>JAVGWX010000024.1:30702628-31120128 GCA_036924085.1 Ariolimax columbianus
GGTAAGATACCAGAATAGTTACTACAATAAAGGTAAGATACCAGAATAGTTACTACAATACAGGTAAGATTTGTTATCTTCCGTCCAATACACGAACTATTGGCTTGTCAGTTTTGTCAAATCTCCAGCCAACTGAATTTACTTGTTAAACCAAACTGTTTCATTCTGAGGATTCCTAACCCACCAACTGCAAATTCATGATCAAACATCAGACCATTCATGAATTCTGTGCGTCTTCCTCCATCCATATAAAATGTTTCCATTTTGAACATTTTCGGTATTAACTCGTTCATTGCACACCGCTTTGGGGATTAGAGAAAAAGGCGAATGGACAAAAAAAAACATAAAATCAAATAAAAAAGGTTGCACGATGCGGGTCGAACATGTCTTTAGAATGAACAGAAACACACTTCCAAACCAAGCGATTATGAAGAGACTAAGTGTGACCAGAAAGAGGGGAGAGGCCATGAGAGACAATATGCAGACCACCATTGATGGGTCTCGGCAACATACGGGAACTACAAAAAGTGGCAACAGACCGCTCCAACTGAAGAGCATTCTGTTATGTGGGACGTGTTTGACGTTAAAAGAGGATGGTCAGTCGGATGGACAGATAAGATATATAGGATGGATGTGCTATGTCATTTCCAGTCGTCTCGATACATATTTTGCTTCTGGCCAAAAGTAGCTCAAGACCAGAGAGTGAGGTTGACAAGAGGCGCAGTTTCTTCCTCACTTTAATCCAAATCACCGCGCGATTCAGCCATTTCAACGGACACATCGAAAGGGAAGAGTGTCCACGCGGCTGGATGAAGAGAGTGGTCTTTATCACTTGTGATGGAAAAACATCATGGGATGGATGTATGGGTAGATTGATGGATGGAAGGAGAGAGGGGTGGAAAAATGGATAAATGGTTAGATAGATAGATATACAGATAGAGAGAGAGAGAGAGATAGATAGATAGATAGATAGATAGATAGATATATAGATAGATAGATAGATAGATAGATAGATGGATGGATGGATGGATGGATGGATGGATGGATGGATGGATAGATAGATAGATAGATAGATAGATAGATAGATGGATGGATGGATGGATGGATGGATGGATGGATGGACGGACGGACGGACGGACGGACGGACGGACGGACGGACGGACGGACGGACGGACGGACGGACGGACGGACGGACGGACGGACGGACGGACGGGCGGACGAGATAAGATAAGATTAGATAAGATAAGATTAGATAAAGATTAAGATTAAGATTAGATTAGATTAGATTAGATTAGACAAGATAAGATAAGATAAAATAAGATAGATAGATATGTGTGTGTATTCGGGCGGGTGTACTTGTGTGGATGGGGTAATTGTTGGGTTTGGATGTGTGGGGGATGGATGGATGGATGGGTGGACGGACGGATAGGTGGAAATACAAGATACCCAAGAAAGATGGATGGATAGAAACGGATGGATGAAGGGACGGACGGACAGACAGGCATGCATGCAGGCAGACAGACAAACAGACATATTCTTAATTGCAGTGCTGCCGGCTCATGTCCTGATCTGAATCTGTACAAATTCTGCGAGAAAGACATTAGTAATATGGAACCAATTACAGGGCTGGTCTACTACAATAAAATCTCTTAACACTTCATCTCTGACAGTAGCGTCTGTTCTAGTATTAACTGACCTGTTTATACCTACCATGAGCTAACACTTCATGTTATTGTCACAGAAAGAACCGTATGTCATGTTTAAGAACGTGCCCAGAGACGGAGAACCGCTAGTTGCTGATGAAAACCTTGAGGGATTCTGTATTGATATAACTAGAGAAGTGGCAAAGAAGGTAAGAGTAAAAACATCGAAATTGTTTCTTTGGAACATGTTAAATTAGTGTATGTAGTCTTTGCCACTTTCTGTTCCCTCCACTTGTATTGTTAAGCTCAGTGGGGAGCTGAACTTGGCTTTATTGGGTCAAGTGGGGAGCTGAACTTGGCTTTATTGAGTCAAGTTGGGAGCTGAACTTGGCTTTTATTTGGTCAAGTGGGGAGCTGAACTTGGCTATATTGAGTCAAGTTGGGAGCTGAACTTGGCTTTATTGGGTCAAGTGGGGTGCTGAATTCGGCTTTCTTAGGTCAAGTGGGGAGCTGATCTCGACTTTCTTCGATCATTTTTCTTCCTTGTGAACTTCTCTTTGTAAGCGTATGCGTCTTTAATTTGTGTACGTTGTTTCTTAGCCTGATCGTTTAACTATCCTGATGTACTTGATATGTCTGTGATTAAACCTCGTCAACTGTTCTGTCCATTGACAATCATCTTTTCGTGATCCATCACGAGAAGAAGGCAGAGAGTGGGCATAAATAAGGTGTACTCTGAGTGGCGTGAGGTAAAAAGTGAAGTGCCACATGGCTCGATCTGGGGACAAATTTTTGTTCTGTGATCTGAGCACATGTGGTGATGATATAGCGCCAGGCAGAAGGGTTCTTACAAGCAACTCCAAGACGGTGACATCAAGAAGTCTATGTAGTGTTTCTTCTGTTTCACCTGCTGAGAGATGCTTGCACAAGACCGTACCGCCTGGCTCGCTAGTATCACAGAAGGTACTCAGATAGCAGAGAGTGAAATGGTAGCGAAGGCTCAGTGAAAGCCTTCTGCTCCCCTCCTCCCCCTCCCCCAAACAAAAAAACAATACTAACAACGATTCTACAGTCGTCTCCCCACATGACTGTTCTGAATGTGGCAGGTTATGCCGTTCCAGGATTGGTCTTTAAAACCATCACACATTTCGCAGGAATAGTCTGATGTTATGGCCAACTTCGCTAGCGATAGCTAACTATCTGTATTATTATTATTATCCTGTTCTATTATACTCCAATGACCAGGTCGGCTTTGAGTATAGATTTGTCTTTGTCAAAGACGGAAGCTATGGGTCAGTTCTAGATAATGAAACATGGGACGGCATTGTGGGAGAATTGATACGTCACGTGAGTATCTTGTCTTGATGGAACCTTGCTCTGTGTTGACGGAACCTTGCTCTGTCTTGACGGAACCTTGCTCTGTGTTGACGGAACCTTGCTCTGTGTTGACGTAACCTTTGCTCTGTGTTACCGGAACCTTGCTCTGTGTTGATGGAACCTTGCTCTGTGTTGACGGAACCTTGTTCTGTCTTGACGGAACCTTGCTCTGTGTTGACGGAACCTTGCTCTGTGTTACCGGAACCTTACTCTGTGTTACCGGAACCTTGTTCTGTCTTGACGGAACCTTGCTCTGTGTTACCGGAACCTTGTTCTGTCTTGACGGAACCTTGCTCTGTCTTGACGGAACCTTGCTCTGTGTTGACGGAACCTTGCTCTGTGTTACCGGAACCTTGCTCTGTGTTGACGGAACCTTGCTCTGTGTTGACAGAACCTTGCTCTGTGTTGACGGAACCTTGCTCTGTTTTGCCAGTTGTACTAAACATCAAACCACAATTATTTTTAATTAGTGAATTATTTGTTTGGATGTCAATACATGTTCTTCTTCTTCTTCTTCTTCTTCTTCATCTCAGGCGTCCGTCCTGAGAATAATCGTCTGTGATGTGTCTTAGTTTATAACGAGGCTGCAATATCTGCGACTTTCCGCACGACACATCCGATTTCAGCACGGCATTTTGGGGACTGAGTTTGCCTTCCCTTTTAGATCACTAATCTCTTAGCCAGACTACATTAGTGCGGCCTGTTTCCAGGACCGCCACTTGGAGGCTGAATAGGGTCTTTGTCAGTTAAGAGCTACTGACCCTGATGCAAGCAGCCAGCTACGAGTCGCTGCCTACCGTCAGCGTGTTAGGCACCGAGTGTCAATATTTGACTCATTTTGTGTAAATAGATTAAACAAATGAAAGCCAGTCACTTCTCTCGGTGCATTGTCCATTGACAACATCCCGCCAGCATCCTGGGCCACTCTTTCTGTCTCTCTCCATATGTTATTTTTTTGTATCTTAGTTCAATCTCACACTGTCTTCTTCGTGTATTTTTATGTCTACCTTTCTTTCTCTTACTCAAACAGCGTTGTCCATTCAAATCCTCTCCTATCCTCAACCCATGTGGACGCACGTCTACACAGATGGATCATCAGAGGAAGCATTGAGAAAAGGAGGGGCGGGACTCGTCATATTTCTACAGGATGGAACCGTTATAGGAAAAGCAAGTGCTGCCGGGGAGTCCTCGACAAATCTAAGAACAGAGCAACAGGCAATAATAGAAGCAGTCAAACTATTGGATGAAAAGGGGTTAAAGGATAAAATAAGTGTTTTTATGTGACTGCATGGACATTTTGCTGGCCACACAAAGAGAGCCACGAAATAGTATGGAAAGGGAACTGATATACCAGCTGAATAAACTCTTAGACCACAGTAAAATCACCCTCCAGTGGATTCCAGCTCACTGCGGCATACCTGGCAATGAATGGGCGGACAGGCTGGTCTGGGAAGGAAGACAAAGAGAACAATTCACCTACCCAGTGTCACTGACAGAAGTCAAGGCACACATCCAAAAAAATATAAACAACAGTGGATAGAGAGAACAAACAGTAAATGCCCACAGGACCCAATCAATAGACTGAATAGGAAACAGTATACCACAACTTTTCGCCTCAGAATAGGTCATTGCAGACTAAATGCACACATGCATAAAATGAAAGCAGCACAGACTGCACAATGCACATGTCAGAGAGGACCCCAGACTCCAGAACACATCCTGCAAACATGTCCACTGCACCAAGGCTCCCATGAGAAGACATGGCCCGAGGAAAGAAACATACAAGACAAACTGTGGGGAACCACTGAGGACCTGCCACTGGTTTTTCACTTCATGGAGGCAGCCCATCTGGTGGCATAAAACGAGCATACGAAACCGAACGCAAAGTAGAAGAGATCCTCTTTTTAATTTCCGTTCGGCATTCACCATATTTTGTTATTCGATAGGAAGAGCTCTTTTCCTGTTACAGTGTTTGGTCGTTAATTGTTATCTGTAAAGTTGGTGTCGCCATTCATCTAGGCCAGCAGTTTAGTTTAGTCGAATAATCAACGTCATTGCACACGGTTTAATCCATAAGTGTTGTGTTCTTTTCCATATTTTTGGATAATCTTAGCAAAGTACATGAACTCTGTACCACCCGCCAGGATCCCGTGCAGTGACCGTTAAATCTACACTTTTTGATTTCCAGCTGTTGAGGGATTCCTAACGTGCGGGACACTGCACACGGGAGTCTGATCTCTACTATCCAGAGATCTGGGGAGATACCAGAAGTCTACGTGAACAAATCTTGGTCTCCATCGTGATTTGAACCCACGACCTGCAGCTCCTGAGTCGGCGTTCTACCTGAGACCACTCAGTCCTATATTCGTGTGGCAGTTTACCTGGACATAACACGTTTTTGAGCGAAGTGTTTTATTATGTCTGGAAGGAAAGAGACTATTTTATGTATGGCTCAATCACTCTGATATAACCAAACAGACTGTGTGGGGTTGAAAGGAGTATTTTGTTCAAAGGAAGGATGCATCTTTAACTAAGAAACGAAAGAAAACATCGCCGACAGTGATTATGATAAATGTTGGATTTGTGGGGTTTTCCGTTTGAAAGATAAATTCAAAAGCAATCTCGCGTGTAGTACGGGTTTTCCTACCAGGAAGTCAATTTTTAAGCAATACCCTGGTCATGATAACATAACAAAAGAGAATAAATAGCGATTTTGCGGATTGGAAGAAGAAGAAGAAGAAGAAAAATAAGAAGAAAACGAAGAAGAAGAAAAGAAGAAGAAAACGAAGAAGAAGAGGAGTTGGAAGAAGACGAAGAAGAAGAAAAAGAAGAAGAAAAATAAGTAAAGGAATGTAAGCATAAATTTATCTGAAAAAAAAGGAAAATTCGATAAGAAGTGTAAGAAGAAGAGGAAGAAGAAAAATAATATAAGAGATTATGAAAGAAGAAGAGAAGATGAAAAAGAGGATGAAGAATAAGAACATCAAAGAGTTGATTAAATAAGAAGAAGAAGACGAAGAGGAAGAAGAACTAGAGGATGAAGAAAACAGGAAAATGAAGAAGAAAAAAGAAGTCGAAGAAGATGATGAAGAAGAAACAGAAGAAGAAGAAGAAGAAGAAGAAAAACCATCTTGTCTTTTGTACCTTTCAGGAGGCTGACATGGCAATAGCCCCGTTCACCATCACAGCTCACCGGTCCCGCGTCATTGACTTCACCAAACCGTTTATGACGCTCGGCATCTCCATCATGATCAAGAGACCTCAGCCACCTGTCAATCAATTCTTCTCTTTCTTGGAACCTCTGTCTTCCGAGATCTGGATGTGTATTATATTCGCTTACATCGGTGTAAGCGTGGTCCTCTTTCTGGTTAGTCGCTTCAGGTATGTCGTTTTGTGATACGGATGACGGTCATGTAACGTATGTATGCCGGTGAAAGTTTGTTTATTTGAATATATATATATATATATATATATATTTATAAATATATATATATATATATATATATATATATATATATTAATATATATATTTATATATATATATATATATATATATATATATATATATATATATATATATATATATATAACCATAACTCCAAAGGCAGTTGCATATTCTATGGCTGATTTATAAATCAGTGCAACATTTTTCAAGTCGCTATTGTCATACCCTTCAAGAGTTATGTACATGTGATTATGTAGCTATGGAGAACATTGTTTCCCTGCAAATACTGACAATAAACTGTTTGTTTCTTATACAACCGGATCAGCAATCTGAACCAAGCAGTGGGAATGTGGGAGGGGGGGGGGGGGTGATGGAATCAGTGAAGAGATGGACGAAGGCTGGTTTAGAGGTGGAAGACCTGGACGGAGAGATGGAGGAGTTGATTTGGAAGAGTTTAATGTAGAGACTTTGAGGATGAGAAAATATGAGTGAAGAAAGAGTGTAATGTGAGTTATTACATGTAAAATTATCACTTATCACTTATCAAAAGTATTACATGTACAAAATAACACGAGTAAGAGTGTCATGGGTAATGATGTAACACGTAAGAGTGCCTCATGTAGGAGTGTCACATGTAAAAGTGTCACATGTAAGAGAGTCACATGTAGGAGTGTCACATGTAAGAGTGCCACATGTAAGACTGTCACATGTAAGAGTGTCACATGTAAGAGTGTCACATGTAAGAGTGCCCCATGTAAATTGTCACATGTAAGAGTGTCACGTGTAAGAGTGTCACATGTAAGAGAGCTCCATGTAGGAGTGTCACACAAGTAAGAGTATCACGCGTAAGAGGGTCACACATTTGAATGTGACATATTTGAGTGCCCCACATACTTTGGTTTTGTTAGGTAACATCGTAAATATTAGACACATTCTGACGCGTATAAATCAGCCTTTATTGCTCTCACACTAAAATCTTTTTGACCTCAACAGTAAGACAACGTACTTATGATTTCTTTGACGTTTATTGTTTACTCCTCAGCCCTTATGAATGGCACGTATCAGAATCCCAGTACTCAATAGCTAATGACTTCTCCATCTCCAACTCCCTTTGGTTTACCCTTGGAGCCTTCATGCAGCAAGGATGTGACATTTCACCCAGGTAACATGATAATATATGTGACATTTCACCCAGGTAACACTGATAATATATGTGACATTTCACCCAAATAACACTGACAATATGTGTGACATTTCACCCAGGTAACACTGACAATATATATGAATTTCACCCAGGTAGCACTGACAAAATATTTGACATTTCAACCATGTAACAGTGACGATATATATGACATTTCACCCAGGTAACACTGACAAAAGATTTGATATTTCAGCCAGATAATACTGACAATATATATGACATTTCAGTCAGGTAACACTGACAATATATGTGACATTTCAGCCAGGTATTGCAGAATATCAACAATACATTATGTTGTTATGTCCTGTTGGTTTAATATAAGATACATAATCCGAATTAAAGCCAAATATAACAAAAATGCATTCAAATATGTTACTATCCAAAATGTAATTGACTTTTGGTAGTCACAAATATTTATCTCCCCAACATTAATAATGCTTGTTGAAAATCTCTTGACTACAGATCAATATCTGGGAGGATTGTCGGATCTGTCTGGTGGTTCTTCACTCTGATCATCATCTCTTCCTATACGGCCAACCTTGCTGCCTTCCTGACGGTCGAGAGGATGTTGACCCCCATTGACTCGGCTGACGACCTAGCCAGACAGACTGAGATTCAGTACGGGACTATCAGTTCTGGTAGTACCACAGCTTTCTTCAAGGTACAACAATTATCACAACCTGTTTGTCCTTATATGTTGATTTGTTAGTTCAGTTTTGTTGTCCTTGATGAAGGCCTATTGGTCGTAACGTAGGTTTTGTTTGTGTTCTCGTCTCCGTGCGGTATATGACCATACTCATTAAAAAATTTTGATCAAACTCAACTTTAATCAATTTTTTGTTTTCATTTGTTTTTCCCAAGAATTATCCCATCATATATATATTAATATTTTTTGTTTGTCCATCACAAATTTGTTTAGCGCAGACTCCACAATGCACATGTCAGAGAGGACCGCAGATTTCAGAACACATCCTGCAAACATGTTCACTGCACCAAGACTCCCGTGACAAGACCTGGCCCCAAGAAAGAAACATACAAGACAAACTGTGGGGAACCATTGAGGACCGGCGACTGACGTGTCACTTCATGGAAGAAGCCCATCTGGTGCATAAAACGAGCATATGAAACTGAATGCAAAGAAGGAGAAGAAGATGTTCAGCCGTGTTGACAGTCTTTCCTCTTGCTGTGTCCACTGAAATGGGTGACTTGCTCGGTGGATTAAAGTGAGGAAGGAACTGCGCCTTTTGTCAACCTCATTCTCTGCTCCTGAGCTACCCTTGTACAGTGGCAAGATTTTCTCGTGACGACTGGAGATAGCACAGGATGCAAATCTGTCCTCAGGGTTTACTCCCAAAGCCTTTCCTGTAAACAGGTATTCCACAATACAGCTGGCAGAAGGGGAGGGGGTGACATCTAACATTGTATGTCGTGCCTTTCCCATAACCGAAAGAGATCGTAGGGACATCACTCAGCGTGTGAGTGAGTTGGGCATCTTTCCCCGGCTGTGTTCAATCTATTATAGTCATGTCTAAATTTCACACATCAAAACCAACACTGTTTGCAGCTAGGGCAAAGGGCCCAAATTCTTTAAAGTTCAGTTGTGTGAACTAGACCGTGAAATGTGACACAGGTTTAAGCACAGTGCTATTAAAATAGCTGATGTCCATTCCAGGATAATCGGAACAAAGAAATCACACACAAAACTAATAAATTAACCAGTTCAAATGGAAAACAACAACACATTTTCGTGAACACAAGTCTAAGTCATCTACTAGTGTGAATTCCAGGCAAATCCGTGGTCTGGCAGCATCCATAATGAACTAAAACAGCAGAGCAATGTAGACTCGCAGACGTTTGCAACACCACCTTTACCGCACATATATATATATTTATACATATATATATATATATATATATACATACATATATACAACTTAATGTCTCTTTGCTTTCATGTTTGTTCATTATACAATTCAAAACTATTCCAATGATCTGAACCAAATTATTTTATAGTTTTCTTTAGGATAATTCAGACATTAGGGATCAAGATGCTGAGCAGTGCATGAGCTGCAGGGCCAGCGATTCAAAGCTGCCAAGACCCTTCTACACCTCCACGCGGTGATCCTGGATAACAGGCTGCAGCAGGGCAGGCTGGCTAAGGAGAAGGGATCGAAGAGGGAATGCTAACCCGGTACTCAAAAAATGTTTGCTGAAGTCGGATGTGTTGGACCGAAAGGTGCAAATATCGCAGGCAAACTGTAAACTACGACACAACACATTCTGTTCTCTGGACTACATTCTGCTACTTAAGCCCTTTCAGGGTTTGGTAGTGGGAGATTGAGAACGAACGAAGCCAAGCCACTCGGACATTATTAGCTATTTAGAGTCTGGAAAGATAGAGAATAAAGTAGTTGATGATATATCTAATCGTTTGCAAAATTAGTTATAGAGAGGTATGAAGGCTCATTTCATGACCCAATTTGCTTGGCTTGATGTCAAATGTGCATGCGTTAATAGTATGTGCAAATCCCCTACTGAGTTGGTGGAGGTGGCTGGGTGGTTGGAGGTGATTTTTCTTAATTATAGGTTACTAAACAAAATTGAATAATACAATTCTGATCGAATTAGTTCATTGATGGGTTTTGGGGGGAGGGGGGTGATTATATTGAGAGGTGGGGGGGGGGGGGATGGATGGGTTGATGGAGGCAGAGTTTGAGGGAGAAGAGTTTGAGGGGGGAGAGTTTGAGGGGGCTGAGTTTAACGGGGAAGGGTTTTAGGGGGCAGAGTTTGAGGGAGAGAGGTGGAGGATATGGATGGGTTGATGGGGGCAGAGTTTGAGGGAGAGAGGTGGAGGGGATGGATGGGTTGATGGGGGCAGAGTTTGAGGGAGAGAGGTGGAGGGGATGGATGGGTTGATGAGGGCAGAGTTTGAGGGAGAGAGGTGGAGGGGATGGATGGGTTGATGGGGGCAGAGTTTGAGGGAGAGAGGTGGAGGGGATGGATGGGTTGATGGGGGCAGAGTTTGAGGGAGAAGAGTTTGAGGGGGAGAGTTTTAGGGGGCTGAGTTTAAGGGGGAAGGGTTTTAGGGGGAAGAGTTTAGGGGGGGGGGGAAGAGTTTGAGGGGGAAAAGTTTGAAGGGGAAAAGTTTTAGGGAGGAAGAGTTTAAGGGGGAAGAGTTTAGGGGGGGAAGAGTTTGAGGGAGAAGAGTTTAGGGGGGGGGGGGAGAAGAGTTTGAGGGAGAAGAGTTTGAGGGATACGAGTTTGAGAGGGAAGAGTTTAAGGAGGAAAAGTTTAAGGGGGAAGAGTTTGAGGGGGAAGAGTTTAGGCAGCTGAGTTTGAGGGGGAAGAGTTAGAGGGGGCAGAGTTTAAGGGGTAGTTTTTAAGTGGGCAGGGTTTGAGGGGGGAGCGTTTAAGGGGAAAGAGTTTAAGGGGCAGAGTTTGAGAGGGAAGAGTTTAGGGGGGGGAAGAGTTTGAGGGAGAAGAGTTTAGGGGGGGGGGAGAGTTTGAGGGAGAAGAGTTTGAGGGGGAAGAGTTTGAGGGATACGAGTTTGAGAGGGAAGAGTTTAAGGAGGAAAAGTTTAAGGGGGAAGAGTTTGAGGGGGAAGAGTTTAGGCAGCTGAGTTTGAGGGGGAAGAGTTAGAGGGGGCAGAGTTTAAGGGGTAGTTTTTAAGTGGGCAGGGTTTGAGGGGGGAGCGTTTAAGGGGAAAGAGTTTAACCTTTAGCACTCCAATATATTTTTGAAAAAAATGTCAGTCTTTTGTGACCTAATTAATTTTCTTAATTAGTCGCTATGGTAGTCGTCTTACAAAATTTGTAACTTTTATGTTTGTTTGTCAATAAATATGATTTTCTGGCGTGTAGATACACAATAGCATAACGAACATGTGGGTGTTATTGTTTTTGTTGTGTGTTTGTTAGTTTTTGAGATTCAAAAAGATGAAGTTGACAATTTTTGAAAATCTAAGGAAAAATTTGGACTCGACCACTAGGCCTAGTCGCTCCGATAGAAAACCATGGAAACCACAACAACGTATAGATACTGTGTTTACAATATCGACACAACTGTTAGTTTCCAATTCAAACGTAGTTCTTTCATTTAAACAAACAAAATAAACAGATCTACGCGATAAAGATCGTTCCCAACAACCTACTTCACCTTTCGCAAAAAGTCGGCTTGCTCCAAACGGCGTATACAAAATTAAAACTGTTCGAAAGCCATTTGTAATCGAGCATACGATACTTTAACCGGCAAAATATCGTGTATATATGGAGGACGTATTCAGCAGTAATAAATGGCTGTCGGGAGTGACTCCGTTCAACAAAAAACATTTTTTTTCCGCACACCGTTTTTGTTGGCCTAGGAAGGGTGGTTTTCTTCTAACATTGGTGTGCTAAAGGCCCCAAGGAATCCATAACTTTTACCAATTCTAGCTTGTATCCCTACTAATTTCACACAATCTTAATTTACTGAAGTTGACACAAACAAACTAACTGGTTCTTGTACGCTGTCAATCTTTTGCTCTTCATTCGTATGGCAGCCTTCTGTTTCGTATAATAGATTTATGTTTGGTATGATAGCCTTCTGTTTGGTATGATAGCCTTCTGTTTCGTATGATAGCCTTCTGCTTCGTATGATAGCCTTGTTTCGTATGATAGCCTTCTGCTTGGTATGATAGCCTTCTGTTTCGTATGATAGCCTTCTGTTTTGTATGATAGCCTTCTGTTTTGTATGATAGCCTTCTATTTCATATGATAGCCTTCTGTTTCGTATGATAGCTTTCTGTTTAGTATGATAGCCTTCTGTTTCAATAACAACCCTCTGTCCTGCTCCTCTGCTCCTGTAGTGTCTGGATCTTGTGATTCTCTCGAAGTCTCACCATCAAGCCGGTAACTGCGACAATTATAGTGGTTCTTGCACCGTGGTTCTCCAATCAAGGCAACATCTTTGATACCACCTGTTCTTCTGTTTACTTAACTTCACTTAACGTCTTTATGCTGGTTTAGAAGACTCTGCAGAGTCTGTATACAACAAGTTTAATTTACATTTCCTTGCTCTAAAAGCTATGTGCATTCATTTGTTCTTAAATGCATTAATTGTCCCTCCCTCTACTACTTCCTGTAGCAATGCATTCTAAGCATTCACCACTCTCTGACAAAAATATTTTTTTTATTAACATCTGATCTAGGCCTTTCTTTATTTAATTTATAGCTCTGCCCTCTTATTCTTGTAGGTGGTTAATTTTAATTTAGAAAATAAATTGTTATAGTCTAATTTATCCATTCCTTTTAATATATTATAAATCTGTATTATAAGTCACCACGAATTCTTCTCTCTTCGAGACATTGTAGGCCGGTTTTTCCGAGTCTTTCCTCATAACTGTAATTCTGGAATCCCACTATCAGCTTTGTCGCTCTTTTTTGTATTCTTTCCAGCATGTTTATATCCCCTCCATGATAAGGACTCCACACCTGTACACAGTACTCCAATCTAGGTCTAACTAAAGCTTTATACATTTTTTTTTTATTTTTTTTTTGCATTCGCCTTATTTCTCTATTCCCCAAGGCGGTGTGCGTTGCACTGTGGTTTTTATTTTGCGCCTGTCGGCCCAGTGCATCCGACTTCAGCACGCATTTTATGTAAGGGTCTGCTTCCTCCTGCATTTTGTAAGGGTTTGCTTCCCCGGGGTAACGGCTGGTGCTGTGATGGGGATCGAACCCAGCACCTTCGGGTCGTGAGCCGTGCCACTTAACCACGCCGTCCCCTCTTTATACAGTTTGACTATCACTTCCTTGCTCCTATGTTTTGCCTTTTTTACTGCTACCTGAACTTGCTCACTCACTTTAACTGTATGATCTTTTATAACCCTTGGCCCCTTTCCTTTTCTATCATTATAATATTGTTCTCTCCTATTCTGTAATTATGTTCCATATTGGATCTACCCATGTGGATGACTGTACATTTACCTATGAGGCGTGTTCAAATGAAACCGAACCAAACTGCAACAAGTGAACATACGTACGATGTGCATGATGGTGTCACTTCTAGTGTCAACAGCACATGCCAACCGTCAAGTTTGCAAAATATCATTATCCTTCGACTCATTAAGTTTCCTTAGCAGACCGATGAAAACGGGGCAGGTGTCCATAGTTGATCAACGAGCGGTGATTCGGTTAACAACAGCTGTAGGATGTCGAATAGTTGACATTCATCGCATAATGCAGGCAGTGTATGGTGACAAAAGTGTGCCGAACGTAAGCTCCGGCAACGGTCCACTCGAATTGGTGCATCAATTTTGGCGATGGCATATTCTGACACAACAATACGCGTCTGACCTGGTCGCTGATCAAATATATAATGAAATTATGCAAACTTGACGGTTGGTATATGCTCTTTACAACAGAAGTGACGTCATCGTACATATGTTCACTTGTTTCAGTTTGGTCCCGGTTACATTTGAACACGCATCGTACATTAATCTCCATTTGCCAGCTCACAGACCCTTCCTGAATTTGATCTAAACCCTACCTCAATGATGTCTGTCCATGTTCAACAGAACTCACAATACTCTACATACCAGCGTATGTGGGCATACATGACGTCAGCCCAGCCGTCCGTCTTTGTCAAGGAACACGACGACGGAGTCAGGCGAGTGAGGGAATCCAATGGGAAGTATGCCTACCTCACCGAGTCTACGACCATCGACTACATCAGTAACAAGAAGCCGTGCAATACCTTGAAAGTTGGTGGCAATCTGAACCAGGACAGTTTCGGTATTGGCACACCTGTTGGTTCAGATTTGAGGTAGGTTTCTATGACTCTTTGAGGTCCAGGTGTTGTTTAGGTGTTGTGTAGGTGTTGATTAGTTGCTTAGGTTTTGTTTATTTATTGTTGTATAGATGTTATTTAGGTCTAGTTAGGCTGTTGTTGTATAGGTGTTATTTAGGCGTTATTAAGCTGTTTTTGTGTAGGTGTTGGTGTATAGGCGTTATTTAGGCGTTGTTTAGTTGTTGCTCAGCCATTGTTGTTTATGTGTTGTTTAGTTATTGTTGTATAACTGTTATTTAAGGTGTTGTTTGTCGTTTTTAGTTCCTTATTAGGTGTTATTTGTGGTGTTGTTTAGGTGTTGATGTTTAGGTGTTATTTATGCTGCTGTTCGGCTTTTGATGTTTAGGTATTATTTATGCTGCTGTTTAGGTGTTTTTTATGCTGCTTTTAAGGTTTTGATGTTTAGGTGTTATTTATGCTGCTGTTAAGGTGTTATTGTGGAGGCGCATAGCGCAGTGGTTATCGTACTGGCTTCACATTTGAGTGGTCCTGGGTTCTGTCCGTAGTTGGGGCGGTAATGTTTTTTTAAGATCGCAATGGCTCCCAGGTCGACCCAGCCTTAAATTGGTACCGATTCAGTCTGGGAAGTGAAACCGGCGAGGGAGAGGAGATGGCTACCGCCCTCATATAGCCGAGCCTTTGAAATGTGAGATCGCTAACAACTAACAAACCTTACGGCAGTAATGCTATGGGTTACTTTACTTTACTTTTAGGTGTTATTTATGCTGCTGTTTAGGTGTTGATGTTTAGGTGTTATTTATGGTATTGTTTAGGTGTTGATGTTGAGGTGTTAATATTTATGCTGCTTCTTTAGGTATTGGTTAGCTGTTGCGCAGTTGTTGTTGTTATTTAGTTGGTGTTGTCTGTCAAATTAAAAAGCATCGGACATTGATGATAATGTACAGCGGGACATAAAGTAACTTAACTTCAATTAACACAATATAACATATTGTAGCACAACATAACATAACTTAGCTTCACTTAACACAACATAACATATTGTAGCATAACATAACTTAGCTTCACTTAACACAACATAACATATTGTAGCACAACATAACATAACTTAGCTTCACTTAACACAACATAACATATTGTAGCATAACATAACTTAGCTTCACTTAACACAACATAACACATTGTAGCACAACATAACGTAACTTAGCGTGTTACAGCAACACAGTTTTTACTTTCTAGCAATAACAATTTCCATAACAAAGTCTGTTATACTCTTACGACAGAGACAAGCTCAATTTTGCTGTGCTCGAGCTGCGGGAGAATGGAAAACTTGCTCAATGGGAGAAGAAATGGTTTGACAACGGAGAGTGTCCACAGCACAGCTCAGGCAAAGATGGCGCCCAAAGTGCCTTGACCTTGACCAATGTTGCCGGTATATTCTACATCCTGACAGGCGGCCTTGCCACAGCTGTAATTTCTGCTGCAATTGAGTTTTTCTGTAAATCAAGAATTGACTCCAAAAAGTCTCAGGTGATGATGTGAATTTTTGGTGTTGTATTTATCAGTTCTATTAATTGTGTTTGAGATGTTTGCTGGGGTCTTTGTGTATGAGAAGGTCAAGAATAGCACCACTGCCTCACAGAGAGCACGTCGTAAGAGGCGACTAACTGTGTGACATGGTATAACACCGGCCATGGTTGGATGGTTTGTTTAGAGCAGCATAGATGGCGCCTAACAGGCTGCGGGTCTACTTTTGCTCTGGTATTTGAGTCTATTAAGATGAAATCGCAAATCAGTTAACCACCTAACGCAGCAAAGTATTAAGCTGCTCAAGCCTAGCCCACTAAGCAGGAAATCCTTCTCCCAGCTATATCCAGATCATACCAGATTTGGGACCTGCACAGGGGCACCTGCCACTGTCAAAGTACAGGTTGACTAAGAACTATTAGATGTATTTGAGGCAAGGCCATATAACTTTACCGACTTTATATCCTTCTTCTTCTTCTTCTTCTTCTTCTTCTTCCTCTTCTTCTTCTTTTTCTTCTTCTTCTACTTCTTCTTCTTCTTATTCTTCATCTTCTTCTTCTTTTTTTCTTCTTCTTCTTCTTATTCTTCTTCTTCTTCATCATCATCTTCATCTTCTTCTTCTTCTTATTCTTCTTCTTCTTCTTCTTCTTTTTCTTCTTTGTCTTCTTCTTATTGTTATTATTCATCTTCTTATTCTTATTCTTCTTCGTCTTCTTCTTCTTCTTCTTCTTTTTCTTCTTCTTCTTCATCATCGTCTTCTTCTTCTTCATCTTCTTCTTCTTCTTCTTCTTTTTCTTCTTCATCATCTTCTTCTTCTTCTTCTTATTCTTCATCTTCTTCTTTTTTTTCTTCTTCTTCTTCTTATTATTATTATTCATCTTCTTCTTCTTATTCTTCTTCTTCTTCTTCATCATTTTCTTCTTCTTCTTCTTCTTTTTCTTCTTCTTCTATCCTTTCTAGCATGTCTATTTGACTGTATGATAAGTACTTAACACCTGAACACAGTTCTCCAATTTCGGTCTCACCAATGATTTATATAGTTTGACTATCAAATATTTCTAAACACTTAGCCTGCACAGCAGTGTAGGACCTAGATTAGCGGCACTAGTAACCGTTAAATGGTTAAATGGTTATTGGGGAATGTCTTGTTACTGGCGATTTTGCATTATCATTTTTAGGAGGTAGTTCGATATTAAGTGGACATGTATGGGGACGGGGTGGGCTAGTGGTTAAGTGACATGGCTCACAAACCGAATGTGCTGGGTTCGATCCCCATCACAGCATTGGATGTTATCCCGTGGAAGCAAACCCTTCGAAAATGCAGGAGGAAGCAGACCCTTACATAAAATGCATGCCGAAGTTGGTTGCACTGTGCCGACAGGCGCAAAATAAACTCGTAGTGTAACGCACATCGCCTTGGAGAATTAAGAAATAAGGCGAACGCAAAAAACATTTTAACAAATTAATTTTGACATGTATGAAGCCTTTTTTTATGGTCAGTTATAATTTTGTTTCTGGGAATCTTTTCATCAGATGTCTTTCGGATCAGCTGTCAGGTCAAAGGTCAGGTTGTCGTTTAAAGGTCACACGGATAAGGAAGAGAAGACATCAAATGGATTCAGACGAAGTTCACATAATTCAGTTACGGTCAGTATCTAGCAGAAATGTCAGCTTTGATTTGGACAGTAAGATTTCTAAAGCCATGCTTTAGGTCTGGGGGTTTGGAACTTAAACCACTACGAGGTCTATATGTGGGGAAATGTAATGCAGCATGGGACATGTTATAGAAAAAACATCCCATTTCACATTATCCCCTGCGTCAGTCCGACAAATGTACCGTATGGGAGGAAGCCAACAAAATTCTGCATGCGTTCCGATCTTGTGCAATGTCTTTGGTCAGTCCATCTCGCCATCACATAGGAAGGCGACCCCTTGGACGTGGACAGGCATCATCATTATGTAGCATGTCCTTTATAGAACGTCGTTTCCATCACAGTCTGTCTCCGGCCTCCGCCACAGTCATACCCAGGCATTCCTGGATATCTTGGTGCCATCGTCTTCTTCGTTTACCCCTTCCTCTTTTGCCTGGCACCATACCTTCCATCACTGTTCTCTCAAGACCGTTGTGTCTCTTGATGTGACCAAATTATTTACATTTTCTAGCCAAAATGGAATTGATAAACCAGTTGTCTTCTATGCTCAACTCTTGCCGAATGTTTATATTTGTCTTTTTCTCTGTCCAGGTTATTTTGAGGATCTTTCTGTAACATTTTGACTCGAAGGGTTCGATTCTTTGTCTGGAAGTTTTGGAAATCGTCCATGATTCGCAGGCATAACCTGCATTTCCTCGTCAGAACGTCGCTCTTATGACAGCCTGTCTATAGGAAACTATGTCTTCCGCCAGTCTTCCAGCCTGCTCCAGAGTCAAATCCAGCGTCTCCTTGATGTCCTGAGACCACCGTCTTCTCGCTCGGCCCCTGTCTCGCTTTCCAGGGACCGTGCCCTCAATAACCCCTCTCTCAAGTCCGTTGTGTCGTTACTATGTCCAAAAAATCTCAGTTTTCGGGGCATTACATCATTTATCCTAAATGTTACATATAAGGATCGTGTCATGAACGTATACATCCGTCAGAGAGTTGAAGACGCTATTGGTCCTTTTAAAGATCTGTTCACAACTATGAAAAGACGAAAGATGACCTGGTGCGGGCACGTCGCGAGGTCCAACGGAATTCCAAACTCGATACTCTTTGGATCCGTACGGGGACAGAGAGGGCGAGGACGTCCAAGGAAGAGATGGGTGGACAACATCGCTGAGTGGTCAGGCCTTCGTCCCGGTGAGATACGTCAGGCGGCGACAGACAGAGAGAGCTAGCGTGGGATTTTCATGTCTTCATGTTTGCCCCAACGACCTGACGGGTTACGGGATGAACTGAACTGAATTGAACTGAACTGAACTGAACATCATTCATGAGCCACTTCTCCTCCACATCCAGGTCTTGTAGGATGGATTTGTTTTGGTTCTTTCTTTGTCCACGGGATTTTCAGGACTCTTCCCTATCACTGTGCTTCAAAAATACCGATCTTCGCTCTTAGTGCTTTTGTAATCGTCCATGTTTCACATCCATAGGTTGCAACAGGAAAAGTGCATGTTCTTAGTATGTTTAGTTTTGGTGCCTTGTTTCTATTATGCATTAGGCTCTGAATACTCTTTAGCCTCTGCATTGCCATAGTCAATCGTCTTCTTACTTTCTTTGTACAGTCTACATTGTTGTTTAATATGTATCCCAGATATTCAAAATGTGTTTAATATTGGTATAATTTTTGCTTTTATTTGTCGGAAGAGGGTGCGTATCATTCAATTCCTCATTGGTACTGTTATGTCAACAAGTTAAAAGCTATATGTTATTACTGCTAGTTCCTCGGAAGGAAGGTTCTTGAATGATTTCTTGTGGACAAACGTTCGTCCTACCGAAAAATGTAATATATTTCGAAAATATGTTTTCAATCCATTTAAAAGCCACGTTTTATTTAGAATTAATTAACAGTAAAGATGCAAATCGTTGCAAGCATTTAACATATACATTTGGTTTCTGTTTTTTTTTCCCACGACCGACGTTTGGTTTCTGTTTTGGTTGTGTGACCGATGTTTTGTTTATGTTGCACTACTGTGACTGACATTTGTGTTTCTATATTCTGTGACTGACAAGCTTCGAAAATTATTTATTTGAATTATTAGATATCAGAGTGACATTGTTGTAACAAATACATATTTTAGGGGACAGCGTGGGCTATTGGTTAAGTGACAAGGCTCACAATTTTATTGTGCTGGGTTCGCTTCCCATCACAGCACCAGCCGTTTCCCCAGGGAAGCAAACCCTATAAAATGCAGAAGAAAGCAGATCCTTACATAAAATGCATGCAAAAGTCGGATGCATTGGGCCCACAGACACAAAATAACCTTGGGGAATAGAGAAACAAATAGTGAACGCAAAAGCAAAATTTAAAAAATACCTATTTGGTTTCGTTTTGGCACTGTGGCCTACATTTGGTTTCTATTTTGGCTCTGTAACCGACTTTTGGTTTCAGTTTGGCACTGTGACCGACACTTTTGTTTCTATATTGGTACTGTGACTGCCAAGCTGTGAGAATTATTTTATTGGATGCCCAGTACTGTAAGATGTTAATGTTTTTTTAATTGTTTAATTTATTTATTTGTCTGTCAGTACGTATATACTGGACCACCTAACCGCAGCGCAAGTGGCCATGGCCTTGAAGATATGAACACCCACACAGAGGTATGACCTTGAAGATATGAACTACCAAGCAGAGGTTTGACCTTGAGGATATGAATGACCAAGCAGGGGTTTGACCTTCAAGATAGGAGCATTCTTGCACCGGGTTGACCTCAAAGATATTGAACCATACAGGTTTGACCTTGAAAATATTATCATATATATATATATTATGACATTGAAGATATGATAATCCATGGAGGTTTGACCTGACAGACCTGAAGATATGATCGTCCGTAGACGTCTGATCTTGAAAATATGAACCATAGAGGTTTGACCTTGAATATATGAACATCGTGTATATATATATATATATATATATTTGACCTTGAAGATATGAACGTCGTATATATATATTTGACCTTGCAGATACAAACATCGTATATACACATTTGACCTTGAAGATATGAACGTTAAATATATATATATATATATATATATATATATATATATATATATATATATATATATATATATATTTGACCTTAAATGTATGAACAGCCATAAATATATTTGACCTTGAAGATAATAACCTTCATAAATATTTGAACTAACAAAGCTGATTGACCTTGAAGATGAGAAAATCCATAGATGCTTGACCTTGAGAATATGAACTATATATACTTGACCTTCAGGATACAAACATTCATAGATGTTTGACCTTGAAGATGAGAACATCCATAGATGTTTGACCTCGAAGATGAGAACATCCATAGATGTTTGACCCTGAAGATGAGAACATCCATAGATGTTTGACCTTGAAGATATGAATATCCATTCAGAAGTTTGAATTTGAATGCATGAACTTCCGTGCAAAGTTATAGCAGAATTTGTGAACATTTACAGCAGGCGTATCCCTGAAGATGAAACCACCTACGAGTGTGCCAGGCCTTGAAGACATAAAGGACCCAGTGTTTATTTTGTGTGGACCTCCATGGTCAACTTATTAGGGGGGACAGGCAACGTCTAACGACGTAAGTGGACTGAAGATAGGTAGGCATAAGAAGTACACTAAACGCACCATACATTTTACAGAAGGGGGTTAAGGAGAGTTGTATGTAGAACTTTCAGCCTCATCTACAATTACAGAAAAACAGACAGAAGAAGAAGAAGATTAGAAAAATAATAAGACAAGTAATATTAATAATAATAATAATAATAAGAATAAGAAGAAGAAGAAGAAGAAGAATAGGAAGAGCAATTTTTTTCAAAGAGACATGGATACAGCAGGATTAGGATCAATCTGTATTACAGAGGAAATGGTTTTTAAAAAATTGGAGGGGTTGAAAGTGGATAAATGTCCAGGTCAAGATGGTATTCATCCAAAATTGCTGTTTGAAATTAGAGACCAACTAGCAAAACCATTGGCTATATTATGTTCTCAATCACTTGTAAAAGGGATTGTTCCACGGGATTGGAAAGATGCAGGAGTGATCCCCTTATTCAAAAAGGGCAAAAAGGCAGATCCAGCAAACTATAGACCCGTGAGCTTAACGAGCATAGTCTGTAAATTGTTAGAGTCAATAATCAAAGAAAACATTCTAATGCATTTAGACAAATTTAATCTAATTAGAAATAGTCAGCATGGGTTTACCAGAGGGAGATCATGCTTAACAAATCTATTAGAATTAATGGAGGAGGTTACCAAAATGTTAGATAAAGGGGAGCCAGTGGACGTTATTTATCTGGATTTTGCAAAGGCCTTTGATAGAGTACCTCATCAAAGATTATTTCGAAAATTAAAATCACATGGAATAGGTGGGGAAGTTGCCAAATGGATTGAAAATTGGTTAACGGGAAGAAGGCAAAGGGTGGGTATAAATAAGGAGTACTCTGAGTGGTGTGAAGTGAAAAGTGGTGTGCACACAGGGCTCGGTTTTGGGACCAATTTTGTTCTTGATATATATACATGATTTGGACATTGATATGAGATCCATGATTGCAAAATTTGCTGATAACACAAAACTATGCAGTAGTGTCTCATCTAAAGCAGAAGTGGATATATTGATGTCGGGTTTAGATAAAATTCGAGAATGGTCTGTAAGCTGGCAAATGGAGTTTAATGTAGATAAATGTACAGTCATCCACATGGGTAGATCCAATATGGAACATAATTACAGAATGGGAGAGAACAATATTAGAAAGATAGATAAAGAAAGAGACCTAGGGGTTATAATAGATCATACATGTAAGGTGAGGGAGCAAGTTCAGGTAGCAGTAAAAAAGGCAAATGTAATGTTAGGGATGATAAAAAGAAATATTAAACGTAGGAGCAAGGAAGTGATAGTCAAACTGTATAAAGCATTAGTTAGACCTAGATTGGAGTACTGTGTACAGGTGTGGAGTCCTTATCAGAGAGGGGATATAGACATGCTGGAGAGAATACAACAAAGAGCGACAAAGCTGATAGTGGGATTCCAGAATTACAGTTATGAAGAAAGATTAAAAAGAACTGGCCTTCAGTGTCTAGAAGAGAGAAGAACTCGTGGTGACTTAATACAGGTGTATAAGATGATCAGAGGAATGGATAAAGTAGACTAACAAGTTTTTTAAAGTACAATCACCAACAAGGACAAGAGGGCACAGCTACAAGTTGACTAAGGAGAGGTCCAGATTAGATATTAGGAAGTATTTCTTTAGCCAGAGAGTAGTGAATGCTTGGAATGCATTGCCAAGTGAGGTGGTGGAGGCTGGGACTGTCAATGCATTTAAGAACAGATTGGATGCGTACAGCTTCTAGAGGAAGGTGATGTAAATGGAACTGGTTGTATACAGACTCTGCAGAGTCTTCTAAACCAGTATAAAGACGTTAAGTTAAGTTAGCAAGACAAATAAGATGAAGAGAAAGAAGAACATGAGGAGAAAAAAGGAGAAGAGGAAGACGAATAGCAGCAGGAACACGAATCAGCATCAAATGTTGAAAAAGAAGAATTTTCTGAAGAGGCAGCAGCAGAAAAAGAAGAAAAAATTAAAGAAAAACAAGAAGATGACTTTAATGTACATAAAGAAGTGTAAGAAGCGAAGAAGAAGAAGAAGAAGAAGAAGAAGTATAAGAAGCGAAGAAGAAGAAGAAGAAGAAGATGAAGAAGAAGAAGAAGAAGTATAAGAAGCGAAGAAGAAGAAGAAGAAGAAGAAGAAGAAGAAGAAGAAGAAGAAGAAGTATAAGAAGCGAAGAAGAAGAAGAAGAAGAAGAAGAAGAAGAAGAAGAAGAACAGAAAAAAAGGTAGTGTAGTGTAGCACAAACTAAGAGGCGGCAGGGAACAAATTCTTTCCTCCACAAAAACTAGCTTAAGGAATCCACTCAGGGAATTAATTATTATATAACAGTTATCGGTTGTACCATAACATACCACGTCAGTCTAGGCGGAAATAAGCTCATGTAACACTGGGAAGTGAAGAGATAACACTGGAAAGTGAAGAGATAACACGGGGAAGTGAAGAGATAACACGGGGAAGTGAAGAGATAATACTGGGAAGTGAAGAGATAACACTGGGAAGTGAAGAGATAACACGGGGAAGTGAAGAGATAACACGGGGAAGTGAAGAGATAACACGGGGAAGTGAAGAGATAACACAGGGAAGTGAAGAGACAACACAGGGAACTGAAGAGACAACACAGGGAAGTGAAGAGACAACACAGGGAAGTGAAGAGACAACACAGGGAAGTGAAGAGACAACACAGCCAAGTGAAGAGACAACACAGGGAAGTGAAGAGACAACACAGGGAAGTGAAGAGACAACACAGGGAAGTGAAGAGACAACACAGGGAAGTGAAGAGACAACACAGGGAAGTGAAGAGACAACACAGGGAACTGAAGAGACAACACAGGGAACTGAAGAGACAACACAGGGAACTGAAGAGACAACACAGGGAAGTGAAGAGACAACACGGGGAAGTGAAGAGACAACACAGGGAAGTGAAGAGACAACGACGAAACGAAAAGGAAAACCAAAAACTCAGTTGAGAGTTGCTACGCCAAGGCCGCATCAACCTATAAGTCAGACATGACTGAAGGGGGTTACGCCAAGGCCGCATCAACCTATAAGCCAGACATGACTGAAGGGGGCTACGCCAAGGCCGCATCAATCTATGTCAGACAGGACTACTCACACTCATCCCTGTGGAGGCTGCCGTGTTTGGGGCTTCAAGTTTGCAAGAACTCACCTTGCTGTAAGTTATGACATTTAATTCACTTCCTCGCTGTTTTGAATGTTGTGGCTGCAAGTCAAGTATCCACTTCAACAAGTTGGGTAAGCTGGACCAGGAAGTAACACATTTGTTTAGGATTTAGGAGCCAGGTAAAAAATGTAGGAGCATGACAAAATGCTAGATCAAAATTTGATACCTCAACGGAAGGAGGAGGAAAGGGGGGGGGGGGGGGGGGGGTGCGAGTAAATACAATACTATTCCTAAAATGTTAGGCATTTGAGAGGGGGTGGCGTAGGCTAGTCGTTAAGAGACACGGCTCACAACCGTAAGGTGCTGGGTTCGCTCCCAGCCAACCTGGGGACGCAAAACCTTATAAAATGCAGAAGGAATCAAGCCTTACATAAAATGATTGCCGAAGTCGGATGTACTGAGCCGAAAGGCGCAAAAATTAAACACAGTGCAGCGCATACTGCCTTCATATATACAATAAAATATATAGAATATAGAAATAAAACGAATGCAAAAAACAACATTTTAGGCATTTTACGTTTTTGTGTTTGAACAAGGCCACGTGGTGTGGACATTTATAATGAGGAGGGACATCAGTGGACATTTATTATGGCTGACCCCGTACGATAAACTGAACCCGATATCTTTGCCATTTGAGGCAAGCGGTCTTACCAGTCTGCCACTTCCATGGTTAAATAAAACATCAAAGGAAATTCTGCCATTGTTTTATTGTCCTTACATATTCCTAACTATGTGATTTATAATTAGGCTGCGTGTGGGCGATTTATAATTAGGCTGTGTGGGAGTGATTTATAATTAGGATGTGTGGGAGTGATTTATAATTAGGATGTGTGGGAGTGATTTATAATTAGGATGTGTGGGAGTGATTTATAATTAGGATGTGTGGGAGTGATTTATAATTAGGATGTGTGGGAGTGATTTATAATTAGGATGTATGGGAGTGATTTATAATTAGGGTGTGTGGGAGTGATTTATAATTAGGATGTGTGGGAGTGATTTATAATTAGGATGTGTGGGAGTGATTTATAATTATGATGTGTGGGAGTGATTTATAATTAGGATGTGTGGGAGTGATTTATAATTATGCTGTATATGAGTGATTTATAATTATGCTGTATATGAGTGATTTATAATTATGCTGTATATGAGTGATTTATAATTATGCTGTATATGAGTGATTTATAATTATGCTGTATATGAGTGATTTATAATTATGCTGTATATGAGTGATTTATAATTATGCTGTATATGAGTGATTTATAATTATGCTGTATATGAGTGATTTATAATTATGCTCCATGGAAGTTATTTGTAGTTACCCTTCATGGGAGTGATTCATAATTATGCTGCGTGTGAGTGATTTATATTTGAGCGATTTATAATTAGGCTGTGTGGGAGTGATTCATAATTATGCTGCGTGTGAATGATTTATAATTAGGCTGTGTGTGAGCAATATATAATTATGCTGCGTGTGAGTGATTTAAAATTAGGCTGTGTGGGAGTCATTTATAATTATGCTGCGTGTGAGCGATTTATAATTGAGCGATTTATAATTGAGCGATTTATAATTAGGCTGTGTGGGAGTGATTTATAATTAAGCTGTATAAGTGATTTATAATTATGCTGCGCAAGTGATTTATAATTTTGCTCAATGGAAGTGATTTATAATGTGTGTATAAATAAATAATCCCGCCAGCTGTGAGTTTCGTGGCTTGCAGCGCTATAAGAATTAAGGACATGCATTTTTTGGCCACGTTGCTACTGGATATGAGACGTGTATTGTCTAGACAAACGTCGAAATAAAGCAACAGTAGACGCAATGATGGGACACGTGGTCCCCGAAAGCAAAGGAGTTTAAGAAAACGACTACTGTCAAAAAGATCAATCGCCGCTGTTTTCTGGGACTTAAAAGGGGTCTTGCTAATTAATTTTTTTTAACGTGGAATGACAGCTAATGGCCAGTCTGCTGGAGATACAGCCCTTCTGACTCACAGAGAAATCTCTTAGAAACGTCACGTTCCAAGGCTGACTAATTAACGGAACTTGCATGTATCAATTATCAGGGTAACTATAATAGCATGTTTGGGAAACAAAGATAGAAAGGCTATTGGTTTCAGAACAGGATTCAGTGAATGATCATTCTCAACAGAGATTTGTTGTGTTTTGTACCGTGAATTAGTTTTATGTATCTGTGAGAAGCATGGATTGATTATAAACTTTGGCACAGCATGAGTTCCGTCATTTAGTCGGCGGTGGAATGTGACGTTTAAAACATGCCATTCAAAACAGAAAACGTGAGTTGCTGTACGCTGAGATTTGTTTTTCTTCTTCTTCTTCTTCTTTTTCTTCTTCTTCTTCTACTTCTGATTCTCCTTCTTCTGCGTTCGTTCTCCTTCTTTCACTACCAAGCACTGAACAGTGCCTTCCAAGTAGCAGGATGTAGTCCGGAGAACGGAATGCGTTGAGTAGCTAGTTTACAGCTTGACTGCGATATTTTAACCTTTCAGCCAGACACATCCATCTTCGGCAGCAATGGGATTGTGCTTTTGCATGACAATGTTCGACCACACACAACAGGCTTAACTGTTCAATTGTTGCAAGAATTTCAGTGGGAAACATTTGACCACCTTCCACGCAGTCCCGATCTCGCACCAAGTGATTACCACCTTTTCCTGCACCTCTAGAAGTGGCTTGCATACCACCGGTTTGAAACTGAAGATGAACAGCAGACAGGCGTTAATGAATGTTTCAAGACACTGGCAACAGACTTCTTTGACACTGGAATTAGCAACCTGGTACTATGACACCAAACTTGTGCTGAAATCAATGACGACTTTGTAGGGAAATAATATAAATATGTGGTTGACTTTTGTATGCAGTATATCATTTGGTTATTATGTATGCAGTATATCATTTGGTTATTATGTATGCAGTATATCATTTGGTTATTATGTATGCAGTATATCATTTGGTTATTATGTATGCAGTATATCATTTGGTTATTATGTATGCAGTATATCATTTGGTTATTATGTATGCAGTTTATCATTTGGTTATTATGTATGCAGTTTATCATTTGATTATTATTATGTATGCAGTTTATCATTTTGTTATTATGTATACAGTTTATCATGTGGTTATTATGTATGCAGTTATTATGTATGCAGTATATCATGTGGTTATTATGTATGCACTTTATCATTTGGTTATTATGTATTTAATACCGGAACTTACTTAAAAAGCGCCCTACATGTGGATATATATGGTGTCCACCCCACTCGCTGCCGGCCTCTGGTTTTCCCTTTCCAGAAAGAGTTAAACCAATGATCATAATTCATTAAAATTTGGCATGGACATGGTGTGAACCAATTGGATGACGAGGAACTACGTACTGGCTATTTTCAGCATGATGAACCCACATGCCACATCTCAAATGTCAGAGTCGGATCAAGTAAATGAGTAGCGCATGAGCTGTAGTGGTCAGTGACCCATAGCTGACTGCTAGCGTCAGGGCCAGCGAACCAGAGCTGAGCAGCGCATGAGCTGCAGTGGTCAGTGACCCATAGCTGACTGCTAGCGTCAGGGCCAGCGAACCAGAGCTGCCAAGACCCTTCTACACTTCCACGCGTTGATCCTGGATAACAGGATGCAGCTGGGCAGACTGTCTAAAGAGAAGGGATCGAAGAGGGAATGCTAACCCGGTACTCAAAAAAATGCTAGCTGAAGTCGGATGTGTTGAATCAAAAGGTGCAAATATTGCAGTCAAGCTATAAACTACGACACAACGCATTATGTTCTCTGGACTACATTCTGCTACTTAAACCCTTTCAGGGTTTGGTAGCCGGAGATTGAGAACGAACGAAGCCAAGCCAAGCCAAATGTCAGAGTGGCGGAAATTACTTATTTCTTTGAAGATCGTGTCATTTGTATAGGACTTTGGTCACCAAGGTGGCCCGACCTTACCGTACCTGATTCCTTCCTATTGGTCTCGGCGGAAGGTTGATAATTGTTTCTCAACAAGCCAAGGAATCTCCTGAAACTTCAAGAAAACATCCGATGGGAAATTGAGTCTGTAACTCCTGGAGCGTTCGTGAATAACTTCCGTAACAGGGAGAGGGGTGTGCATGCATGGCCTGGGGCTAATAGCGACCACTTTCAGCACTTACTATGGGGACGGCGTGGGCTAGTGGTTAAGTGACACGGCTCACAAAATCCGAAGGTGCTGGGTTCGATCCCCATCACAGCCCCGGCCATTACCCCGGGGAAGCAAACCCTTAGAAAATGCAAGAGGAACCAGATCCTTACATAAATTGCATGCTGAAGTCGGATGCCCTGGGCCGACAGGCGCAAAATAAAAACCACAGTGCAACGCACATCGTCTTGAGGATTCGAGAAATAAGGCGAACGCCAAAAAAATTGAAAACCCAAAAACATCCCAAAAACAATTTTAAACCCAAAAAACACCCCAAAAATTTTTTTTACCCAAAAACTCCCCCCAAAAAAAGTTTTTAACCCAAAAACACCCTAAATTTTTTTTAACCCCAAAACACCCCCAAAAAAATTTCAAACCAAAACTCCCCCCCCCCCCCCAAAAAAAAAAGCTTCCTATGAGTGCATTATGTTTCTCACACGCCAATGTACGTCCATCTTAAATTGTTATTGAATCACGTTCGTTGGTTTAAAAGTTGTAAGGGAGAAACAGGGACCGTTAGTAAGTGGGACACCCAGTAAATAAATATGGTTTGCCTGCTTGCTGCAAGAGAAACGTAGGTGAAGAGTGAAACTAGTGTCTTTACAAAAATCATGTATCCAAACATTTGCAGTGGGTAGTTTAGATAGGAGAGGTTTTGCATGATGAGGTTGCTAACTCCATGCACAAGCCTTCTTATTTGTCTCTTACAGAAAATCTTAGAAGGTTCTAAGTGATGGTGTGTGGAAATAATTTATCTTGCGGACTCTCTTCCACATCATCATGTGTATCTTCTATATCATCGTGTGTATCTTCCACATCATCATGTGTATCTTCCACATCACCATGTGTATCTTCCACATCACCATGTGTATCTTCCACATCACCGTGTGTATCTTCCACATCATCATGTGTATCTTTCACATCATCGTGTGTATCTTCCACATCATCGTGTGTATCTTCCACATCATCATGTGTATCTTCCACATCATCATGTGTACCTTCCACATCATCATGTGTATCTTCCACATCATCATGTGTATCTTCCACATCATCATGTGTAGCTACCTGTTTGTAGGATCTTGCCTGTATATAAGCATGCCACGCGCCCTTAAATCTTGGTTATTACAAACATGTTTGGTATATTATGTACTGACTCCTGTTTTGTTTGTAGATAGTTTGCAGTGTAGTTGTTAGTGCACATGATTCCTAGCAGAGCGATCTAGGTTCAGTACCTAATTGGTGCGGGATATTTTTCAATCGCAAAAGGATCCCTGGTCTCAAAAACATGGTACCAGAACAAGTCTGGAAAGTAAAGTGTACGGTTGGCCAAGATAAGATGGACTTTTTACCATATCCCCAATGTTCCACATTTTTGTAAACGGGATATTTAGTTGACTTACTTTTTGCATTATGTTTCTTTGTTCAGTCGGCTTTTATATGTTTTTATTTTATGTTCTTGTTTCGCTGTGAGTTTCTCCTATCTAGATCATATTATAACAACGGAAGAAGGCAGCTGTGAAACAGAAATCATAAAAAGAATAGGTATGACTAACATGGTATTCAGCAACATGTGACACATACTGACATCCATACAGATAAAACGTAAATTGAAAATGAGAATTGACATATTCTATATATATACGACCCTACTTTATGGTGCAGAAACATGGACACTGAATAACAAGTTAAACAAGAGTATTAAAGTCTTCGAAAGGTCGCAAAGCTTGGAAATAGAAGAAAACAAATATAGAGGTATAGAACACGTTGGCGTTGAAAAGAGAATTGACGGCCGAAATCAAACTTAGACATATATTTTGGCCATATAACAAGACATACCGCCTTGGTGAAGAACATACTGGATGGTTAGGTGGAAAGCAGTCGTCCAGGAGGTAGACAACGTTATACGGGGGAGAATAACATCAGTGGATGGACTGAAAGATCCTGCCAAATTCCACCATTGCGGCAAGAGATAGTACACGAGATACACTGCAGCTGGTCTTCGATGAGAAGATGGCGCTTGAGCTGAACTTAACTTGCTGTGAGGGGTACACTTACACTTTGCCTGTAGTTCTTACTGCTGGGACTGCTTGACTGTGTCTTGTCACTTATTTGTCAGTAACCGTGGTAATTTAGGCTCTAAAACATACGAACATGAAGAGCTCATGACACGCCTCCAGGAAAGACATCTCCGTAGGAAGAAGGACAAACTATTCTTCTTCTTCTTCTTCTTCTTCTTCTTCTTCTTCTTCTTCTTCTTCCAACGCAGTCAGACATCAACCTTTATTTTTTCGAAAAAAGCAGCGGTCATCCTGAGGCTGTCGACACTGCCATAGAGCTTGTCTGGTGTTGCCACTGGTGATGGCCACATCTGCTCTCTCTCTGATCCTCGTATGTCGGGCAGTTTTGCAGCAAATGCTCAGCGATCATTTTCCCGGTACCACACGGGCATTCGTCAGTGCCACCTATCTTCAATGTGTTGAATAGGTGGTACCTAAGTCTATTGTGGCCAGTGCGAAGTCTGAAGACCACGACCTGCTCTCTTCTATTCAACTGGTAATAGGCATCGTTTTTGGTGTAGCCAGTATGTTCGGTTTCCCATTTGGTCATGTATCTGGCTCTAATAAGCCGTTTTGACTCTTCGTATGTCATACTAGTATCTGGTTGTGGTAGTCTTGCACCTTCTTTTGCCAGTCTGTCTGCCTTCTCATTGCCTTGGATGTTGCAGTGGGATGGAACCCACTGCACCACTACCCTTTTTGGTGCGGATTGCTGGCATAGTTGACAGAGTACTGCTCTTAGGTCATTTAGTTCAGTATTTTTCTGGCTTTTTCGTGCTGTGACTACGGCCAAGGCATCGGTAAGCAGGACTGTATGGCTTTCATTGAAGGACAAACTCAATAATAACGTGGAGTCGGAGAAAAAAGCAATCAGGTGAGAAATAACTGCTCACCAACCATTGCTATAAAAATAGACACGTGGCAGGAAGAGGAAAGGACAGGAGAGTGTATGTTGTAATCTTGACGCTTGAACTTGTACACTGACAAAATCTTCAGGTAAGTCGGAGAAATGTTTGGATTAAGGTGAACGGAAGGATTATCAAGAATCTTCGTTATGTTGTTGATACACCCCGTTCTGTTGTTGATACACCCCGTTCTGTTGTTGATACACCCCGTTCTGTTGGCTGGACGGGAAGAGGAATAACAAGACATTGTGGAGACAATACGTGAAGTGGAGAGTGTGACTTTGACATTAATATTAAAATGATACGACGTAAGATAATTTGCAGTAAAAGGTAGAAGCCCAAACTGTACATCAGGGTAAACGCGGAGGTACTGGAGCAGGTGACAAGTTTCTGATGTCTTGGGGAGAGGTACTGGAGCAGGTGTCAAGTCTCTCATGTCTTGGGGAGAGGTACTGGAGCAGGTGTCAAATTTCTCATATATTGGAGAGAGGTACTGGAGCAGTTGTCAAGTTTCTCATATATTGGGGAGAGGTACTCTAGCAGGCGTCAAGTTTCTTAGAGAGAGGTACTGGAGCAGGTGTCAAGTTTCTTGGGGAGAGGTACTGGAGCAGGTGTCAAGTTTCTCATATCTTGGGGAGAGGTACTAGAGCAGGTGTCATTTCTTGGGGAGAGGTACTGGAGCAGGTGTCAAATTTCTTGGGGAGAGGTACTGGAGCAGGTGTCAAATTTCTTGGGGAGAGGAGAGGTACTGGAGCAGGGGACAAGTTTCTTGGGGAGAGGAGAGGTACTGGAGCAGGGGACAAGTTTCTTAGGGAGAGGTACTGGAGCAGGGGACAAGTTTCTTGGGGAGAGGTACTGGAGCAGGAGACAAGTTTCTTGGGGAGAGGTACTGGACCAGGGGACAAGTTTCTTGGGGAGAGGTACTGGACCAGGGGACATGTTTCTTGGGGAGAGGTACTGGACCAGGGGACACGTTTCTTGGGGAGATGTACTGGACCAGGGGACAAGTTTCTTGGGGAGAGGTACTGGAGCAGGGGACAGTTTCTTGTGGAGAGGTACTGGAGCAGGGGACAAGTTTCTTGGGGAGAGGTACTGGAGCAGGGGACAAGTTTCTTGGGGAGAGGTACTAGAGCAGGGGACAAGTTTCTTCTTGGGGAGAGGTACTGGAGCAGGGGACAAGTTTTTTGGGGAGAGGTACTAGAGCAGGGGACAAGTTTCTTGGGGAGAGGTACTAGAGCAGGGGACAAGTTTCTAATATCTTGGGGAGAAGTACTAGAGCAGGGGACAAGTTTCTAATATCTTGGGGAGAGGAACTAGAGCAGGTGTCAAGTTTCTGATATCTTGGGGAGATGTACTGGAGCAGGTGTCAAGTTTCTCATATTTTGGGGAGAGGTACTGGAGCAGGTGTCAAGTTTCTCATATTTTGGGGAGAGGTACTGGAGCAGGTGTCACGTTTCTCATATTTTGGGGAGAGGTACTGGAGCAGGTGACAAGTCTCCCCAATGATGTGCGACTGAAATCAAAATGAGAATAGGTGTGGCCAGTAGAATATAGAAGATGTTTACATGTTGAGTGGTCATCCACATCTCCCCGCCCCCACAAATGGACTGACTTCTCTCAGCCGATGGGTATCAACCTATCCTGTCGCCCATCCCATCATGCTCATGTAAAGCCACGTCCAAGCGGCATCTTCTGCCAACAGACATGTAACTTTTATCCATGAAATGTAAACGGTTATTTTATAAATATGTAAAATGTATGTGTATGCTTAAAACGTTTTTATGGATATGTAAAATGTATGTGTATGCTTAAAACGTTTTTATGGATATGTAAAATGTATGCGTATGCTTAAAACGTTTTTATGGATATGTAAAATGTATGCGAATGTTTAAAACGGTTTTATGGATATGTAAAATGTATGTGTATACTTAAAACGTTTTTAGGGATATGTAAAATGTATGCGTATGCTCAAAACGTTTTTATGAATATGTAAAATGTATGTTTGTCACGATAAATATACATTGTTATCAAATATGAACCAATTGACGTGCAGATTTGGAGCGATACAATAGAAATGATATATTGGCGATACATAGTTGTTGTGTGTGGGTGTGCATGGTCTCTCTCTCTCTCTCTCTCTCTCTTCCTTTCTCTCCCTCTCTCTCTTTCTCTCTCTCTCTCTCGCCTTTATCTACTATAGCACAATATATTGTGTAAGTAGGGTATTGTATGTGTATGTAGATCGGTGTTAATGTTAGGGATTGCTTTGTGTGTGGGTAGATGATACATGTGCGGTTATGTGGGTCGATGTATGAGGCGTATGTTGCAAATATGTGTGTCGATATGTGTAGCAGATGTGTGTAGGTTGAACGTGTCGGACACTTTCTGCGCCCAAGAAGACATGCGACTTGAAACTTATCCCGTCTGAACACGTGACTTAATATCCTTACCTGTTCAAAGACATTTCAAACTCCCTCCGAATACATTGAGAAATCTAACAAAGAATGGATTAACGTCAATCACATCTGGCCATACTCCAATAGAATTTTAGAAAAGCTAATCGATAGCTTACAGATTTGATAGTGTATTAATCCCGGCCTTCTTTTAAAACTGTGAGGAGTAGCACCTACGAAACTCGGTCAAAGAACGACTCAGGGTTAACCAATTGGTGATGGAGCGAAGAACATTGTTTTTCTCACTTTAGGAGCTAACTCAGAAAATGACAGCTTAGACAAACTTACAGAGACCGGCAGACAAAGATCTTCAAACTCAGAACAGGACATTGTAGAGTCAAGCCCACCTTCACATAATGGGTATAAGAGACTCACGTCCGATTATGGAGTACCCAAGGAAACACAAGAACAGGACATTGCAGAGTCAAGCCCACCTTCACAGAAAGGGTCTAAGAGACACCGCCACGTCCGATTGTGGAGCACCGAAGCAAAAACCAGAACACATCCTGCGAGACGGTCCTACTTCTGTTAGTTACCCATCTCGCAAGCGTTGATGGTAACATCGCCAGCCTCACTCTCTGGTCCCGAGCTACCTTGAACCAGTGACAAGACATAAATCAAGTAACTCAGGATTCAGGCCCTTTGGTCCCACCTCCCGAGAGACCAGGGATCATTTTACAACTTACTGGATTCGATCGCCCACCATTTCTCTTCATCTCTTTAGGAAGCAAATGCTTGGCCTTTCGACCACAGCGACACCAAGACGACTCTGCAGAGCCTACAGACAGTCAGTTAACATTCCAGTCATATAGTTTCGTCACAAAGTGACCATAGAACGATTGAGATGGTCATGATCCGAAGTCACCCCCTCGCAACTGAAGGATGTTGACCAGTTGACATTCATCGCAGAATGCAGGCAGTTATCGTGACAAAAGTGTGGAGAACGTAAGTTTCGGCGACGGTCCACCCGAATTGCTGCATCAATTTTGGCGATGTCATCTTCTGACGCAACAATATGCGCCTGACCTGGTCTCGGAAGATCTTCCGTTAAGTCCAGTCCTTCTTTAAACATCGTTGTCCAGTTCTTCACTGTTGTCTTCGACACACTTTTGTCACCATACACTGCCTGCCTTCTGCGATGAATGTCAACTGGTCGACATCCTGCAGCTGTTAGAAACCGAATCACCGCTCGCTGATCAACTCTGAGCGGATTCCGTATCACACTCGCCATGTTTTCAACGGTATGCTGAGGAAACTATGAGTCGGAGGATAATACAATTTTGCAAACTTGACGGTTCGTATGTGCTGTTTACACCAGAAGTGACGTCATTAGGCGCATCGTACGTATGTTCACTTGGTGCAGTTTGGTCCGGTTTCATTTGAACACGCCTCGTATATATATATGTTGGTAGATTTGCAGGAAAGAGTTAATATCTAATGAGCAAATGCAGCTAAAGTGAACCAAAATTGTGTTTCTATTGTTATCAGGAAGAAACGTTGGGCATACACGAGGCCCGCACTTGAGTGGACAATAATCGGCTGTCGTAACAGGCGATTATATGGAAACCCAACGGAAAAGGGAAGCGGGGTAGACCCAGAGAGACGTTATGCAGAGCAATCACCAGAGAGGCTGCGACCATGGGGACAGGGAACATGTAAGACCTGGCAGCAAACGTATCTAACTTGATAATTTGTAGTTCTGCCTTAGGCTCCATCGTTGGAGCTGAAAGACCATAGTTACGGAGATTCATTGCAGGTATATGCGTGTATGGGAACTTGTATACCCTGGGAACACGAGCACTGGAGAAGGTCAGCAACTTTAAATATGTAGAAGTGGTAATAGACAGCAGGGGAGGAATCAAAGAGGTGGCCAGCAGCAGGTAGACTTTTTCATGCAATAAACAGAGGATTCCTTAGTAAAAGAGAAATAAGCAGGAAAACAAAGATGGATGTATACCGCTTGACATATGTGCCTGCCCTGACATGAATGTGAGTCATCGGCAAATTCAAACTTCAGAAATGAAGTATCCAAGAAAGGCGGCTCAGGTGACGAAAAGGAACAAGATCCGTAACCAGACAATACGTAACAATCTCAAAGGTCAACCCCTGAGGCCAGGTGTGGAGCAGTCCCAACTACAGTGGTTTGGCCATGTCTGTAGAATAGAAGAAGATTGGATACCAAAGCGGTCAAGGGAGATAAAAAGTCAAGGACGCAGACCCCGAGGACGTCCCAAAGTACACTGGGAAGACAACATACGACAGTCTCTAAGTGACAAGGGGAGGGATTTGAAAGAAGCCAGGAAAAAGACAGCGGATAGAGCAGTGTGGTGTTCTCTCTGGAAAACCTCTGCACCTCAAGATAGAAGAGTAGCGACTAAGTAAGTAAGATAGAAGACTCTACACCTCACGGTAGAAGAAGGACGATTAAGTAAGTAAGGTAGAAGACTCTACACCTCACGGTAGAAGAAGGACGATTAAGTAAGTAAGGTAGAAGGCTCTACACCTCACGGTAGAAGATGGGCAACTAAGTAAGCAAGTAAGTATATACTTGTATGTCTGTGAGTTGGTGAGCTACATTGCAATAATTTATATAAGTGTATGTTTGCAAACAGGTGGTGTATGTGTGTGTGTTGTGTTGTAGATAGGTGTATATATATATATATATATGTCACTTTACGTATGTATATGTTTTATGGTATGCGCATTCAATCGATTGCTCACTGATAATTATTGACCGTCAAAGCCAGCTCCCATAATAAACCAGATGAACACAAACAGTTTGTATGTTCTCTATGATAAATGTTGTCATTGTGTCTATAATGCACTATCATGGTGTGCTACTATAATATTATCCAGTACCATGGACCAGGAGTGTCAACCGCATCTGATCTATAAGTCATTCTGTACTGACGCAAACACGCATGCATACATACACATACACACATAGAATACGATCCAAGATGTGTTGGACAGAAAATGATGGAATGAGACAGCGATATTGGAGAATCAGAGAAAGCAGGCAGTTAATAGTGTGAGATGTGACTTAACAATGACAGTCGACTTTACGTGAAAGATGAAGAAGAAGAAGAAGAAGAAGAATAACAGAAGAAGGAGAAGAAGAAGATGAAAAGGAAATTGAGAACGGCAATGGCAAATACAACGACAACAGAACAAAGTTTGAAGGTTGAAGCTATGGGGGAGTACTCCTCTGTCAAAGGCCTCGTTAAAGACCTTGAGAAGGAGTGGGCAACACGTGGAAAAACGTGGAGTAGAACTCCGCCGTCAGGCCATCAGGGCCAGGACTCTTGCTCTTCTGAAAGGAGCTGAGAGCGCACTGCAGATCCTGTAGTGTAATGGGTTTGCTGAGTGTTAAGTTTGTCTTATTCACTCAAGCACCGCGTGTAAGTTTCACAACTTGCACGTGGTTTTGTTGGAGTGTTCTCCGTCGAGTACAAGTCCTGGTAAAACTCGTGGAACTCTTGACCTATTTTATCGATATCAGTTGTTATATTTCCAACTTTCCCCTTTATTTTGAGTATTTGTCTGCTTCGTTGTATGGTGTGCTCTACTGTTAGATATTCTGCACTGGGCGTTTCTTGTGCCAATGCATCCCATTTAATCCTTAAAAGTGCGCCTCGTAATCTGTGGTCTTCCAATCGTTCAAGTTCTTCCTGAAGCAGTTGTATTTGGGGGCTGCTGTGGTTTAGCAGTTTAGTTAACCGGATCGCTTCTACTAGAATTCATTTTTCTCTTCTTCTTTGTTAATGTATGATTTTGGATAGTATTTGTACCTTTTAACAAATCCCAATAATCCCCTAAGTGTTCGGTCGGTGTGTTCTGTGTGTAGTCTTGTATTAAAAGTGGTATGTATTGTACGTATTCGTCGATGGTCAGCAAAGAGTTGTTGAATTTCCAATGTGCTGCCTCAGTATGTGTTGTGTTGTGTGTGCGTGTCCCGTTTACCACCACTTCCACTGCTTTGTGATCAGTGAAAGTGGTGGTGTCTAAATGGCGTATTTTGTTTATCTTGTAGCTTTCGTGTATATAGAACCTATCCAGCCTGAAAGATGCGCAAAGGCGGTTGGTTGTTCCTGTATGTGTTGTCTCTTTGCCGTCAGGGTACATTTTCCTATACGCGTCTAGAAGGTCGTGTTCGGCTAAAGTAAGCTGTAGAGTATCGCTGGTGTGTTTCCTTGTTGTAGCCTGTGTTGCGTCTAAGTTATGTAAGATGCAATTAAAATCCCCTCCCATTACAATTTTATGTTGGCGTAGAGTGTCTGACAAATTTTTATACCAATCCCTGAACGTTCTCTCACTCCCGCCACCAAGCCCTGAACGTTCTCAAACTCCCGCTACTAAGACCTCAAAAGAGCTTTGTCAGGAGAACGGAATACGTTGTGTTGTAGTTTACATCTTGACTTCGATATTTGCACCTTTCAATCCGACACATCCGACTTCAGCAATCATTTTTGGGTATCAGGTTAGCTGTCCTTCTTCATTCCCTTTTCTTTAACCAGTCTGATCTTCTGCAGCTGTTCTTCGGGAATTACACGTGGAGGTGTAGAAGTGTCTTGGCAGCTTTGGGTCGCTGACCCTGACGCTAGCAGTCAGCTTTGGGTCGCTGACCAATGCAGTTCATGCACTACTCAGTATGTTGTACTCCCAATTAATATGATAGCTATATTAGTAGTATACTGGGAAACTGTCAAACTGGAATTTCGTGCAAGTGTAGCAGATCCTCTATTTCTTTGCCCTGGCCGTGATCTAACTTAGAACATTCTCACACTCATCCACATCATCATGACCATACTCAGTAAATGACATATCACACATCAGGTGGCATATTTATTAAATCATACTCATATCATAGAATGAGTAGAGAAATTACAAACACAATATAATACATATCTTTACTAAACATTCTACTAAAACGGGAATTGTAAGCATTAGCTATTGATGGAATTCCCAACTATCTAAAAACCCAGTTCTATTGCCTTGCAATTACATCCCACACACATCGCCTTAACTGCGTCTTCAACACACCTTATCAAATACTCTTCCTCACTGAAATCCCCTCAGGCGGGCGATCTCGACATAACTCGTTCACAATGTGTCCTTGCTTACAAACACACGTTCAGATTATCCATTAATGCAAAACTCACACACCTATTTGAGCGATCCTGTTCTATCACTAAACATTCGTCCAACAGTATATCAATCGCTCCTCTACCTAAGTCGGTGAGTTAAACATACTATCCACATTCAGTCTCTCTCACAATGTGTCCTTGCTTACAAACACACTTTCACATTATCTATTAATGCAAAACTCACACACCTATTTGAGCGATCCTGTTCTATCACTAAACATTCGTCCAACCGTCAATCAATCGCTCCTCTATCTAAGTCGGTGAGTTAAACATACTATCCACATTCAGTCTCTCTCTCCAGCCTGTCTCTCTCTCCAGCCTCTCGAGCTAAACTTTGTCTCGAGTTATATATCCTCAATCAAGGCCAGAGCTTGACCAATCGATCTCAGGTATGGTCATCTTCAATCCCAATTGGAACGAAACACTTTGCACACCTGTCACTCATTCTCTCGCAGCAAGCCCCGTTGCCAATTTCGTCTGTCAATCAATCTCCCCCTACCAAAATCAGAAGGCCAGTGGTCAGTTTCTATCTGTCCACATTCCTTAACCCAACTCTGTTCTCCTTTGCTGAGACGGTGAGTGACCTTGACATGCATTCAGGTAGCTTTAAGCTTTAACATGTTCAGGCATCCTAAACTCCCCTTGCTCCGGCGGGAACTGTTACACAAGGCCCACAGATCTAACTCTCTGAAACTAAGTTTACCCAGGTTGGTTCCCCTTCTGTCAAAAAACAAAACAAACAAACATGAAATTGGATTTTCTGTATCTACCACAATCGAACTGTTTGTGCGCTGATCTCATTATAAGTCCTTGGGCTGTACTTATTGATCTCTACAATTGCTATCAGCTCTCGAGTTGTTCTCTTAATATTTGTCCTCTGCTATAGTCAGGGTCAGGTAAACCATACTGATAAGATTATGTTAGGGTCAGGTAAAATATACTGATCAGATTATGTTAGGGTCAGGTAAAACATACTGATCATATTATGTTAGGGTCAGGTAAAACATACTGATCAGACTATGTTAGGGTCAGGTAAAACATACTGATCATATTATGTTAGGGTCAGGTAAAACATACTGATCAGATTATGTTAGTCAGGGTCAGGTAAAACATACCGATTAGACTATGTTAGTTAGGGTACGGTAAAACATACTGATAATATTATGTTAGTTATGGTACGGTAAAACATACTGATAATATTATGTTAGTTATGGTACAGTAAAACATACTGATAATATTATGTTAGTTATGGTACAGTAAAACATACTGATAATATTATGTTAGTTATGGTACGGTAAAACATACTGATAATATTATGTTAGTTATGGTACGGTAAAACATACTGATAATATTATGTTAGTTATGGTACAGTAAAACATACTGATAATATTATGTTAGTTATGGTACGGTAAAACAAACTGATAATATTAAGTTAGTTAGGGACAGGTAAAACATACTGATAATATTATGTTAGTCAGGGTCAGGTAAAACATACTGATACTATTATGTTAGTCAGGGTCAGGTAAAACATACTGATCAAGCCGTACCTTTCTTCCAAGTAGTTCTCCCTAGAAACAGGCTATTTCATGCAAGTCTAGTTTACGTAGTGGGGATCGGCATTGCAAATTCCCATAGATGTGACCTTACTAATGAGCCTCGTATTGCACTACAGCCAGGAGAACCCCAGTTCACCTTCTCAAGTACGCCGCAGGATGTGAGTAGAGATATTGCAGCATGTCCTCAAAGAACCAAACTCAATTTCGAGTTGCACTAAAACCAACTACAACTACAACCGACAACATTGCCTCTGGGGCCGCCATATTTGCTAGGTCCTTTTCATTGCTGAAAGTGCCGGCGACAGAGCCTCAACTCTATCTGTCCATCACAGCTAATGCAGCGGCTTCAACTCTCTCCTGATTTTATCAGGTACCCATTTACAGCTAAGTGAAACGGGAATACCATAAAAACCCATATACAGCTGGGAGAAGCGGGAATACCATAAAATCCGTTTTACAGCTGGGAGAAACGGGAATACCATACAAACCCATTTTCAGCTGGGAGAAACGGGAATACCATACAAACCCATTTACAGCTGGGAGAAGCGGGAATACCATTCAAACCCATTTACAGCTGGGAGAAGCGGGAATACCATACAAACCCATTTACAGCTGGGAGAAGCGGGAATACCATTCAAACCCATATACAGCTGGGAGAAGCGGGAATACCATAAAATCCGTTTTACAGCTGGGAGAAACGGGAATACCATTCAAACCCATTTACAGCTGGGAGAAGCGGGAATACCATACAAACCCATGACATTGGGTAAGTGAGCCAGGCTCACAATCTCTTGACCACTCTCAAGAATCAGGCTATTCACTCCGTTCCTACGTTGTCATGGAAACAGCAGAAAGTGATGGCGGCACTGAAGAAGCATGGCCACCTGATGCTCACGCCTTTCACTGAGAACATCTGAGAGACACCGAGGTATAGTTTGATCAAGTTGTGCTATCTTTGTCATTGATAAGCTTCAGTTAATGATCTTGAACATTTGATGTGTCATTAATATTTACTTCAACGATTTCACCAATAAAAGTGATTGGTTATCAGTACTATTTTCTAAAAATGTTCTCAAACAGTGAGTGAGTGAGTACATTTAACTTGGACAGGAGAACAACGATTTCAGTGTTGGTGGTGAAATAATTTGGGAAAGAAACAATATAATCGCATTTAAATGGTTTTTAACTTGTATACTCCGGGCAGAAGTTTTAGTTAGTGGTTCCATGATGAAGTACGTAAGTAAAACGACATTTGCCATCTTATCAAATATTTATATTGATTATTTAGAATGTGAAGTGAGTTAGGCGTTGTATCTCACGAGTCACGTTTATGGCAGTGTCTGTGTATAATACCTGTATGTCATACACACATGCAAGGGATACCTTAACATTTACTGTAATAACAGAACTTTAAGAGTACTTTTGTATTTTTATGGGTACATGATTATATCTTACATTTTATTCCGAAGTGTTCTATCAGTCAGTATAAACACGATGTTGAACATAACTGGGTTTATAATGTATCAGTATGGGAGCAGCGTGACATCAGTTACATGTAACTAAGACTTTCAACAACAGATGCCAGTTACATTTTTCATATCAGATGACCAACTGTACTAAAAATATATGGCGAAAATCACATTGTCACAATCAATACAGCTGGAGATTAAGGATGGGGAATAGAGATAGAGCATTCTCAGTACCTGGAGATTAGTTAAGGATAGGGAATAGAGATGGATTGAACTCTCAATACAGCTGAAGATTATGGATGGAGAATGGAGATGGATTAAACACTCGTCAGTATAGATGGAGATTAAGGATGGAGATTGATTAAACACTCTCAATACAGCTGGAGATTAAGGATGGAGATGGATTAAACACTCTCTCAATACAGCTGGATATTAAGGATGGAGATGGATTAAACACTCTCTCAATACAGCTGGATATTAAGGATGGAGATGGATTAAACACTCTCTCAATACAGCTGGAGATTAAGGATGGAGAATGGATTAAACTCTCAATACAGCTGGAGATTAAGGATGGAGAAGGGAGATGGATTAAACACTCTCTCAATACAGCTGGAGATTAAGAATGGAGATGGATTAAACACTCTCTCAATACAGCTGGAGATTAAGGATGGAGATGGATTAAACACTCTCAATACAGCTGGGGATTAAGAATGGAGATGGATTAAACACTCTCTCAATACAGCTGGAGATTAAGGATGGAGATGGATTAAACACTCTCAATACAGCTGGAGATTAAGGATGGAGATGAATTAAACACTCTCAATACAGCTGGAGATTAAGGATGGAGAATGGAGATGGATTAAACACTCTCTCAATACAGCTAGAGATTAAGGATGCGGAATCCATAAACAAATGCTTACACTTCATGGAGTGGTGTAGAAGTAAGTTCTAATAACCAGACTCATGTCTTGAATCAATAAGACGACCTACAAATTGTAATGTTTGGTGTGTCTGTCTGTTGCAGCTTTGTGTCCCTACAGTATACAGGAGAAAAAAAAAGAAATCAACAAAATACAACCAGCTCTGATTACACTATTACTACTAACAAAAGACCATCAATAATAAAGGAAGTAAATAATAAACGTGAAAATATTTTGAAAGTAAATTCAAAACCATTTGATGAAAGCATTGTTTGTACATCTTCAATAATGGCTTCATAAAAATTTAAAAAAACGTTTTCATCATGCAAATTAGAGAGGGAAGAATATTCAATCCAGCCAGTTTCGAGCCTCTTTGAATAAAATAAAGAAATGGAAAAGGTTTATCTATACAACTTTGTAAAAAAAAAAAAAGAAAATTCCTGTGAGCCAGATTTTTACCAGCAACCTAGTGATTAATATTCCTCTGCAGTCCTCCGCTGTACTAACTGAACTATTGTGGGTCATACAGATGTGTCTGGTTTTATTATATTTGTGTTTAAGATGTAAAACTGTGACCGACGTACATTAAAAACGATGAGAATTATGTCTTCTTATTTTTCATGCTTTTCTTGTTTGCGTTTACATGTGAATGCCAGTTCTCTGGATAAAGGTTGCTGCAGTAGAGAGTTCTTCAAGGTTGCCAGACAGCTTTGTGTGGGTATACGTCTCCATGCGCCAGTGCTCAGTATGCAGTTGGCTAAGCATATAACGTACACATGGGTGATGGAGTCAATTTTAGCCTGTGTAAGTGGTTATTCAATCTGTTATTTCCCGTTCTCATACGGAACAGGATCATTTGTTCTGCTTGATCAAGACAGCAATAGTTGTCTTACGTTTGATCAACTTTCCTTATGGCTTGGAAGTGCTTTATTTTCTTGGAAGTGATTGTTTTGTTCTTATATTGCTTCCTCATTTGTCAACTTGTCTGCTGTCTCATTTGCTGTATACCGCAGTGTGTTGGTATCCGCTGTAGCACTACCCTCCTTTATTTCGAGCAAGACTTTAAGCTCTGGCAGTTTCTCATTCTTGAGGTCTTGCAGAACTGACATTGGCTTGTTGTGCCACCAATCATTTCTGCAGCAGTAATTAGTGCCTGCACTTCAACCGAGTAATTTGGGAATTATGTTATTTGCATTATCTGTTTTGCTTTTGTCTGTTTACAGAAGATGGCAACAAAACTACCTCCTATCGTGAAGAAAAAAAATGTTCCACGTAAAAAATCATTGTCGACAAGCTCTGGAATTGATAAAAGGCCGCGAAGGGGGCACTTAGACAAAATGAGCTATGCAATGTGTCACGATCTCCTAGCAAAGCTTCCAGTTCTACAAAAACTGGCAATTGAAAAGTTGGTGTTTTTTACATTATAAAAAAATACTAGCAGCTTTTATTTTGGTACTTGTTTTTCAATTGACCCCAGACAAATGTATCTATTTTTAGCACTGAATATCTATTTATAGAATTTGATTTTGGGATAGTGACATCACAAAATAGTCCACTTTTTAACTGTGGTGGTGTCTAAACATTGCGCCTATAATGGAATTGCCAATAAACCTAGATTTAATCATCAAACTGTTAATGACAAGTGCAAAAATGGCTTGATTCGTACATGTGCCTGGTCATGTGGTGTCGACGCATCAAAGTAAGTTGTTTTTGACGTTTTCACCGCCACTTTTGCCGACATTGTTCTATTCTGGCCACCTCAATAAATAAAATTCTGGTTTTTGTTTGTCCACTTATTTCAATCCGCCTGCCAGGACATTTCCTTTTGCGCCTTTTTAGGGCCCTATATTCTTCCATAAGATTGGTCACAAAACTGAAAATAACATCTTTTCTACACATCTATCTTTATTTAAGTTTTTACTTATTTATTTAAAAATAAAATTATATTGGCCTGTCCTCCCCAAAATCTGAAATGGAATGTCCCGCCACAGTCATCAGCTGTAAAATATGTATGACGGGATCTCAAGGAACTCTGTTTGGGGTGAATTAAGGGACAAGTACTTTTTGTTTTTTAAGAAACAAATTCAAATAACCTGATTCTCTGAGTTTGTATGTTGGTTACAGTACTGTTTCATTTGTTCGTCGTTCCCGTGATGTTAAACATGAGGATCGGCACGTTTGCAACCGTCAGTTAACAATAATTGAGACGTTTAGTGCAAAAAGTAGGCACCCTAGAATGCATGAGAAGGAAATGTCAGATTACGTTTACTCCATTTTCTCGTAGAGATGTTTGTTGTTGTTGTTTAATGCCCACAGTGAGTAAGTCTACCCTTTTGTGCACCCTGAAAAAAACGTTAAGTGACAGGCTGTAGTAGCTTTCCTCACATCCTGAGCATGCTGATGATAAAGGTGGACCGCTGTCCTTCAGGCGGTTGTGCTATGCTTGGCTTCATCTGTGTGGCGCTCATTACTACAGGAATCGCATCGATCCACATCTTGTCAGCCAGGCTGCCTTGAAAACAGCCTGTTTCTAGGGAAAGCTACCTGGAAGAGTGATTGTGGTTTTTGCCAGTGTACGTGACGTCCTGGTCAGTATGTTGTGCCTGGCTGGACTAGCGTCTGTTTCCATCTCTTAGAGATAACATATCTTGCCTTTAAGACTTTTGGTCATGCTAGATCTGTAGTCCCACCGCTAGGACGAAGTCCAGAGTCTTCTCCAGGTCTGGATGAGGGCCCAACATAACTTAACTTAACTTAACGTCTTTATACTGGTTTAGAAGACCCTGCAGAGTCTGTATTCAACCAGTTACATTTACATCACCTTGCTCTAAAAGCTATGCACATCCAATTTATTCTTAAATGCATTAACTGTCCCTGCCTCCACTACCTCCCCTGGCAATGCATTCCAAGCAGACACCACTCTCTGACTAAAAAAATATTTCCTAATATCTAACCTGGACCTCTCTTTAGTCAGCTTGTAGCTATGCCCTCGTGTTATTGTAGGTGGCTGTATTTTAAAAAACTTGTTATAGTCTAATTTATCGATTCCTCTGATCATCTTATAAACCTGTATTAAGTCACCACGAATTCTTCTCTCTTCGAGACACTGTAGGCCGGTTTTTCTGAGTCGTTCCTCATAACTGTAATTCTGGAATCCCACTATCATCTTTGTCGCTCATTTTTGTATTCTTTCTAGCATGTTTATGTCCCCTCTATGATAAGGACTCCACACCTGTACACAGTACTCCAATCTAGGTCTAACTAAAGCTTTATACAGTTTGACGATCACTTCCTTGCTCCTATGTTTAATATTTCTTTTTATCATACCTAACATTGCATTTGCCTTTTTCACTGCTACCTTAACTTGGTCACTCACCTTTCCTGTATGATCTATTATAACCCCTAGGTCCCACATAGATCGTCTGGTAAATATTTCCCCTGATCTCTAAGTAGTGAGATCAGACACCTGTGTGCAGTGGCCCGCACGTTAAAAACACCTTAGCAGTTGGAAATCGAAAAGAGTAGGCCTAACAGCCGCTGCTCAGGCAAAATTCAAGTTAAAAATCTACTAAAATTATTCAGGGATATTTCCCCCACAGAGAATATGTCGCAAAAAGGGGACTGTGTGGCTATAACTTCAGTTCTTGGTTATGTGGTTAGCGGAGTGGCTTAGATGGAGCTTGACTGGCTGCAGGTCTACCTTGCTCTAATTTACGCTTCCACCTCCACCAGTCTCAAAAATAGATGATTGTATATTCCAGGGGCTAACACATGCTAGGATTGACCTGGTAAGTCACCAGTGGATTTTCACCTGCCAAAAATATTAAACAAAGGTCACACTTCCCCATGACGTGTAACGACATAATTGGACTGAAGATAGATGGATCGATAGATAGATTTTCCGTATTGGGGGAATATGTGGATACTTTGAAGCATCATCATGTAGCATGTCCTTTGTAGAACGTCGCTCCCATCACAGTCTGTCTGAAAGAAACTCTTTCCCTTGCCAAAACTCCAGCCTCCGCCACAGTCACACCCAGGCATTCCTGGATATCTTGGTGCGATCGTCTTCTTGGTCTACCCCTTCCTCTTTTGCCTTGCACCATACCTTCCGTTCTCTCAAGACCGTTGTGTCTCTTGATGTGATCAAAGTATTTGCATTTTCTAGCCAAAATGGAATTGATAAACCAGTTCTCCTCTATGCTCAACTCTTGCCGAATGTCTACATTTGTTTTTTTTCTCTGTCCAGGGTATTCTGAGGATCTTTCTGTAACATTTTGACTCGAAGGATTTGATTCTTTGTCTAGAAGTTTTGGTAATCGTCCATGATTCGCAGCCATAAGCTGCCACAGGAAAAGACAGGCTCTCAAGACTTTGACTTTTATAATTTTGTTGTTGCTCTGCCATAATTTCTTACTCATAGTTTTTACTTTGAAGCAGCAAGTTTAAAATGACGAATGTCTGCTTGAGACAATGATCACAAGACAAAATATTTACTTACACTCGAGTAGCATCTCCTATCTTTTCTTTTCTTTGTTTGTTACTTACTTGAGTGCAGATTAATACTTTTCATGTGATCCTTGTCACAAACAAACATTCTTTATTTTCTAATAGTTCAAATTCCTTGAACACCATGTTATATTTAATTAATTTTTGGGTTTTGTTGTTGTTGGCGTTCGCCTTATTTCTCTAATCCCCAAGGCAGTGTGCATTGCACTGTGGTTTTTATTTTTCGTCTGTCAGCCCAGTGTATCTGACTTCAGCATGCATTTTATGTAAGGGTCTGCTTCCTTCTGCATTTTCTAAGGGTTTGCTTCCCCAGGGTAATAGCCGGTGCTGTGATGGGGATCGAACCCTGCACCTTCAGATTGTGAGCCAATTGACCACTAGCCCACGCTGTCGCCACCTATATTTAATTCATAAATTGTCAAAATAAAATGTATTCTCCCACATATATAATATGGATCTGACATCTTGGGAAGACATAGCTACAACTCGATCCAAATAGAGATATAACCTGAAGAACCACCTCAGGCTGGGCAAACATAAGCTCACGCAGCACAAGGAAGTGAAGAGACAACACAGGGAAGTGAAGAGACAACACGGGGAAGTAAAGAGACAACATGGAGAAGTGAAGGGACAACACGGGGAAGTGAAGAAACACCGAAAAGAAAAGGAAAACCCAACACTCAGAGTTTCTACTTCAAGGCCGCATCAACCTATAGCCAGACATGACTGAGAAGGGGCTATTACTCTAATGTAGCCACCCAAACTCAATTGTCAAAAGTTATCCCAAAGTTACCTCACGAATGTTCAATGTGACCGGCCTTTTGTTACTAACAAATGTCAATAGGTAATCTAACTCCTTCTAGACGAGCTGCAGCATGTTTTCATCAATGGTTTGCACTGTAGCACTAGTGCAATTTTGCAGTTGACACACATCTTGGGGGAGTTGTTTTAGACAATGTCATTAACACATCCCCTATGAAATAGTCACAGGGTGTGAGGTCCGGTGACCTTGGTGGCCACGTAGATGATGTTGATTAATGCTACTTGACCGTCTTCCATTAAGGACGTTCCTGACATGATGAAGGTAGGGGCATCGAGCTCCATTGAGCTGCAAGATAAAGTTAGGGGCACTGTCATGTTCCAGCTATGGCATACGCCAAGTAGTTAGCATGTTCAGGTATGTTTCACCATTTACGGCTCAAATCAATTTGAAATGTATTGTATTCAATATTTGGTGTTCATAAAAAAGAATGAAGGTCCAAAAGTCTTCATCCACATAGATGAACAAATTCTGGAACAAGTGTTGAGCTATGTACATTGTGGCCAAATCATTTCAGCTGATGACAAATGCGAAAGGGAAATTATTAAAAGAATTATGACCAAAAATACATTTAACAGCATGAGAGTTACACTTCTGATCTGAGAAATGAGAATCATAAAATGCTATGTGCATTCAGTTTTATAGTATGGAGTAGACACTTGGACCCTGACAAAGAAAATAGAGGATCCTTTGAAATATGAGTATTCAGAAGAGTAGGAAGAGTTTCTTCGAAAGATAAGAAAACCAATAGTGAGGTTCTGGAACAACTGGGGATTCCGTGGTGAAGTGGTTAAGCAGTCGGACTCGTGATCAGGTGGTGTAGGGTTCGACTCAAGACTCCGCCGTTTTTTTCACGGTTCCTTGATGCAGAGTTCCCTGCATCTTGTATTCGCCCCCTAGTCGTCTTGTCCTTGACTTGCCACTGGGGTCGGGCGGCACGAGACGAGAGAGTGAGGATTAATAGTAGCGCAGTTAATCCTTACTAAAAATAGAGCTAGCAAAATAAATTATGCTATCATCGTCTACGATGGACAGCCTTTGCCTTTTTTGGAACAATCCCAGGTGGAACAGACACTTCTGAAGGAAATAAAAATCAGAAAAATAAAATATTTTGGTCATGTCAAGGGCCATGAAAGTCTGCTAAAGATAAATTTAGAGGGCAGAAGAGCCAAATGGCGACAGAGGTACAGATATGGACAGACAACATCAGGATGTGGTCAGGATACAGTTTGATCGCGTGCACCAGCCTGGTGCGAGACAGAGACAGATGAAGATCCATTACCGCAACCTCCGTTGCGGAGATGGCACTTGATTATGATGCTTGAAATTAATGAAATAGCTTTTACTTCTTTGTATTCACGGTGCCTTGGTATCTGACCTGTAGTCAGAGGAAGCGTGGCTGCTGAAATTGAACGAAAGAAATAGAAAAACAAGCGTAGACACCCAAATCAGGAGCAGATCACAAGACTCAAATCCAGGCATAGTTTCCTTAAATCAACAAAGGCCGTACAGTCAAGCCCTGAAAGCCGCCCAGTGAATTTGGGCATGAAAAGATACAGGACCCAGTAATCAAGCTTCAGGAGTAACCTGCCCCTGGACATCACTTACCTTACTCTCTTTGGAAGACAATTAATAGACTTCCAACTGGCGTATCATGATGTAGGAGGATCATGAAGAGATGGGGGGGGGGGGGGGGGGGGGTGGTCTCTCGGACGTCGATACTCGTGACTTCAATACGATACAAAATCCAGGTCATCTGATGATTTGTCCCAACCTTCCGGATACATGTGACGAGAGCGACATGTTGAAGGCGAGTGGCAGGACAATTCAAGTCGTTGAGCACTGGATGAATACTATATGACATGGTGTTTGGAGACGGAAAGTAGGTTCGTTCTTTATATCGTTAGGGCGGGATCAAGATGCTGAGCAGCGCATGAGCTGCAGCGGTCAGCGACCCATAGGTGACTGCTAGCGTCAGGGTCAGCGACCCATAGGTGACTGCTAGCGTCAGGGTCAGCGACCCATAGATGACTGCTAGCGTCAGGGCCAGCGAACCATAGCTGCCAAGACCCTTCTACACCTACATGCGGTGATCCTGGATAACAGGCTGCAACAGGGCAGACTGGCTAAGGAGAAGGGATCGAATAGGGAATGCTAACCCGGTACTCAAAAAAATGCTTGATGAAGTTGGATGTGTTGGACCGAAAGGTGCAAATATCGCAGTCAAGCTGTAAACTATGACACAATGCATTCCCTTCTCTGGACTACATTCTGCTACTTAGGCCCATGTCAGGATTTGGTAGCGGGAGATTGAGAACGAACGAAGCCAAGCCTAGCCATATCGTTAGGGCGAAACTAATATTCATAATTTGTACTAACAAAATACCGTTTATATTTGAATCCTCTTCATAGATTTCGGAACTCGTACAAACATAATCTTTGCCTGGACATGCTAACCAAAGGCTTTCATATGTCCTTCTGCGAGTTGATCACTCTTATTCGGCAGCAGATGGAGAGACGTGAGGTGGCCGGTCCTGAATCCTTTCTGTGGACAAAACCAGTCCTGCAGGACCAGAAACTAAAGTTGGATTTGTTAATGCTGTACATGACAAAAGCAGAAAACGCTTATAGAGAAGGTCTATTTTGGTATCTCGGATGTGAGAGAGTGGATCTCGGATGTGAGCGAGTGGATCTCGGATGTGAGAGAGTGGATCTCGGATGTGAGAGAGTGGATCTCGGATGTGAGCGAGTGGATCTCGGATGTGTGCGAATGGATCTCGGATGTGAGAGAGTGGATCTCGGATGTGAGAGTGGATCTCGGATGTGAGCGAGTGGATCTCGGATGTGAGAGTGGATCTCGGATGTGAGCGAGTGGATCTCGGATGTGAGCGAGTGGATCTCGGATGCAAGCGCGTGGGGATATCTCGAATGTTAGCGCCTGGTGATATCTCAGATGTGAGTGAGTGGTGATATCTTGTATATGAGCGAGTGGTGATATCTCAGATGCGAGTGAGTGGTGATATCTCAGATGTGAGTGAGTGGTGATATCTCGGATGCTAGTGATATCTCGGATGCTAGTGAGTCGTGATATCTCGGATGTTAGTGAGTGGTGATATCTTGTATGCTAGTGAGTGGTGATATCTCGGATGTGAGTGAGTGGTGATATCTCGGATGTTAGTGAGTCGTGATATCTCGGATGTTAGTGAGTGGTGATATCTCGGATGCGAGCGAGTGGTGATATCTCGGATGCTAGTGAGTGGTGATATCTCGGATGCTAGTGAGTCGTGATATCTCGGATGTTAGTGAGTGGTGATATCTCAGATGTGAGCGTGTTGATCTCGGATGTTAGTGAGTGGTGATATCTTGGATGTGAGCGAGTGGTGATATCTCGGATGTGAGCGAGTGGTGATATCTCGGATGCTAGTGAGTCGTGATATCTCAAGAATATTTTGTAGGGTTTTAGGTGTAAATGAAAACGGCAACCTTAACTTAACTTCTTTATACTGGTTTAGAAGGCTCTACGGAGTCTGTATACAACCAGTTTATTTCACTCCGCCAATACTAAAAAAAGCGTGATCATCCAATCTATTTTTGAATGCATTAACAGACTCATTATCTTTACAGCATAATTTTTTTTAAAGCATTTAATTCATTCATTCTGGAACACTTTGTGGCCTCTGAACAGACTCATTTATTCTTGGAATATAAATCTGGCACCAGGAAGTACAAATATGTTTTACAATTTTTAAATACCTGGTATTAAGGAACATTTATGTATAACAACTGTCCATGCCAAAATATCAGCTCTGCAGGTTTGTCAGAAAATTTTGAAATCAGTTAATGAACTCTACTGAGTGAGTTAGTTAATTCTCTTGTATGTCTCTTGTAAATGAACGTCTTTATACTGGCTTAGAAGACTGTAAAGTCTGTATGCAACCAGTTTAATTTCTCTAACCCCCAATCTGAAACCCCTAATATGTAACCCTAACCCCTAAACTCTAATCCCCAATTTCTAACCCCCAATCTGAAACCCCTAATATGTAACCCTAACCCCTAAACTCTAATCCCCAATTTCTAACCCCCAATCTCTAAACCTCAATCTCGTACCCCTAATTTCTAACTCCTAATTTCAAAACCATAATCTCTAACCCCCCAATCTCTATGTAGCAGACGGAACGGGGTTTTGTTCTCCTGGCTCACTTTGGCCTCAACTTGACTATTCACCTTTGCAGTCTCAAAATCTATCACATCAACTAAGACTTCAATAAACTAAGGACACTATTTCAAAACAATAAAATCAAATTCATTATTTCTACACGTTTCAACTCTTCCGCTCTTCTGTCATGCACAACTTCCTACGCGCTCCTATCTAATGGTTATCTGACTTAAAACTACCGCCAAACCTTAAACTATTGTCCGCAGTCTACTTTCCATACTTGGCCTGATGTAACGTGAATCCGAATTTTGGCGTATTGACGCCGATGGTTAATTCATGGTAAACCCTACCCAGGTAAACGTCATTGGCTCCGTTCCTTAGCAACGACTGTTGATCTGCGTGGTGGATGTCGAAAGACTAGGCTACTGCTGTGAATCTACGATGACTACAAACTTAGCAAGGCAGCCATGTGTTTAAACTGGTGCGTGTTGAACAAAGGCAGGTCGACACACGTGTAAAATGGAAAAAGTTTTCTCTCAGCCGATCTAGATCTGACAGGAAGCCTGTTCTCTCCTATAGCAGGTAGCTATGACTGATCTCTGTGATGCCTATAAACTTGAAAGGTCGCCCATGTGTCTGATGCTGATTACATTGTTAACCTATTGAAATTTTAATTACTCACAAATGAAAATCAGTAATATGTTACTTCTGTAAACTGGAACTCAGTCAATGCGACGTTCACTCTTCTCTGTTTCTCTGAATCGACTCTCAAAGCCGTCTCTCTGAATGAGTCCCTGTCTAAATCTGTGTCTCTATCTACATCTGTGTCTCTCTGAATGACTCTTTGTAAAATGCCCCCCACTCTGAATTGTCCCTCTGAATCGTCTGTCTCCAAATATCTCTCTCAAAATTTGTCTTCGAAAAATGCCCTGAGCTCCCGGTTTGCCCCGTTTTTTATAATGCCTGGACTATTTTCTCTGCCGGTCCTATATTTAAAAATGGCGTCGTTGGGGCGCTCATATTAATCCGCCGCCTGTCGCGGTATTACTGACGTGAGTTGTCACGTCCTGTGGAAAGTCCACCCCTAATTATACAAAAAATATATAATTACAATTGCGACGTAATTTCTAGAAAAACTAAGCGCTGTCAAAACGAAGACAAGATTTGTCTGGTAAGAGGAAATCTGTCACATCTAACACAGAATCTGTAACCCCTAATCTCTAACCCCTAATCTCTAACCATCAAGCTCTAGCACCCAAGTTCTAGCACCTGAGCTCTATCACCCGAGCTCTAGCCCCCGAGCTCTAACCCCCAAGCTCTAGCCCCTAATCTTTAAACCTCTAGCTCTTACCCCTAATTTTTAACTCTTAGATTCAAACCTATAATCTCTAACCCCCAGTTATCTAACCCCTAATCACTAACCCTAACACCAACCCTCCCCTCAACCCTAACCACACACTCACACTATTGAGTTAAAAGTCTGGTCTGCCCAAAAATTGTCAATGGTTGTGTCATGTCTCCCTTGCAGGTAACATCTCTGATGAATACATGGCCAGGTTTGAGCTAGCAAAATCGTTTTCAAACGACCCAGACGATCAGTGGTTGGCTGATCATTTCTTCGATACATGTCTTGATGTGGCCAAGCGAGAAAACAAGATGGACACCAAGATGCTGGCAGAGGGACTTTCTAATGTTGGGCTTTGTTTGCAGAAAAACAGTAAGCCAACATGCATGTGTCTCGATAAATATTTGTCTACATTCATGTGTCTCAATAAAAATGTCTACATAAATTGGTCTTAATAAATATTTGTCTACATAAATTGGTCTCAATAAATATTTGTCTACATAAATTGGTCTCAATACATATTTGTCTACATTCATGTGTCTCAATAAATATTTGTCTACATTTAATAGCTGTCCATCGTTGTCGATGAGAACCGCCAACATCATCCTTGTCAGATATTTCCCTGTTGGGTGTGGGTGCGCCTGTGGCTGAACAGGCCAATATCTCTCTCAGCTCGCCGTAGAGAAGCTTCTTTGGGAGCCGCTCGTCTGACATACGGACGAGGTGTCCGGCCCATCCTAGTCGTGCTTTTTCTAGCAGTGCATGGATGCTGGGTATGTTAGCCCTCGGTAGAACCTCGATGTCAGTGACACGATCTTGCTATCGGCAACCTGTTTGGAAGTGGTTTAACCTCCTTGCATGTCCAGAGTAGACGGTCCAGCTTTCGCAAGCGTATAGTAGGGTTGGAATGACGGTTGCACCGTAGACTTTGAGTTTGGTCTTGACGCTGATACCATGACGTGCCCAGACCATCGAGCGCATTCTACCAAAGGCTGTGCTAGCCTTTGCTATTCTGCTTGCCACCTCATCGTCTAGGCTGACAAATCTCGACAGCTTGAAGCCCAGATATGTGAATTTGTCTACGACATTCAGCGTCTACATTTGTCTACATATATTGGTCTAAAATATTTTTGTCTACATAAATTGGTCTCATTAAATATTTATCGACATAAATTGGTCTCAATAAATATTTGTCTACATAAATTTGTCTCAATAAATATTTGTTTACATAAATTTGTCTCAATAAATATTTGTTTACATGCACGTGTCTCTATAAATATTTGTCTACATTCATAAATCTTATTAACATTAAATCTACATTCTACGTACAGTTCATTGTATAGTGTATTCTTTCTCTGTGTTTGTCCTGAAAAGGACGTTTTGTTATGTTGTGATGTAGTTTACAGCGTAGCTGAGAAATCTATGCCTTTGGACCAGACACATCTATTTTTAGCATTACATTTTTTGGGACCAGATTTGCATTCCCTCTTTGATCCATATTATCTTAACCAGCCTGCGTGGGTGCCATCTGTTTACAAGGCCGCCACTTGGAAGTAGAATAGAGTCTTGGGCAGCTATGATTTGCTGATCCCAACGGAAGCAGCTAGCTACGAGTCCCTGGCTGCTGTCGCCTCACTCACATCCGTGTTTTCTCCCCAGTGTGCATTAAGACCTATGTTTTAAGACCTATCCAGGTTTTCATTGATAATTGAAGTTTAATTTTTTAATGTCTGAGACTTTTAATTGCAAAGTCAGTCTATGAACATCTAACCATCCGCAGTGTATTACAAAGAAGCTGCGAAGCATTTCGAGTCCTACCATAAGCTGGCCTTGAACCACAAATTAGACTGGATGATGCCTAATGGGGGGAGCTTCTACATAGACTCCTGTACCAAACTGTACCATATCTACACTATCATCGGCATGGAGATTAGTAAATGTGGAGAAGAGGAGGACAACGAGGCATCTTTACAGATGCTGATTCAGGCGCTGGAGATGGCTAAAAATAGTAAGTTTCCATTTTTTCATCTTCTTATTTTTCTTTAGCTCCACTAGAAAATGACTAACTACCTCTTTTATTTATAATGTAACCAAAACATTTTTGGAAGTGCGGCCGAGATACTGTGCTGGGATGAAAACAAGAATAAAACCTACATTAGTTCTTCGTTGTTCGTTCTCAAACTCCCGAAATGTAAAAATAAAACAACAAAAAGCAAACGGAAATAGCAAGCCCTCAAAAGGGCTTTGTAAGTAGCAGGATGTTATCCAGATAGCGGAATGTACTGTGTTGCTAGTTTACAGCTTGAGTGCAATATTTGCACCTTTCAGTCCGACACATCACATCCAACTTCAGTAGGCATTTTGAGTACCGGGTTAGCATTCCCTCTTCGATCCCTTCTCCTTAGCCTGTCTGTCCTGCTGCAGCCTGTTATCCAGGATCACCGCGTGGAGGCGTAGAAGGGTCTTGGTAGCTCTGGTTCGCTGGCCCTGACGCTAGCAGTCGTCTATGGGTTGCTGATGGTGCAGCTCATGTCCTGCTCAGCATCTTGATCCCGAACCTACATTACAACCAAAACATCTTCAGAGACAACGTGCGAGGCGTGTTCAAATGAAACCAGGCCTTACCGCACCAAGTGAACATACGCATGATGACGTCACTTCTGATGTAAACAGCATAAACCAACTGTCTTGCCACTGGCCCACGCCATCTCGGGACCAGAGAGTGAGGTCGATGACCAGCGGAGCTCCTTCCTCACTGTAATCCAAATACAGCGCAAGTTACATCATCAAGACAAAACCATCAGAATGTATCACAATCATTGCTTGCGGTAGGCAACTAACTTTTCTTTTTTTAATTTCTGTATAATAAGGGGGAAATTTTCTCTAGGCATTTCTGTCAAATTCAAAATGTTATTTCACACTCAGCGGACTTTTGGATTGTGTGAATTGTGTAGTGTTCTTCTTCGTACGCTGTCAGACGTCAACTTGAATTTTTTCGAAGAAAGCAGCTGTCATCCTAAGGCTGTCGACACTGCCATCGAGCGTGTAGTGTTCAATACCAAGTCTTGGAGAGCCTTCTACTCTAGAGATGTTAGTATGTATTTATAGTTGTCAGCGTCTTGGGATGAAAGCCGGCAAGATTGTTCAATGTTGTTGTCATTGTGCGGAGCTACTTCTACTAAGCTGAGTAGGTTTTTTTTACATTTCTTTAGTTGCTGGTTACAGTGGCTCTTCTTACATCTTGAGGTGAACTTGAGAAGGTGGGCTTAGGTCCTCCTGACTGTAGTGCAATACAAGGCTTCTCAGTTAGCTTACCACTGGGGTCAGTGTAGGTTCCCAACCCATTGGTCAGATTCTTAGGACTCGGCTTGTTTCCATGGAGATGTGAGGTGGAGGTCTTGATCAGTGTGTTTTACCTGACCCTGACTTTCACCCGCAAGATGGAGGAGAGGAGGCTAATATCTGGTCAGGCAAATGATTCTGATCGGACATGTCAGTTGGGCAGACTAACGTCTGGTCAGGCAAATGATTCTGATCGGACATGTCAGTTGGGCAGACTAACGACTGATCAGGCAAATGATTCTGATCGGACATGTCAGTTGGGCAGACTAACGTCTGGTCAGGCAAATGATTCTGATCGGACATGTCAGTTGGGCAGACTAACGACTGATCAGGCAAATGATTCTGGTAATGCACAAATTTTCTGGTCAGACATGTTGGTCAGTATTTTGCCTGATCCTGACTAAGACCCCCACCTGACTTCTCCCTGCAAACAGGCTGCTAAATGACAAACAGGTGGTGAATTTGTGGGATCCACGTAGTAGTGAACGACCCACAGATGAATCTCCTAGATTTGTTACATGACTCCAAGATTTGCTACTTGACCCTTAGATTTGTTACCGGACTCCTAGATCTGTTACCTGACTCCTAGATCTGTTACCGGACTCCTAGATCTGTTACCTGACTCCTAGATCTGTTACCTGACTCCTAGATCTGTTACCCGACTCCTAGATTTGTTACCTGACTCTTAGATTTGTTACCTGACTCCTAGATTTGTTACCCGACTCCTAGATTTGTTACCCGACTCCTAGATTTGTTACCCGACTCCTAGATTTGTTACCCGACTCCTAGATTTGTTACCCGACTCCTAGATTTGTTACCCGACTCCTAGATTTGTTACCCGACTCCTAGATTTGTTACCCGACTCCTAGATTTGTTACCCAACTCCTAGATTTGTTACCCGACTCCTAGATTTGTTACCCGACTTCTAGATTTGTTACCCGACTCTTAGATTTGTTACCCGACTCTTAGATTTGTTACCCGACTCCTAGATTTGTTACCCGACTCCTAGATTTGTTACCCGACTCTTAGCTTCTAAACAAATTGGTTGCACTAGACCACAGCTTGTGCGGAACATTTCTCAGGTGTTTCTGCTTCTTCTTCCAGGTGAAAATAGGAAACTGGAAGGCGAGGCTTCCTTCAACCTGGGGCTTGCCTACCAGAAAGTTAACCAGCTGGATAATGCGCAAGTTGTAAGTAGAATTTAATATAACCAGGTGGTTGGATAAGAGGGGCAATATAACCGGGTGTTCAGAGATAATGTGCAAAATAACGGTGTTGTAAGGCAATTGGGGGCAATGTAACCAGGCGTTTAGGAAAAATGGGCATAATAACCATGTGGTTAGACAAGGCGGGCAATATAACCAGGTGGTTAGTAAGGGGGACAATATAACCAAGTGGTTAGCAAGGGCGGGATATAACTAAATGGTTAGCAAGGGGGGGGGGCAATATAACCAGGTGGTTAGGTAAGGGGAGGGAGGGGTCGATGTAATATTTAGGTTTCAGGTACTTAAAATAATCAGGTGTAAAGTAAGAAAAAAATGGTGTAATAAGGTTTAATGTGAGATAAAGGAAGGGTTAGCTGAGATGCGGTTAGGTGAGAAAAATAAGGTGTTAGGTGAGAAAAGGTTAGATGAGATAAGGTAAGGTGTTAGGTGAGATAATGTAAGGTGAGATGAGGTAAGGTGTTAGGTGAGATAATGTTAGGTGAGATGAGGTAAGGTGTTAGGTGAGATAATGTTAGGTGAGATGAGGTAAGGTGTTAGGTGAGATAATGTTAGGTGAGATAATGTTAGGTGAGATGAGGTAAGGTGTTAGGTGAGATAATGTTAGGTGAGATGAGGTAAGGTGTTAGGTGAGATAATGTTAGGTGAGATGAGGTAAGGTGTTAGGTGAGATAATGTTAGGTGAGATGAGGTAAGGTGTTAGGTGAGATGAGGTAAGGTGTTAGGTGAGGTGAGGTATTAAGGTGAGATAATTTTAGGTTAGATATGGTAAGGTTTTAGCTGAGATAAAGTAAGGTTTTAGGTTAAAGATAAAAGATATTAGGTGAGATAAATTTTCTATGTATTTCCGTTATAACCAGGTACATGATCTCACCACCCTTGAGACCAGTAGTCTCTTGAAACTTGTGGGGTTTGAACACATAATTTCATGATATCATTCATTCCTTTCTCGACAGCAAACGCCTGACCTCTCTGATATATCGTCCTTCAACACAGTGATGACCCAATTACATCCTAAATCATTTTGAAAGGAGATTGGAAAACAAAATCAGAACTTAGATATTATATTTTTTTAAACGGTCTTTCTGCCCTCCGAGGGAGCTGTGACTTGTGAACGCATCTATCTATGCCAAGAAATCAACATTAATCACAAAACTGATAATGAGAACTCACACAGGAGAGTGCCAGGTTGGCTCTGCTTCAACTGTATTAAATCTCAATACTAACTTAACGTCTTTATACTGGTTTAGAAGACCCTGTAGAGTCTGTATACAACCAGTTACATTTACTTCACCTTGCTCTAAAAGCTATGCGCATCCAATTTATTCTTAAATGCATTAACTGTCCCTGCCTCCACTACCTCCCCTGGCAATGCATTCCAAGCAGAAACCACTCTCTGACTAAAAAAATATTTCCTAATATCTAACCTGGACCTCTCTTTAGTCAGCTTGTAGCTATGCCCTCGTGTTATTATAGGTGGCTGTATTTTAAAAAACTTGTTATAGTCTAATTTATCGATTCCTCCGATCATCTTATAAACCTGTATTAAGTCACCACGAATTCTTTTCTCTTCTAGACCCTGTAGGCCGGTTTTTCTGAGTCTTTCCTCATAACTGTAGTTCTGGAATCCCACTATCATCTTTGTCGCTCTTTTTTAATTCTTTCTAGCATGTCTATATCCCCTCTATGATAAGGACTCGACACCTGTACACAGTACTCCAATCTAGGTCTAACTAAAGCTTTATACAGTTGACGATCACTTCCTTGCTCCTATGTTTAATATTTCTTTTTATCATACCTAACATTGCATTTGCCTTTTTCACTGCTACCTTAACTTGCTCACTCACCTTTCCTGTATGACCTATTATAACCCCTAGGTCCCGTTCCTTATCTATCTTTCTAATATTGTTTGCTCCCATTCTGTAATTATGTTCCATATTGGATCTACCCATGTGGATGACTGTACATTTATCTACATTAAACTCCATTTGCCAGCTTACAGACCATTCTCGAATTTTATCTAAATCCGACATCAATATATCCACTTCTGCTTTAGATGAGACACTACTGCATAGTTTTGTGTCATCAGCAAATTTTGCAATCATGGATCCCATATTAATGTCCAAATCATTTATATATATCAAGAACAAAATTGGTCCCAAAACCGAGCCCTGTGGCACACCACTTTTCACTTCACTCCACTCAGAGTACTCCTTATTTATGCCCACCCTCTGCCTTCTTCCCGTTAACCAATTTTCAATCCATTTGGCAACTTCCCCACCTATTCCATGTGATTTTAACTTTCAAAATAATCTTCGATGAGGTACTCTATCAAAGGCCTTTGCAAAGTCTAGATAAATAAAATCCACTGGCTCCCCTTTATCTATTCTTCTTCTTTCTTTCGCTTTAAAATATTGTCTATATCTGCAATGTTGTCTCTTGTATAAACTTCACTGTCTTTTGTAGTTCACACACAGGTCCATCACACACAGGTCCATAAAGTTTCTCTTCCAGTGTTGTTTCTATGGGCCAGTGAGATTTTCTCTGTATATCATATTTGGGGCAGTTTTGCAGTATGTGCTCTGCTGTCTGGGGCGCCTGTCCGCATGTACACATGGCTGAGTTGCCAATCTTCATTTTTGTGTACATGTGGCTGCGGAGTCGGTTGTGTCCTGTTCTAAGGCGCAACACAACAGTTTGCTCTTGTCTGTTCATCTTATGGTAATCATCTGGTGTTACTGTTGGTGGCTTTCTGATTGATTTGAATATCCTTATCTTCTGTTGGTATGTAACTGGCACATCTGGTTGCTTGTCTACAGCACACTCCTTTGCCAGTCGATCTGCTCTCTCGTTTCCTGGTATTCCACAATGAGAAGGTATCCACTGCATGACAATCTTGCGCTGGTTGCTCAGTTCAGACAGTAGAGCCTGTAGATCTGGCAGTTTCTCAAATTTAAGTGCTTGGAGTGCTGATTCTGCATCTGTAAGAAATACTACAGGTTGTGGACCGACATTGGTGTTCAACAGTTTCTCAGTTGCCACCTTGATTGCCTGTATTTCTGCATCATATATATGACAGAATTTCTCAGTTGGTACTTTGACTGTATCCCTAATGTTGTTTGGGTATTCTATGTACACTCCCGCTCCACCATTCTTTACTGCATTCTGTGCTGATCCATCTGTGTATACTCTGATCCAGAGGTCTTGTGGGTATTCTTCATCCAGGAAATTGAGGATCACTATCCTACGTTGCACACTGTTCTGTTCATCCTTGTCTAATATTCCTTTCACTTTTGTTTGAATGCATACTGATAGTCCGTGCTCCTCTCTCCAAGGGGTTAGTTCTGGCACAGACTTTAGGAGGATGTCAACTTCAGGTAGATCCATAATTTGCCTGCGAAGTCGTTTCGCCTGATGCATAAAACTACTTCTTTTCAGTCTTCCCATTGCTAAGTTTTGAAATCTGTCTTTCATTGGATGGCTCGGCATGCAGTGGAACTTTTCTGCCTGTGTTAATACCTTTGTGTCTCTGCGCTCTCTTAGTGCTTGTATCCTTCCCATTTTCTCCATCTCCACAATAGGTGTTTATTTCATTGCTCCTGTAATGACCCTAAGTGCCTGATTTTGCACCTTATCCACCTCTTTTAGGGTAGTGTTTGCTGCGGCGCACCACACTGCTGACCCATATTCCAGATGTGGCCGTATACCTTGTTGGTAAAGTATTTTTCCACTAGCACCCCATGTGGTTCCACTTAATTTTCTCAGGATGGCTAACTTCCTCCTGGCTTTTTTGGCTGCCTTGTTGACATGTTCCCTCCATGTCAACCTATCATCAAATGTAACTCCAAGATAGGTGGGTTGTTTATCTTCTTTGAGGTGTTCTCCGTTTATCTTGATAACTCCAGCTTTTTGTTTTGGGGAGAGGGCGAAAAGCGTAGTGCTACATTTTTTCTGTTTGTCCATGAGGTCAAGTCATCAATAGCTCTTTGCAGCATTCTGGTGGCCACTGTTGCTTGCTCATTTACACACCATATTACCAAGTCATCTGCATACATTGCAACTTTTGTTCCTTGTGGTAGCTCAAGTCATTGATGAAGACTATGAAAAGTGTAGGGGAAAGAACTCCTCCCTGAGGCACACCATGACGCAGTAGAATTTTCTTACTCTTAAGACCATCTAGTTGGACTCTGGCTCTTCTGTTATGTAAGTATGCTTTTATCCATTTGTACATCCTACCCATCACTCCATTATTTCTCAGTTTCTTTAAAAGTCCTTCTTTCCAAACCTTATCAAAAGCTTTCCTTAAGTCTATCCATGCTGCTAATACTAATTTCTTGTCCTGGAATGCGTCCTCGATCTCTTGTGAGAGGTATGTTGCCTGGTCTTCAGTGGAGTTGCATTTCCTAAATCCTGCCTGTTGTGGCACTAGAAGGTTTTGGCTCTCAAGATACCACTGGAGCCTTAGGTTGATGATACGTTCCATTGTTTTACATATGCAGCTTGTGAGGCTGATTGGTCTATAGCTGGATGCCATGGAACTGTCTTTCCCTGGTTTTGAAAGTGGTATCATGATTGCTTCTCTCCAGGTCTATAGGATACCTGATGTCCAACAAATGCTGAAGATCTGAAGCAGCTTTATCTATGATTTTAGTAACCTCCTCCATGAATTCTAATAGATTTGTTAAGCATGATCTCCCTCTAGTAAACCCATGCTGACTATTTCTAATTAGATTAAATTTATCTAAATGCATTACAATGTTTTCTTTGATTATTGACTCTAACAATTTACAGACTATGCTCGTTAAACTCAACGGTCTATAATTTGCTGGATCTGATTTTTTGCCTTTTTTGAATAAGGGGATCACTCCTGCATCTTTCCAATCCCGTGGAACAATCCCTTTTGTAAGTATTTTGTAAATACTTTAGCAGATGATGGACGTCAAGGCCGGGGCTCGCACCTTCAATAGCATGGTTATCCTAGCAATGATATACGGGTGTGGGGTTTGGAAGCTGCGGAAATCAGACACAGAGAGGCTCTGTACTGCTAAAAGAGCAATGGAGAGGATTGTCCTAAATATCTATGTAAGAGATTACATCCGAAATGTCGACATCAGCCACCAAATAACATCCGAAATGTCGACATCAGCCACCAAATAGAGTTCCAGGATGTCATCGACTTTGCATCAATATGAAAATACAGATAGACTGCCGTGTCATCCGCATGACTGAGGATAGATGGACGGGCCATGTAGTCTGTATGACTGAAGATTGATGGACAGGCCATTGTATGACTGATGATAGGTGGGCAGGCCATGTGGTCTGAATGACTGATGATAGATGGACGAGAAGGGTTGTCTTTCTGGTGGCCATACAACTACAATCACCCACCAGTGAGATGATCTGCACCACGCCCTTGTATCTTCATGGTACCCCAGGGTAAAGGACAGACACAGACTAAAGCCGCTTTTGGGTAACTGGCATTGTCAGGCAACCTTGCCAGATTTAATACCAGAATTCAAGTTATCAAGTAAATCTTAGACATTTTAGTTGGCTCCGGCGTGTTACTTAGAAGACCTTAGATTCATTCATTGGCACTTTCCGTCTTGTCGGACGATAGTAATTGTGATTTTAGCACAAAGCCCGGGCAGAATTATAGAGCCCATGTGTTGCCCATGCAGTATGGTCCCTCTCTCAGTCTGCCTTGTTTGTTCCAAGGGAAAAGTGATACCAATACATTTGGAACAAGGCAAGCTGCAGAAGCTGCCGGATCAGCAGAGCCATGCTCTATTTGTTCGCCTGTTGGGGCTTCACTCTTAGACCAGCCGCCAACCAAGGCTAAGGGCCGGGTCTGCCCTGCCACAACACTCAGCTGAGGTTGCCTTTCCTGACTCTAGGATCCTCTTCCTTCGCACATCTTCGGTTGTCAGGTTTGGTAGACCCTGACCAACTTTCAGAGTTATCAGAAAACAGGTTGCACAGCCATATCTGACAAAACCCGACAAGACACTCCATTATCTTAATCTGCAAGGATTCAGATGGTTTGAAATCAGAGTTTTCCTTCTCCTAGATGAGCTATCTTCTCCTAGATGAGCTGCCTTCCTAGGCTTTCGAGCTCCATCTGCCCGAACCTTATATTACTTCCCTTATATAATATTTAGGTTTGGGGATAAAATTGCATTTGAGATTTGTTGATTCAAAAATATATCCATATATCTTATACATCTCATTGAAACATCAAGATTGAGCCGGTGTACGAGTATCTGGGCAAACATCAGATTTATTCGCAGTACAAAAGGGAGTAAGGCAGGGATGTATGCTCTCACCTTATCTATACAACATATATGTGGAATATATAATGAGAAATGTTAGAGATGACGAGAACATTGCTAGTTTCAACCCATTTACGATTGCCGATTACAAGATTCCAGAGTTACCTTACGCAGACGACACAGTGATACTAACAAGAAGTGCAGAAGGGCTAGAGCAGCTACTTTTATCCATCAATGGACACAGGAAAGATCAAAACCTGTTTATAAACAAAAATAAAACAAAGATAATGACCACCCATAAAACACAATGTCAGCATAAATTTACAGTGGGTGGTGAGGAAACAGATCAGGTCACACATTTGGAATATCTGGGCTCCAGAAATGACAAAAATGGCGACTGCTCGAAAGAAACCAGAAGAAGACTAGCCATGGCAATCCAGAGACTGAACAGCCTGAAGAAATTATAGCAGAACACCAACAAAATGATAAAAGTATTGAGAGCCTGTGTTTTTCCTGTGGCAGCTTATGGCTGTAATTCATGGACGATTATCAAAACTTCTAGAATTCAATCCTTCGAGTCAAAATGTTACAGAAAGATCCTCAGAATACCCTGGACAGAGAAAAAGACAAATATAGACTATCAGCAAATACCCTGGACAGAGAAAAAGACAAATATAGACAATCAGCAAGAGTTGAATATAGAGGAGAACTGGTTTATCAATTTCATTTTGGCTAGAAAATGTAAATACTTTGGTCACATCAAGAGACACAACGGTCTTGAGAGGACAGTGATGGAAGGTATGGTGACAGGTAAAGGAGGAAGGGGTAGACCAAGAAGATGATGGCACCAAGATATCCAGGAATGCCTGGGTATGACTGGCGGAGGCTGGAATTTTGGCAAGGGAAAGAGTTTCTTTCAGACAGACTGTGATGAAAGCGATGTTTTATAAAGGACATGCTACATGATGATGATGATGATTAAAAAATGTATTAGTAGATTAAATAAATGGATGAATTACACGTCTGGTTTTGTGTTCTCCAGAATATGTTCAACTTCTATGAATCTTGTCATGTCGACGGTAACAGCGAGTGCACTGGGCAAGCTTGCGATGCTATTGCCAAGATATATGCCAGGTAATAAATGCATCTGTCATTTAAAAAAAAAAATTAAATTCATTGAAACTTTACTGAAGATTAGCTCTGACTTTGGCTGTGAACTTAAATGCCTCGGCTCTTTAACGACTAGGTGAAAATGATGGCACATAACAGGAAGACGTGGTGAGCATTTGTTGATGACCTATGCTCCGCAGTGAGTTGAAGTGTTTTGATCGATTGATTGATCGATTGATTGTATTTAAAAACAAAAACAATATACATTTGGGGAAACTTGGTTTATCTTTGATCTACTCTCTGTAACAACAATCTTTCCAGCGGTTACATACTTCATGATGCAGTCAACAAAAGAAGGCTGGAAAAGGTGGCTTGCTGAAGTTAGATAAACAAGCGAACAATCTTATTTTTCAATGTGATCCGTGTCGTTGTGTGAAAAAACATTTATAGATATGGTCAGATACTGTGCGAAGATAAAACAGAAACAAAGCCTACGTTACAACCAAAAAGCTTTAATCAGGGATAACTGACAACAAAAATATGAACTAAGGACTCAAGAGGAAGGGATGAAAACATAAATTAAAGATATGAACACATAAAGGAGTTTAAAAAAAATCTTCTTAGCTGAATAGCATATAAAATATTGTCTCATGTATCCTCGTCTGTGGGCACGTCAGATGACAGATATCAAGTTACAGAAACAAGAGCGCAGAAGGGGACTCAGTGGTCTCAAGGTAAGTTGTCCGCCTTGAATGCCGGAAGTCACCGGTTCGAATCACGGTGTAGACCTGGATTTTTTTCACAGGGATCTCCTGGTTAAACATTTCTCTGATCTCAGGATAGTGAGATCGGACTCTCGTGTTCAGCGTCGAGCACGTTGAAAATCCCTTGGCAGTTGCAAATCGAAAAGAGAGGCTTAACAGCCGCTGCCTGGACCAAATTGAAAAAACAAAAAATATTTCTTGCTAAAATCTATTCTAAATTATTTGTACCTTCTCCCAAGTGGTTTGTTAAGAGCAGCATAGATGGACCCTAACTGGCTGTGGGTCAACCTAGCTCTAGTGTTTGAGTCTATTAAGATGGACTTGCACATTTGTTAAACCACCTTCCAAGAAACTGGTTTAATACAAACTATGCAGAGTCTTCTAAACCAGGACGGGAGAAGGCCAGGCAAACCTATATAGAGGCCAGACAGGGAATGACCAAATGGGAATATGGGTCCAACTAAAGTGTTGAACTGCAAAAAAAAAAAAAAAAGAAAAACGGAGACCATAAGGACAAGGTGAAAGTATGGAACATGCATCCAATGGCGGACAGCAGTTATTCTCATGTGAGAACCAACGACAAGCGTTGAAGAAGCACAAGACAATACATATGACACTGACTTAAGCTTTACCTCGATGCCCAGAAACGTTGAAGTGGTTGGCGATTGGAGAACCAGTGTGTTTAGAGACGTCATTAAAGGTGTTGCTGAAACCGTCCATGCAGTTCTAGACCAGTCTTATCGATGTAGGTCATACTACATTGATGGCAAATGATGGGATAAATAAGGTTATGTGGGAATTGCAAGTGACAGCCAGAGGTAAGCAGTGCTGCAGGTCGGGGCTAGCGTCAATCGATGGACAGGGAATTGCCTAGTAATTGTGCCAAGAAGGCAAGCTCAAGGATGTTGGAAATCACTTGCAGCCGACCTTTGCTTTGAAGATGGTACCTGAACTGATCAATCGACATTCAACAGGGAGATGGCACCTGTACTGATCACCAATCCTTCGACTGAGAGATGGCACCTGTACTGATCAGCTGACTTTAGAAGGGAGATGGCACCTGTACTGATCAGCTGACTTTGGAAGGGAGATGGCACCTGTACTGATCACCCATCCTTCGACTGAGAGATGGCACCTGTACTGATCACCCATCCTTCGACTGAGAGATGGCACCTGTACTGATCACCCATCCTTCGACTGAGAGATGGCACCTGTACTGATCACCCATCCTTCGACTGAGAGATGGCACCTGTACTGATCACCCATCCTTCGACTGAGAGATGGCACTTGTACTGTTCAGCCTACGTTTAGCAGGGAGATGGCACCTGTACTGGTCAGCTGTTCTTCGACGGCGAGAGGACAGCTGTTCTGATCAATCAAACTTCATTGGGGAAATGGCACCTGAAGTGTTTCAGTCCTTATTTTTATTGAATCTCTTGTCTTTTGTGCTGTTGACTATCTTGCTGTTCGCCAATACAGAAACACTCCGTTATGTGTTGCTACTATCATTAAAGAATATCTTTGTTCACTCCCACACAGACAAGGCAATAAAGAGAAAAGTGTGGAGTTCTTGAAACGATTTGTGGAGCTTACAGAAAAAACTGGCCTGGAGAAAGAGTACTGTTTGGCCTGCTATAATTTGGGAAACGTCTGCAACTCAGTGGTGAGTTTCATTGGTGGGGCACACTGCTGCTGTTTCTTTTTTTGTAATTGTTCTTTTTTAATATTTTAAAATTAAAAAATAGCAGTCTGTACATTTTTTAATGTTTCATTTAAGCATAGAATATAAATTTCTTCTTCGTTCATCTGCTTTGTTCATTCTCAAATCAAGGTCCTGGTTTCTCTTACAATTTAAAAATATTTTAAATTGTACAGAATACTACACTTTACAGTTGAGTTGTGATGTGTGTCTTTTGTCCATATACACCCGATGTCATCAAGAATCATTGTTTGGACTAACTATCCATGGCTTTTTGTCCATCACCAGTCTTCCTTGCAAGACAGCAGGTGGTTTGAAGTCGAGAGTTTTCATCTCCTCGATGAATTACCACATGTAGTTTATAGGCTTCATCTACCGTGAGTAGATGGGATGAATTCTCTGTACTGCAAGCTCTCAAAGGTGGCAGAGTTCCGCACCTGAGCAAGGTAGTCGTGGAAGATGACCCACACTTCAGTGGCCACCATCCTACTGTGGCAAATTGGGGAAGGAGACAGAGGTCCACAATGGCCTCGGTTATAGGAAAGCGTGTAGCAGATGAGTTCCAATGAGGTAATGGACTTTTTTTTCTAGAGGGCATCCACCAGCTAGTCAACAGATGGACAAAGTGAGTTGCCAGGGAGGGGGACTATGTAGAAAAAAAAGAGACACAAAATTTCTGATTTACACTCTTGTAAAAATGTTCATAAAATGACGTAATCACCTTTTGTTCCATGTCTCTTATGTCAGGGCAACTACGATGAAGCCACCGAGTACTTCAGTAAAGCTTACAATATTTCCAGTACCCTTAGCGACACGCATTCGGCCAACATCAACAGGGTGCAGTATGGGATTGCAGTAGCCCACAGAATGATGGGAAAGTATGTCAACCATGTTGTGATTCCACACCCAATCTGCACGTTCCGTCTTCTCAATTGGAAGTGTGTAAAGAGAGATGACTTTGACAAGCACATACCTGATACAGGTGAGACAATGAAGAACCAGGACAAGTTCCTCGCTCTTGATATTTTTATAACTTAACTTGACTTATTTATACTGGCTTAGAAGACTGAAGAGTCTGTATACAACCGGTTTCTTTTACATTCATTTGTTTAAAAATACCTATGCACACACAGTCTATTCTCGAATGCATTAATTGACCCTGCCTCCACAATTTCCTGTGTCTATTAAACTAATATCTAATATGGACCTTTCTTTTATAGCTATGCCCTCTTGTTCTTGTAAGTGGTTGTATTTTGAAAAGCTTGTTATAGTCTTAATTTATCCTTTCCTTAGTAATGGGGATAGTAATGTTATACCCCACCTTGTTGGTGTGGTTTTTTTTAATTTTCGCTTATCGGCCCAGTGCATCCGACTTCCTATCATGCATGTTATGTAAGGGTCTGCTTCCTTCTGCATTTTTTAAGGGTTTGCTTCCCCGGGGTAACGGCTGGTGCTGTGATGGGGATTGAACCCAGCATCTTTGATCATGAGCCTGGTCACTTAACCACTAGACCACGCCATCCCCAACGTAAACTGTATGAAGTTGTATGAGCACTTGTCTCGTTGTTTGTCATCTGTACGTTTTGTTGACGATAATCCTGTTTGTTTATTGCACATCTTTTGTTGTTGCTGATCTTTGCAGTTGTCTTATTTGTTAATTATGGATTCCAAACACAGCCGCCTACAAGAACAACAGGGCACAGCTGCGAACTAATTAAAGAAAGGTCCAGATTAGATATTAGGAAATACAAGGCGTGTTCAAATGAAATCAGACCTAACTGCACCAAGTGAACATACGTACGATGTGCATGATATCACTTCTGATATAAACAGGACATACCAACATCAAGTTTGTAAAATTTCATTATCCTCCGACTCATAGTTTCCTCATAGACCGTTGAAAATATGGCCGGTGTGATACAGAATCTGTCCAGAGCTGATCAGTGATGAAGAATGTTGACCAGTTGACATTCATTGCAGAATGCAGGCAGTGTATGGGGGACAAAAGTGTGTCGAAGGTAAGCTGTGGCGATGGTCTACCTGAATTGCTGCATAAATTTTGGCGATGGCATCTTCTGACGCAACAATATGCACCTGGCCTGGTCTCGGAAGATCTTTCGTTAACTCACGTCCTTGTTTAAACATCGTTGTCCAGTTCTTCACTGTTGTCTTCGACACACTTTTGTCCCCATACACTGCCTGCATTCTGCAATGAATGTCAACTGGTCGACATCCTTCAACTGTTAGAAACCGAATCACCGCTCACTGATCAGCTCTGGACGGATTCCGTATCACACCGGCCATGTTGTCAACGGTCTGCTGAAGAAACTATGAGTCGGAGGATAATACAATTTTCCAAACTTGACGGTTGGTATGTGCTGTTTACATGAAGACGTCATGCACATCGTATGCATGTTCACTTGTTGCAGTTTGGTCTGGTTTCATTTGACACGCCTCATATTTTTGAAGACAGATAGTGGTGAATGCGTGGGTGAATGCATTCAAGAATAGGTTGGATGCGTATATGTTTTTTTAAGATCAAGTGAATGTAAAAGAAACTGGTTGTATCCAGACTCTGCAGAATCTTTTAAACCAGTATAAAGATGTTAATTTAGTTGTGTATCTTATAAACAGTCAGTTTTATGGCAGCCTGGTTAACAAGGTAGGGCATTGACATGATAGCTGCAGTAGTGAGTGACATGAAGATGAAGCCAAGCATAGCACAGCCACCTGGAGAACTCCAATCCACCTTGCAACAGCACACTAGAGATGCGAGTAAAGCCACTGCAACCTACCACATAACACCCTTTTCAAGGCACACAAAAGAGTAAACTTAATCATTCTGGGCATTCAACAATAAAAACAGCAACATGTCTACTAGAACAACAGGGCACAGCCACAAATTAATTAAAGAAAGGTCCAGATTAGATACCAGGAAATATTTTTTTAGTCAGAGAGTGGTGAATACTTGGAATGCATTGCCACAAAAATTAGTGGGGCAGGGGCAGTTTATGCATTAACAAATAAGATTGAATGCAGAGTTATTTTTAAATCAAGTTGTGTAGAAGAAACTGGTTGTATGAAGACTCAGCAGGACCTTTTAAACCAGTGTAGAAACAAAAACTGCCAGACTGAAAAAGAAAGGAGAGATACTACCCTAAGCTTTATATCGAAAAACTACCCAAGCATGGACTGGACCCATGCATACACTGACGGTTCTGTAACAGACACTACACAGAACGGAGGGGCAGGAGCATTCCTGAACCTACCAAATGGCAGAACAAAAACACTGTCATTCGCTACTGGTAAGTACACAAGCAATTTCAGAGCGGAGGCAGAGGCACTGAGGGCGGCATTGGAAGAAATGGTGACACATAAAGAAAATGAAAGCCATATAGTCCTGCTTACAGATGCTCTGGCCGTAGTCACAGCGCTAAAAAGCCAGAAAAACACTGAGCTTAATGACTTAAGAGCAGCACTCTGTCAACTATGCCAGCAGTCCGCACCAAAAAGGGTAGTGGTACAGTGGGTGCCATCACACTGCAACATCCAAGGCAACGAGGAGGCAGACAGACTGGCAAAAGAATGTGCAAGACTACCACAAACAGATACCAGTATGACGTACGAAGAGTCAAAACGGCTTATTAAAGCCAGATACATGACCAAATGGGAAACTGAACATACCGGCTACACCAAAAACGATGCCTATTACCAGTTGAACAGAAGAGAGCAGGTCGTGGTCTTCAGACTTCGCACTGGCCACAATAGACTGAGGTACCACCTATTCAACAAATTGATAGGTGGTACAGACGAATGCCCGTGTGGTACCGAGAAAATGACCGCTGAGCATCTGCTGCAGAACTGCCCGACATACGAGGATCAGAGAGAGCAGATGTGGCCATCACCAGTGGAACCACAAGAGAAGCTCTATGGCAGTGTCGACAGCCTCAGGATGACCGCCGCTTTTTTCGAAAAAATAATGGTTACTGTCTGACTGCGTACGAAGAAGAAACCAGTGTAAAGAAGTTAATTTTTATTTGTTGATTGAAGTTCTGTGTCACCTTTTGTTGGTCATAAATTATATTTTTTTTGTTGATGCAATTAAATTTCTTTGTTGATCCAATTATATTTCTGTGTTGAAGGACAGAAGATTCAGGTTCTCGATTGTATTTTTCATATTTCTTCTTCCAGATCCTGGAGCTGCCATCCATTTGTTGATCCCACCCCCTTGTGTCAAGGAAAAAGACATTATCAACGAGGAGGAAGGGACAGAAGGGGATGACTTTGATTTAGTTATACGAGATGAAGATGTGGACCAGTAAGTAAATTTGAGATCTGATTGGTCAGTCTTCTTCTGCGTTCGTTCTCAATCTCCCGCTATCAAGCCCTGAACAGGGTTTTGCAAGTAGCACGATGTAGTTCGGAGCTTGTGCATTGTGCTGAGATTCTCCAAAAAGAGCAGAGCTATAGGTTAAACCACGTACAATAACGTTGATTCTTCTACTAGGCTAAACTTAAAAACGTCTTTCGAAGCGATTTTAGGTTGTCTCAGCCTCCCTTCCCCCACGAGTATTTAAGTCTGCCCTCGCTTCTTTTGCCCTGAGGATTCCACAACACTGACTGCCTTGTAGTGCTATCATCTGATTTCCGTAATGTGTGTCCTGGCGATCTCCAACTCCTTCTCTTCATGTCTAGTCCCGCTGGCCTCTTTCTGGTTCTTTCGGACAGTTCTATATTAGTGACATCATCACGCCATTTAATTCACTCAACTCCGGCGCAAGCATCCATTGAGGAAAGCTTTTGACTTTTTTAGTTGTACTTTTCTTTGTTCCCTACGTCACAGAGCCATATAACAGGACGGACTTGATTTTGGAGTTAAAGATCTGTATTTTTGTGACAGACTTATTTTATTTTGATTTCCACAAATTCCCAAAAGCAATAAAAGCCCATCTCGCCTTTTGTATTCTAATTTATATCTATCAGTATTTCCGACCCCGTCTGTATTGCTACCAAGATGTGTGGGCTTGTAGTACTGTGTGGGGAGAGATGTGGGCTTGTAGTACTGTGTGGGGAGAGAAGACTGTCTGGTCAGGCAAAACATGCTACACAGACATGTTAGTCAGGGTCAGGCAAAACATGCTACACAGACATGTTAGTCAGGGTCAGGCAAAACATGCTACACAGACATGTTAGTCAGGGTCAGGCAAAACATGCTACACAGACATGTTAGTCAGGGTCAGGCAAAACATGCTACACAGACATGTTAGTCAGGGTCAGGCAAAACATGCTACACAGACATGTTAGTCAGGGTCAGGCAAAACATGCTACACAGACATGTTAGTCAGGGTCAGGCAAAACATGCTACACAGACATGTTAGTCAGGGTCAGGCAAAACATGCTACACAGACATGTTAGTCAGGGTCAGGTAAAACATACTGATTGGATATGTTAGATCGGACATGGAAACAGGCCGTTTCATGGCAGTCTAGCTAGTGAAGTGAGGATCAATATGATCCCCATAGTAGTATGCGACATGCAGATGAAACCAAGCATATCACAGCCACCTGGAGGGCTCTTTTCCACCTTCATCCTCATGCTCGGGTGTGAAGAAAGCTACTGCAACCCTCCACCTATCACCCTTTTCAGGGCACACAGCGTAAAGTTACTCATTGTGGGAATTCAACAACAACAACCTAGTACCATGGCTGCTAGGTACTTTCATACTCGTGTTCTGTGTTGTTTCTCTGCACCTTCAGGGGTACTTTCATTCTCGTGTTCTGTGTTTTTTCTCTGTACCTTCAGGGGTACTTTCATTCTCGTGTTCTGTGTTGTTTCTCTGCACCTTCAGGGGTACTTTCATTCTCGTGTTCTGTGTTGTTTCTCTGCACCTTCAGGGGTACTTTCATTCTCGTGTTCTGTGTTTTTTCTCTGTACCTTCAGGGGTACTTTCATTCTCGTGTTCTGTGTTGTTTCTCTGCACCTTCAGGGGTACTTTCATTCTCGTGTTCTGTGTTTTTTCTCTGTACCTTCAGGGGTACTTTCATTCTCGTGTTCTGTGTTTTTTCTCTGTACCTTCAGAGGTACTTTCATTCTCTTGTTCTGTGTTTTTCTCTGTACTATCAGCAGAAAGCTGAAAATTGGTTAATGGGAAGAAGGCAGAGAGTGGGCACAAATAAGGAGTACTCTGTGAAGTAAAAAGTGGAGTGCCACAGGGCTCGGTTTAGGGACAAATTTTGTTCTTGATATATATATATATACAATTTAAACACTGATATGGGATACATTATTGCAAAATTCGTTGACACAAAACTATGCAGTAGTGTCTTATCTAAAGCAGAAGTGGATATATTGAGGTCGGATTTAGATAAAATTTGAGAATGGTTTGTAACCTGGCAAATGGGGTTTAATGTAGGTAAATGTACAGTCAATCCACATGGGTAGATCCAATATGGAACATAATTACAGAATTGATAACAATATTAGAAAGATGGAAAGGGACCTAGGTGTTATAATAGATCATACAGGTAAGGTCCAGGTAGCAGTGAAAAAGGCAAATGCAATGTTAAGTATGATAAAAAGAAATATTAAACATAGGAGCAAGGAAGTGGTAGTCAAACTGTATAAAGCATTAGTTAGACCTAGATTGGAGTACTGTGTACAGGTGTGGAGTCCTTATCATAGAGGAGATATAAACATGCTGGAAAGGATACAAAAAAGAGCGACAAAGCTGATAGTGGGATTCCAGAATTACAGTTATTAGGAAAGACTCAGAAAAACCGGCCTACAGTGCCTAGAAAAGAGAAGAATTCGTGGTGACAATACAGGTTTATAATATAATCAAAGGAATGGATAAATTAGACTATAACAAGTTTTTCAAAATACAACCACCTACAAGAACAATGGGGCATAGTTACAAATTAACTAATAAAGATCCAGATTAGATATTAGGAAAAATTTTTTTAGTCAGAGAGTAGTGAATGCTTGGAATGCATCGCCACAGGAAGTAGTGATAATCAGGGACAATTAAAGCATTTAAGAATAGCTTGAATGCGGATAGCTTTTAGAGTAAGATAATGTAAAGGAAACTGGTTGTATACAGAGTCTTCTAAACCAGTATAAAGACGTTAAGTTAAAATGAGAAGAGACAGCTCTATCTCACTCCAGTTCTTATCTCAAAGAACTTCGAAAGCTCTCCACCGTGTAAAATTCAGACTCAAAACGGGACATTGCAGACTCAAGGCCCACCTCCACAGAATAGGTCTTAGAGACACTGCCACGTACAATTGTGGAGCACTCAAGCAAACACCAGAACATATCCAGCAGGACTGCGCATTTATACAGACCAAAGGGGGGGGGAAGCAACCATGCTTGAAAAGCTGGAGGGGACTAGTTAAGACATGAAACGCAGTCTCCATGAACCTCACCGGGCTATAAGCATAGCATCAGTTGATTTGAGATGATGCTGAATACTTGATTTTTGTATGAGCTGTCAAGTTTTTCTAACCTGACTGCTGAATTCTTGATTGTTTATGAGCTGTTGAGCCTTTCCATCCTGACTTTTTCAGAATCTTTGTTTATGAGCTGTTCCAAACTTTTCTGAATCTTTATCTGTGCACAGGTTAAAGACTACAGGATTTGATGCTACTCTGTAAAACTAAAACACCAAATGTAGCCTACATGAGAAGAGACTGCATAGATGTAAGAGGTCAGTGTGTGTGTGTGTTATGTAAAATCACATCAATTTCCCTTATCAAGCTGTTGGCCTCTCTTGTTCCCATAGTATCTGCTGTCAAACCACAAAGGTGTCCCAGGGGGTCGTTTCTATTTGACAGGACATGAGATACTTCTTCAGACATGTCCTGGAATCACTCTTCTGGACACAGATCTCAGTTGATGCTGGACACACCTCACAGGTCTCAGTTGATGCTGGACACACCTCATGTACAGATCTCAGATTTCACATATCTCAGTTGATGCTGGGCACACCTCATGTACAGGTCTCAGTTGATGCTGGGCACACCTCATGTACAGATCTCAGTTGATGCTGGACACACCTCACAGGTCTCAGTTGATGGGCATACCTCATGTACAGATTTGATGCTGGGCACACCTCATGTACAGATTTCAGTTGATGCTGGGCACACTTCACAGGTCTCAGTTGATGCTGGACACACCTCACAGGTCTCAGTTGATGCCGGACACACCTCACAGGTCTCAGTTGATGATGGGCTCACCTCATGTACAGATCTCAGTTGATGCTGGGCACACCTCACAGATCTCAGTTGATGCTGGGCACACCTCACAGATCTCAGTTGATGCTGGGCACACCTCACAGATCTCAGTTGATGCTGGGCACACCTCACAGATCTCAGTTGATGCCGGGCACACCTCACAGGTCTCAGTTGATGCCGGACACACCTCACAGGTCTCAGTTGATGCTGGGCTCACCTCACAGATCTCAGTTGATGCTGGGCACACCTCACAGATCTCAGTTGATGCCGGACACACCTCACAGGTCTCAGTTGATGATGGGCTCACCTCACAGATCTCAGTTGATGCTGGGCACACCTCACAGATCTCAGTTGATGCTGGGCACACCTCACAGATCTCAGTTGATGCTGGGCACTCCTCACGCACATCAGAAAATCTCTTCAGAAAAGAACAAATCTTATTTTATTCATAGAATGTAATGCTAATCTATTGTAAGCCTTCCACACTTGTATCTTATAAACTTGTATGTTGTTCCTCAGCATCGTCGTGCCAGCCAATACCATACAAATTGTGGACATATCATGAGACATATTGATCAGTGAAGATCAACAATATGGGTTTCCACCAATTCCTGCCAAGAGTTCAGTTTAACAATTCTACTGTTGACCATCTGATGTTAAACCACCCTCCATATGATAATGTTGAACCATCTTCATTGCCATGATGTTAAACCACCCTTTGTGTAACACCATTGAATTTTCTCCATACAATGATGTTAAACCACCCTCATGTCATGCTGTTGAACCATCAAACATCTCATATATAACATCATACTCTCTCATTAAGATAACATTACATTAATATAGTGCTTGCTCAAAATGTTGGTTTGGTGTTGGCTTTGTCTGGTGTTGGCTGCGAGATATAATTGTTGAACATCATAATTTTATTAACATGGTTAAGTGTGTTATAACATTGCACAAATTTTGCATAATATGAGTAAGTCAGTTAGTATGTCACAAACTGAATTAAATTTATTTTTTTGGCGTTTGTCTTAATTTTCTATTCTCCAAGGCAGTGTGCCACTATGTTTTTTAATTTGTGCATCTGACTTCAGCGTGCATTTTATGTAAGGGTCTGCTTCCTCCTACATTTTCTAAGGGCTCGCTTCAATTGGGTAACGTCCGGTGCTGTGGTGGGGAGCAAACCCAGCGCCTTTGGATTGTGAGCTGTGTCACTTAACCACTAGCCCACGCCATCTCCCATACTGATACAGGATAGCTGAAAAATGTAGTTGGTAGTTTCTAAGGATGTCATTAGGTAGCAGAAACATCCAGCTCAGTGATTACTGTAGGTAGCAGACGGGTAAACATCCAGCTCAGTGATTACTGTAGGTAAGAAACATCCATCTCAGTGATTACTGTAGGTGGCAGACACATCCAGCTCAGTGATTACTGTAGGTAGCAGACGGGTAAACATCCAGCTGTGATTACTGTAGGTAAGAAACATCCAGCTCAGTGATTACTGTAGGTAGCAGACACATCCAGCTCAGTGATTACTGTAGGTAGCAGACACATCCAGCTCAGTGATTACTGTAGGTAGCAGACGTTTGTTACGTAGCAGCAACATCCAGCTCAGTGATTACTGTAGGTAGCAGATGTTCCAGCTCAGTGATTACTGTAGGTGGCAGATACTAGGTGCCGGATGCAGTTTAGATACAAAATGGCGTCTAAGCTCACATTGCGCAAAGCTGGTGGTTATTTTAGGGTATGACTTTGTTCTCATTGCTGGGGTAGTTGAGTTTTTAGGCTGAGGAATACAGGCCATTGCACCACTGCTGTCGCCACGTCAGGTGCTGTTTATTTCAACCCCGCAACAGATAAAACATATGCCTTACCGAGGATTCGATCCTCTGCCCTCCTTGTTGGCAGGCATCGAAACCATTCGGCCCAGTGCGGTCTTGTAAAGCGGTGCATAATTAGGTCAATCAATTTTCTCAAGGACGCTAACAAAAATTGCAGAATTTGACCTGGTCACTCTCTTCGGCATGTCACATACAATTTTCTAGAAAAACATTTGTGCCTAACATCTTACAGTATCCTGCATGTACAGTACAACATTGAACTGCTAGATAAAACCTCATACAAACTTTGTTTATAATTCTCTATGAGTACTGATAACCGAATGTATCAATTGTCAATTTATTAATTGACTCTATGGAGTTGATAATGTATATGCATCATTGATTCTGTGGAGGTTGCAGTATAACTTGACTCTGGAGACGGTATTAATTTGCTGTTTGCCTTGTAAGAATTTGAGGCCGATACCGTGTTTTTATGATCTCCAGACATGATGAAGTTTACACTTCTGTTTCCTTACCATCTCAATCTTTTTTTTTGCGTGTTGGTTTGTAAATATGACAAGGAGTCCTATGATCCACACATGGAATTTTTATCAGTGCAGATCCTTCGGATATTTGTTACTAAATTTAGCTAATTGGCCGTGAAAGAATTACGTTTAGCAGCTCTGTGTAAACACACAATACAGTTGGACCACAAGACAAATTTCCAGACAATTTGTAATCATCCGTTTAATCTGGGACTGACATGACATTGCCCGTATGAATGATGCAGATCCAACGACATATTTACAGGCCAACAAGCATCAAAATGTCTGTCCCTATGACATGTCGATTTCAAGTCTAAGGAAGACCAATTAGGTCTAGTATAATAAATATACAGACTTGATACAACATTAATACTGAAATTACCAATTAATACTGAAATTACCAATGCTATTTCGGCTATGGTTTTTATTAGCAAGCTAACTGAACTTCAGAATGACTCATAGGTTCAAATTTCTTAGATATTGCCATTCCTTTTATTTCGATTAAAAATTAATCTAGGTTCAAATAACGACCTCTAGAAAAGGATCTTAAATACATCTGATTTTTTGTTTGATTAAAAAATTTTTTTTATATATTTTAAAAAAAATATAATCTTCAGCAGTAACCCTGTACCAAAGGCATCATGCAGTGGTGGTTTAGCATTTTTATTTTTTTAAATGAAGTTACCATCCCAAGCCAAGTTGAGAGCAGCACATATGGCCCTAACAGGCTGCGGGTCTACTTTGCTCTAATGTTGAGTCTATTAAGATGGACTCGCACATCGGTTACCCAACATCCGCGACATTTGCCCGAGTAATAAGCTGCTCAAGCCTAGCCCACTAAGCAGGAAATCCTCCTCACGCCGGCTACATTCAGCTCATACCAGAGCTGGGACATTTGCCCCTGTTCAAAAGTACAACTAAGAACCAAACACAATCCTTATCATGGATAGTAGTGGCACAGCTGGCCTCTGCCACCCAGGAAGACAGCAACAATGCACTTGACATACTTGTTTCAACCTGGTGTAGTTGCTTGACCCCTTCCATTGACACCCCCCCCCCCAGCAGATGTTCGAGAGTTTATAATCATTAAGAACCTCCTACAGAAGTTGAAGCGATGTATCTTTGTAGCTGTCAAAAGACATTTTTCCCATTGCTGTGGTAGTCAAAGGGGGTTTTGAAGGCTGATGACTACAGGCCACGTCGTGTGCTGGCTATGTTTGTTTATTTCACCCCAGACAGAAAAACATATACCGGGGATTCAAACCGCTGCCGTCAGGCCGGCCTTTTTACCATTCAGCCATGCGCTCATCTTGGTAGCAATATAGACGAAGTAAAGTAGCCTTGGCAGAAATCTCTCATGGGTTTCAGAAGGCATCGATTTAGTGGTTACCATGGTAACTACCTGGTCAACTTTGAAGAAGCAAAGTCATAATTAAAGTGCAGCAGTACCAAGGTCAAGTGGCAGGAAGAACGCCTTAAACATCACTCAGATGATGGACGTGACCAACTGACCTGGAAGGACTAGGTTATCGTACGTCTCCGAACTGGCCAAAACAGAATGAGACACCAGCCTATGTTACTGCAGCTTGGCAGACATGATGGCAACACTACCACCAAGACAGATTTGTACTGGCAGACATGACAGCAGCACTACCACCAAGACAGATCTGAAGAGAGGATGTGACCCACATCGACTTCCCGTGAGGAGAAATCGTACAACAGTATTGATACCCTGGGGGAAGAGGGGGGGAAAAAAAACAACAGAATTTATTGAATCCAAAGTAGACTGCAATGTAAAGTCTGTCCTAGTGTATAGATCCGCAAATGCCCCTAATGTGGAAGTGAACCAGACAAATAGTATTCAGCGTTGAATAGGGCACACATTACCGGCTGTTCTGGAATGTCTTTAAGGCAAGCCAACCTAAAAACATGGAATGTCTTAAGGCAACCAAACCTAAAAACAGACAGTTGTGTCAAATACAAAGGCAGCAGGGAGGACGTGGACACAACTGGGAATGATGATGGCATAGGATAGGAAGATTTGGGGGTGGCTGGGGGAACGCGGGGCAGCCCAGCTGTAACAGTTGAGATATTCTTCACTGAAGACCAAAAGCTATGAGGATATACGACTGCAGATTAATTTGAATTGTGAGGCTTTTTTTTATACCTGGTCTAGGCAAGAAAAGTCAATCCTAACATCCTATTCGTCCAACACAACACAATAAATCTAGACATATTATCAGCAAGTAATTCAACGCAAGACAAAAAGACAAAAAAAAAATATTATGCACTTAAAACAAAACAAGGTAAACATATTTTGTAAAAATGGACTGCAACATATAATTGTGCAACCTCTGACTTGGAAAAATGTCTCCATCCAAATTCTGTCAGGGTCTCTGACTGCAAAAAAAAATTGTCCATTCTGTCAGGGTCTGACTGCAAAAAATGTTCATACTGACAAAATCTGAATGCAGTGTCTTCAATCTCTGTCTGGATCTTAGAGTCAGATTGTTCAGTCCCGTGGACCTAATGCAGCCCACGTACATAATGACATCTATAATAATGAACTAGTCATAAAATAAAAACAGCTGGGTTTTTTTATTTTTTAATGGCTGAATTTTCGGCTAATTGCTAAAAAGTCAGCCAATCTGGTAAATTACAAAGAGAACTTGCTGCAAAACTACTGGTTTCACTCACCGGTAACGGGCTCCAATTGCTTTAGCTGTAGATGGAAAGGAAATGGCCACTCAACCTCATAAAAACAGAGGTCTTGAACATCATCCATTTCTGCTATTGGATTACCTTTTCATGAGGGTGGGCGATTTGGACATTAAAAATAATTTACAGATTTTTTTTTCACATGGCCCACTTCTTTATATTTTTGGTTTATGTGGTTGCGATACTACTTCGTTCATCCTCAGATCAAGGTTCCTCTTATCAAGGACACCGTTGTTTGTAAGGCTGTTTCATCTCCATACAGCTTTTGTCTCATATCTGTCTCACGAGGCCAGTATTGTTCGCTCTTTTCCTGCGTGCAGCTTTGCAGGATGTGTTCCACGGTCATGATATGCTCCCCACATGGGCACCTGTCATCTGTCCCAATCCTCATTTTGTTGTAAAGATGACCCTTGAGTCGGTTATGCCCAGTTCTCAGTCTGAAGATGATGACTTGCTCTTCTCTAGTTAAGTTAAAGTAGCTGTCTTCTTTTCGGAAGTCGGGGTGTTGATCAGCCCATTTTACCCTTAAGTTGGCTTTAATTATGGTCTTGGCCTCATTATATGTGATACTCTCTTTTTTATGGGGATGCTCCTCCACTCTTTGCAAGACAATACTGAAATGCAAAGCTGCTTGTCTCTCTCTAAGCAAAATATAACTGGTGGGGGTGTGTATCCCACAAGTTTCAAGCATTCCCTGGTCTGGAGGGAGGTGAGATCAGCATCTAGTCATATTGGAGAGTGACTAAAAAGCTCGGAGATCCCGTGTACATAAAATAACTCTTGACAATTGATTAGAGTAGGCTGTTCTGGTCAATTCTAAAAGAAATATTCCTACTCAGGTCACAACGTACCTTCCCCAAGGCCTGGTAGGCTGCAGGAAGTTTAACTCTCACTCAACCTGATGAAATAGACACATTGAGTGCAAGGCGCTTGCGGAAAAGATTCTTACAAGCACTGCTGACAATTGCCAACACTGTACGGAGCAGCAGACCAACTGAAGAAGACCTGTATCTATATAAGAATGGCATTGGGCTATTAACGCAGCAGCTAAGGGACCATAACATCATCATTATGTAGTGCCAGTTTACATGAAAGCTGCACATTTTGACCAGACGCATCTAGTTTTAACATAGCACACGTCTGGCAACAGGATTGTCTTCTCTCGAACCAGGGTCACAAATTGAAAGTAGAATAGGGTCTCGGACAGCTCTAGCTCGCTGACCCTGGTGCATGCGGTCATCTATGAGACCCTCACTGCCAGCATCCCATTCGCTGGCACTTTATCTCCAGGGTAAATGCTTGCATGGTTGACAAAAATTATACACAATAAGATTTAAACAACGAAATATCACATGATAAAATGCAATAAATATTGCCACGAGCTCTGAAATACAGCAAGTCTATATGTAGGGTCTCTTGTATCCCATGTGAGTCATATCTAAGAATAGTTTCCTATAATATTTTTTTTTAAAAGTCTCACGGCAGACGCTGCCAGCAGGGAGGAAGTGTCAGAGACCAAGTCTTGGCTTCTCCTGAGGAAAAAGCAATCTCCTTGTCGTTCCTAATCAGGGACCAATTCATGTGAATGTGGCGCGGTTCAGGACCAAGATCATCTGATGACCTGCCCCAACCTCCCTGTGACATGAACGACATGATGGAGGTGAACGACAAAGGCAGTTCAAGTTGCTGAATACTGGATGGATGCTGTGTGACATGGTGTTTGGACACGGAAAGTAGGGACCAAACTAGAGCATGTTGCTACCAGGTAATAATTAGTTGCCCATTGAAGCATTATATTTATTTGTGATGGTAAATGGGGGTAAGACCTGGCAGAGAACAACTGACCTTCCAAGCATGTCATTAAAGAGAGGGTTGTGATCGGGCCTGGCAATCTCACATAAAAAATAACCACTAATCAGCTGCTGCAAAACCTCTGATACAGGCTTCCTGTAAAGAAGCCAAAACCTCTGATACATGCTACCTGTAAAGAGGCCAAAACCTCTGATACATGCTACCTGTAAAGAGGCCAAAACCTCTGATACAAGCTAACTGTAAAGAGGCCAAAACCTCTGATACATGCTTCCTGTAAAGAAGCCAAAACCTCTGATACATGCTACCTGTAAAGAGGCCAAAACCTCTGATACATGCTACCTGTAAAGAGGCCAAAACCTCTGATACAAGCTAACTGTAAAGAGGCCAAAACCTCTGATACATGCTTCCTGTAAAGAAGCCAAAACCTCTGATACATGCTAACTGTAAAGAGGCCAAAACCTCTGATACATGCTAATTGTAAAGAGGCCAAAACCTCTGATACAAGTTACCTGTAAAGAGGCCAAAACCTCATACGCTTCCTGTAAAGAGCTGCAGTAGTGGCCCTTCACATTGTTGCGGAATGGTCAATGAGATGGATGTTAAGTTCTAGCCTAACATGATGGTGGAAAAGGACTGTTAGCCAGGACCAGGTAAATGTACTGACCAGCAGTGTTAGGACCAGGTATACGTGTTGACCAGGCAGAGTTAGTCATGACCAGGTATACATGTTGATCAGCATTGTTAGCCAGGGACCCCCCCCCATATGTAATATCCATGGAAACAGACTTGTTTCAGTCTGGCCAACTACGTTGGTGATTCCCCCGTCTTTGTGAGAGTTGCACAGCTGAAACCAACAACAGCCTGCAAGACCTCTTTAAGCATGCTCGGGATGTGAGGAAATCTACTGCAGCCCGCCACTTAACAACACCCTTCTCAGAGCTTACAAAGAGTAAACTCACTGCCAACATTCAACAACAAATAATCCTAACACAACACCCACCATATGTCAGGACAGATAAGGATGGATGGATTCAGCACCTTGGCTAGGACAGCCAAAGATGGATGGATTCAGCACCTTGGCTAGGACAGCCAATGGTGGATGGTTTCAGCACCTTGGCTAGGACAGCCAAGGATAGATGGATTCAGCACCTTGGCTCTAGGACAGCCAAGGATGGATGGATTCAGCACCTTGGCTAGGACAGCCAAAGATGGATGGATTCAGCACCTTGGCTAGGCCAGCCAAAGATGGATGAATTCAGCACTTGGGCCAGGCCAGCCAAGGATGGATGAATTCAGCACTTTGGCTAGCCCAGACAATGATGGATTCAGCACCTTGGCTATGCAACATTGACCACTCCCTACTAATTATAAGTTTAATGGCAACTAAAGAGCTTGTGCAATACCAAAATAAATTGCAAGAGTGCATGCATGCGGCTGTGGTGTGGTTTGCAGTGGGCAAACAAGTGATGGCGAATCTCTCTTTGTGACCGCCTATATACACTAGCTGGGTCTAATTGCCTACATTTATTGGTACTTAACTTATTGAATCAATCCTATTTTACCATAGTGAACTTGACTTAGTCAATCCTAACCTACCATAGGGAACTTGACAGTCAATCCTAATCTACCTTAGGGAACTTGACTTAGTCAATCCTAATCTACCATAAGGAACTTGCCAGTCAATCCTAATCTACCATAAGGAACTTGCCAGTCAATCCTAATCTACCATAAGGAACTTGCCAGTCAATCCTAATCTACCATAGGGAACTTGACAGTCAATCCTAATCTACCATAGGGAACTTGATAGTCAATCCTAATCTACCATGGGGAACTTTTTTGACAGTCAATCCTAATCTACCATGGGGAACTTTTTTGACAGTCAATCCTAATCTACCATGGGGAACTTGACAGTCAATCCTAATCTACCATAAGGAACTTGCCAGTCAATCCTAATCTACCATAAGGAACTTGCCAGTCAATGCTAATCTACCATGGGGAACTTGACAGTCAATCCTAATCTACCATGGGGAACTTGACAGTCAATCCTAATCTACCATGGGGAACTTGACAGTCAATCCTAATCTACCACAGGGAACTTGACTTAGCCAATCCTAATCTACTACTAATCACTTTTTTTGCCATGGAGAACTGGACTCCCAACATGTGGTGTAAAGACCCATACTTTTTTTTCTGGTGGCTTATTTCTAAATAATCGACTAGCCCAACACTTAGTCGCCTCTTATAGGCTTGGCAGTTTACAGTTTCACTATTCTCATCTCCCTTTTGGCCCATAATAACAGACCCATTAATAATTGAAGCGAAATATTAACAAAAGAAAAAAAAAAAAGGCCATTTTACCCCTGCACTCAACTTTATTAACTAAATGTGTTCAAATCCCACATTTTGAAACAGACCAATGTCTGCCACAGAAGAGAAGAAATGTTTATTAAAACGTCCATATACATTTTACAGTAAAGGCGGATATAGTAAAATATATATATATATATAGAATGTAGGAAAAAGACGCAGAAAGTAGATAGATCTTGGATCAGCAAACGCTGAACGATACAAATCAGCTACTACTGGACAGCACATCTGTCTACTGTTCTTTGTGGTCTCTGTGGATAATAAAATAAATATTTGATAGAAATGGGGAAAAATGAACAAATTAATCAAGTGGATATATTTACTTGGAATTCTGTTGCCAGGTAGCCGAATGATTCGGCTATATGTAGTAGGTATTTTACGGCTTACTAGGCCTGGGGGAAGATGCAAATAAATTGGGTAGATTTTTATTCCGGGCAGCGGCCGTTAAGACTACTCTTAGATCCAAGACCTTGACTGTTATCCCACAACAGCAGGCGTTGTTGCCGATGGCAACATCAACAACTCTTAGGATGTCATTTGCTTGGGCACTAAACAAAATTCTGACACACGAAGCCACCATTGGAAGAGTTATTCTAGCTGCTCTATTAGAACGCAACTACACATCATATACAAACTCATCCACTACACACAGCTCAGGGGTGATGGTCCTGACACTAGTAGTCTTCTATGGGTCGCCAACCTCTGCTGCGCATGCCCCCCCTATCAACTCACTGCCATGGAGTCTCCTCCTCCCTCAACTTACTGTCTCAGAGTTTCTCGTCTGCCCCCCCTCAACTTACTGCCTCTTGAGTTTTCCCCCAAGTGACCTCTGTGCCTCCAGATATCTCGTAATAGAGAACGTGTATGTGAGTAGCAATGTAGACCCATAAATCATGCCCGAGCAATGGTAGATGCCATTCTTCCTCCTCCCCCCCTTTTTATGATGTATTCATGCGTGAGCTGTTGGTTTCCAGTCTATTCCACACCAATGCTCACTAATACAGACATTCCACACCAATGCTCACTAATACAGACATTCCACACCAATGCTCACTAATACAGACATTCCACACCAATGCTCACTAATACAGACATTCCACACCAATGCTCACTAAAAGGAACAATCTGTTTCATATTGTGTCTGGTCAGCGTTAATTGTTTCATATTGTGTCTGGTCAGCGTTAATTGTTTCATATCATGTCTGGTCAGCGTTAATTGTTTCATATTGTATCTGGTCAGCGTTAATTGTTTCATATTGTGTCTGGTCAGCAGCGTTAATTGTTTCATATCATGTCTGGTCAGCGTTAATTGTTTCATATTGTGTCTGGTCAGCGTTAATTGTTTCATATCATGTCTGGTCAGCAGCGTTAATTGTTTCATATCATGTCTGGTCAGCGTTAATTGTTTCATATTGTGTCTGGTCAGCGTTAATTGTTTCATATTGTGTCTGGTCAGCGTTAATTGTTTCATATCATGTCTGGTCAGCAGCGTTAATTGTTTCATATCATGTCTGGTCAGCGTTAATTGTTTCATATTGTGTCTGGTCAGCGTTAATTGTTTCATATTGTGTCTGGTCAGCGTTAATTGTTTCATATTGTGTCTGGTCAGCGTTAATTGTTTCATATTGTGTCTGGTCAGCGTTAATTGTTTCATATTGTGTCTGGTCAGCGTTAATTGTTTCATATTGTGTCTGGTCAGCGTTAATTGTTTCATATTGTGTCTGGTCAGCGTTAATTGTTTCATATTGTATCTGGTCAGCGTTAATTGTTTCATATTGTGTCTGGTCAGCGTTAATTGTTTCATATTGTGTCTGGTCAGCGTTAATTGTTTCATATCATGTCTGGTCAGCAGCGTTAATTGTTTCATATCATGTCTGGTCAGCGTTAATTGTTTCATATTGTGTCTGGTCAGCGTTAATTGTTTCATATTGTGTCTGGTCAGCGTTAATTGTTTCATATTGTGTCTGGTCAGCGTTAATTGTTTCATATTGTGTCTGGTCAGCGTTAATTGTTTCATATTGTGTCTGGTCAGCGTTAATTGTTTCATATTGTGTCTGGTCAGCGTTAATTGTTTCATATTGTGTCTGGTCAGCGTTAATTGTTTCATATTGTGTCTGGTCAGCGTTAATTGTTTCATATTGTGTCTGGTCAGCGTTAATTGTTTCATATTGTGTCTGGTCAGCGTTAATTGTTTCATATTGTGTCTGGTCAGCAGCGTTAATTGTTTCATATTGTGTCTGGTCAGCGTTAATTGTCAAGATATGTACTGTCTTGTCCAACCATTGATGACCATGCACAATTCGTATCAGGTATTCCGCACATGAGTTTCGTTCGCTTACGTCACAGTATGGTTGGACTACCTCCTGTTGGTTTCAGTTATGTATGTATGATACAATTGAGTTGAAGATGTGTCCTCAGCTGTTCCATTTCTGCCTCCCACTGTCTTGTGGGATACCTGATCACATGAAAGGTTTCGGGAGAAAAACCTAAAAAAAAAAATCTGCATCCTCTTCTGCCCTCAGTCGTCTTGCCACTGAATCAGGGTAGTTGGAAGACGAGAGAGTGAGGCTGACGTGTGCAACTCTCCACTATAATAAAATTCACGTACAAGTCACTGTTTTAGTTTCAAGTTCGTCACATCTCTCTTTACTATGAAGTGCATACTGGAAGTGCCTTTGATATTTAGTGCATGGAACATTCACAACCTCATGGATCGTGCGCAAAATATCCTCAGCGGAAGGAAGTGTCATATTTCCTTGTACTAAGTGCAGCAGACAATTTAGGGCTTGGATTGACTTATTGAGCCATCTTCGAAGTCATGCAAACAGTGAATGTTAAAGTTTTCATCGACTACGTTGGACGAACAACAGACCCTTATTTTTCATTCAGAACGGCCGAGCCCCTAATTACCCACGCACGATGTCAGACCTGGCTAGGAGATGCGCAGAGCTGAGTCAGAATGCGCAGAGCTGAGTCAGAAGTTGTGGATACTGACGTCTGGACATAAAAAGACTATGAATTTTGTCCCGAAGAATGACCTGCAAATCTAACACAACTATTAGACCTTAGCACACTGAACAATAAAAGTACGGAAGTCCACCCAGCAGCTGAATTATTTTTCAGCATGTCACGTTTTTCTAGGTTGTTCACTTTGAAAATCTGTTTTTTTGTTGTTGTATAAATATGATTTGCTTGTGTGTAGAGACATAAATGAATAACGAACTTAGTGTTTTTGTTGTGTATGCGTTAGTTTATGAGATACAAAAAGATGAACATTTTTTTTAAATGCAACATTTCGATTTTGCCCATTTCGCGGGGAATTGGGACCATCGAAATGTGAAAACCGTCACAGAACACTGATAGCATTTCTTATAAGATCGTCAAATCTGCGATTTTCCCTTACAAATGTAGTTAATACTGCTAAATAAACAGGTCGAGCTCCAAAATATGTCACAACAACTTACCTTTATCACCCGCAATAATGGAATAATCCGCAAGTCGTCCCGAAAAAGAAAACGTTTCAAAATCGCTTTCAAACTAACTATACCGGCCATTTTGGTTAGTTTACATATGCAATGACAGCATCCCTATATTTAGATTCAAAATGGCCGTGTTTCAACCCGTGTAACACACGGTAATGCTCTAGAATAATTTGTTGATGGCGATTGGCAAATTTTCTTATCGCGTGGCTGTTTACACGACCTTCAGGTGGACTTGGAGCAGTTTTAGTTGTCCGGCAATGCGGACTTTAACGTGCTTAAGGTTAATGTAATGAATAAAGAAAACTTACAGTTTGCTGCATCTGCTGCTGCCTGGACAACGCTGCCTCCTGCTCACTCGCTGCTAGAGCTTGAGCCAATAGGTAATCTTCTCTTTCCTGTTCGGTCATTCTGAAGAAAAAAATAAACATAGCATGTACAACATGCAAATCAATCAGATTACAAAGATGAGAACTGGACACTGCAGACTACTAGAACATCTATAACAACTGAAGATCTCTCACACCGATGAGTACCAACGTGGAACAGGATGACAGAACCCTGAGCATATTCTACAGGAATGCCCAATCTATAGAGAAATGAGATGCCAGACCTGGCCAGAGGGTGCGAAGCTGAAATAAAAGCTGTGGGGCAGCCGCTCCGACCTGGTGAAGACTACAGACTTCATCATGGCGACTGGCCTGCAGATATAGCATGACCAAAAGATCCTGAACGCAAAGAAAGAACAAAGACGAGAGCCAGTGAAATATTAAAGTACTCAAATCCTAGTCCCGCTACCAAGTCCTGAAAAAGGCTTTGCAAGTAGCAGTATGTAGTCCAGAATGAATTGTAGTTTTCAGCTTGACTGCGATATTTGCACCCTTCGGCCCAACACATCTGACTTCATGCGTTTCTGGGTACCGGGTCAGCCTTCCATCTTCGATCCCTTCTCCTTAGCCAGTCTGCTCTGCTGCAGCCTGTTATCCAGGATCACCGCATGAAGGTGTAGAAGGGTCTTGGCAGCTCATGGGCGCTGGCCCTGACACTAGCAGTATTCTATGGGTCGCCAACTTCTCCAGCTCATGCACTGCTCAGCATCTTGATCCAAAAATCAGATTACAAAGATGAGAGCCGTCATTTTTAGGACCGACAGCCAGTGAAATATTAGAAGTACTCTGAGTCCCGGTATTCAAAAAACAGGCAGGCAGGTTATGCCTCCTACCAGGTAGCCAAAGGCAATCCGTAGTATCTTCTTTATTTTGTAATGTTTACTAGGTCAGGAGGAAGGCAGATTACGTATTGGATAGGAATTTAGTAAGTAAAGATCCCGTTTCACCACAAGCAGTATACGGGAAATATGGTGTTAGGCACATATTATTTTGTGAACCACAGCACTTAGTGGTTGATGTGGTGAGCATCATGCCAGCTGCCTTTACTTACTAGATTTTTCTGGTTCCAAATTTCTGTGGCTGGGTCGACCAGAGGGGTCTATTTAAGATAAGATAGGAAAAATATTCTGCGGCAACTGAGGACTGAACCCTGATCGCTTGACTGGGAAGTCAGTGCACTAACCACTGTGCTTTAAGAATACATTAATTAAAAGTTTCAGACATAAGTCAATTATCTCAAAGGGTTGGCAGAGCAAGATAATGACCAGACAAGCCGTCAAGGTCAGAAGTCGGGCCAAGTATGTGACAAGCCGTCAAGGTCAGAAGTCGGGCCAAGTATGTGACAAGCCGTCAAGGTCAGAAGTCGGGCCAAGTATGTGACAAGCCGTCAAGGTCAGAAGTCGGGCCAAGTATGTGACAAGCCGTCAAGGTCAGAAGTCGGGCCAAGTATGTGACAAGCCGTCAAGGTCAGAAGTCGGGCCAAGTATGTGACAAGCCGTCAAGGTCAGAAGTCGGGCCAAGTATGTGACAAGCCGTCAAGGACAGAAGTCGGGCCAAGTATGTGACAAGCCGTCAAGGTCAGAAGTCGGGCCAAGTATGTGACAAGCCGTCAAGGACAGAAGTCGGGCCAAGTATGTGACAAGCCGTCAAGGTCAGAAGTCGGGCCAAGTATGTGACAAGCCGTCAAGGACAGAAGTCGGGCCAAGTATGTGACAAGCCGTCAAGGTCAGAAGTCGGGCCAAGTATGTGACATGTGAAAAGCCTTCAAGGTCAGACGCCGGGCCAAGTATGTGACAAGCCGTCAAGGTCAGAAGTCGGGCCAAGTATGTGACAAGCCGTCAAGGTCAGAAGTCGGGCCAAGTATGTGACAAGCCGTCAAGGTCAGAAATCGGGCCAAGTATGTGACAAGCCGTCAAGGTCAGAAGTCAGGCCAAGTATGTGACAAGCCGTCAAGGTCAGAAGTCGGGCCAAGTATGTGACAAGCTGTCAAGGTCAGAAGTCAGGCCAAGTATGTGAAAAGTCTTCAAGGTCAGAAGCCGGGCCAAGTATGTGAAAAGCCTTCAAGGACAGAAGTTGGGCCAAGTATGTGACATGTGAAAAGTCTTCAAGGACAGAAGTCGGGCCAAGTATGTGACAAGCCTTCAAGGTCAGAAGCCGGGCCAAGTATGTGACAAGCCTTCAATGTCAGAAGCCGGGCCAAGTATGTGACATGTGACAAGCCTTCAAGGCCAGAAGCCGGGCCAAGTATGTGAAACACTTCTTGGGAAGGCACAACTCATCTCTGAAATAAAAGTTTTTCTTCTTTTTCTCGTCGTCGTCCTCTTGGTTTGCGGCGTTGCAGAGAGGAGGGATATGTAGACTTCTGGTCTGCGCTAGGTGGAAGGCTTTCGCCGCCGATATGAACCGTTGATGTTTCTCTTTGATCCTCAATCCATTGTTGCCAGGGTCAATCTCTTGCTTGCGGCCCTGAATCTTTCATGCAGTATGACCTCAATGTAGGTTGATCATACATCAGCCTTGTTGAATGTTTAAACCAGTTGATTTTATGTGATTCCTAGACAAGCTCTATGACAGTGTCGACAGCCTCAGGATGTCAGCTGGTTTCTTCGAACAAATTCAAGTTGACGTCTGACAGCGTACGAAGAAGAAGATTTTCTGTGATTCAATTAAAGTCATTAATCAATGACGTCCGCATCATTTTCTTCATCGTGATGTCCGTTTTGTCGAGATTCGCCTTTCCAGCAACACCTCATACACAGCGCCTTTCACAGGTCTCAATTATACATTTGTATGTATCTAATAGGGCCCAAAGGAGAGGAACGTCTGGATAGGCAAAACATGCTAGTCGGGCATATCAGTCAGGCAAAAAATACTGGCCAAGACCCTCATCTTACTTCCACCTAGTTCTCCCTGGATACAGGCTGTTTTTCTTGGCAGGCTGGCTAACAAGGTAGGGTAATCAACGTGATCCTCATGATAGTTAGCAACACGTAGATGAAGCCAAGCATAGCACAGAAGGACCTTGATCCATCTTCATCAGCATGCTCGGGATGTGAGGAAAGCTACTGCACGAAAAGTGCAGATACAACTTAATGATACAAATGTCCTGTCTGGGTTCAACGAGAACAGAGCATGGTCTAAGTAGGTTGTTCAAAGCTGTTTGATGGTTTTTCATGGTGGGTTACAGTTGATCTTCTTATATCCTGAGCAATACTTGAGAAGGTGGACTGGCTGTAGTGCAATGCGAGGCTCCTGAGTAAGCTAATCAATATAGGAATTGCAGTGTCATTCTCATCTGTTTTGTTAATAAAAAACACTTCTCTCTAAACAAATCCAAAGGTGCACAGTCTCCCAAAACCTCTTCGATCAACTGATGCTATACTTTGAATTCGATAACGTTCACGAAGGAGACTGCTTTTCAGGTCCCTGCTGGTTACACGTAGCTTTTTGAGCAGTCACTCCCCAGCCAGGCTGCTCCTCTTTGGTCTGTATTAAGTAGGGCAGTCCTGCAGGATATGGCCTGGTATTTCCTTGGGTGCTCCGCAATTGCATGTGGCGATGTCTCTGGGACCCATTTTCTGGAGGTAGGCCTTGAGTCTACAATGTCCCGTTCCGAGCCTGAAGATCTGTCTGCCCATCTCTGCCAAGTTTGTCTATGCTGTCATTTTCTGGCTTTTCTTCTGTGTTCGTTCTCAATCTCCCGCTACCAAGCCCCGACCACAGGACTTTGCAAGCAGCAGGATGTAGTCTGTAGAACAGAATGCATTGTGTCGCTAGTTTACAGCCTGACTGCGATATTTGCACCTTTCGGTCCGACACATCCGTCTTCGGCAGCTATTCTGGCTTGTATTCATTGTGCTGGTCTCTCCATTCTGTTCTCACAGATCATTTGAAGAGTGTCTTTGCTTCTTTATAGCTCAGTGGATGGTGAGTATCACACAGCAAATGACAGAGTGGATACTGATAATTCTAGCAGCCCACTGGTTGTAAACACTCCAAATGAATGAAGATGTCCAACAGAATCTAGAACAGGGCTTACTTACCCGTCAGTGTGGTTCGAAACTGGGCTACTGCTCCCATTCATGGACATCTGTAAGGCTCTTGCTAATGCCTCATCTTCGCTCTGAGGAAATATTGTGGATAACAGTTTGTACATTACAAAAACCACATTCATAAAAACATCAAAGACTGCTGCTAGGAACTAAGTGTTAGAGACTTAACTGTACAAGACCACATCTTGTTTATGAGATGGGGTGGTCAGCTCCTAATTCCCTAAAATTTGGCCAAGTACCTATTTAGAACTGGATGAACTGAGTACCACTAACAAGAGGTGTACCCCATAACAGTGGTCATGCAGCAGATAGTATTGCTGCTTTGTATCCAGTGGCACTATGGCTCTTGCCCTTCAGCCCAATGCCATGTAAAGGTATCTACACGTGTTTGTTGGCTGTTGTTAAGGCAAAGGTAATCAGAGCCCTAACTGCTTACAGGAATGATGTTAAGAGAATTTTGGCACTGTGTTTTATACATTATGGCCCACCTTCATCTTTTCTGCTGTCTCTTTCAGGGAGAATTACAGGAGCTTGTGACGACAATATACAAAATAAGTCAAGAGTTTGGATTTGACATAAACATTAAAAAAACAAAGACTATGATACTTGGGGAAACTGACAAACCATGTATGCAGGTAACAATAAAAGATCAACTACTGGAACAGGTACAGAGTTTCTCATATCTAGGTCATATAATAACGGAAGATGGCAGTTGTGTAAATGAAATCAGAAAGAGAATAAGTATGGCCAAGATGGTATTCAGCAACATGTGACACATACTGACATCCAAACAGGTAAATCAGAATGTGAAAATGAGAATTGTCAGGCGGTATGAAAAAGCCTTTTAGATTGCACAATTACGACAGGAGATAAGAGTACACTGGAGATCCATTGCAGCCGACTTCAATGCGGAGATGGCACCTGAACTGACCAGCCGACCTTTGATGGGAGATGGCACTTGAACTAAAAACTGACCAGCCGACCTTCGATGGGAGATGGCACTTGAACTGACCAGCCGACCTTTGATGGGAGATGGCACTTGACTGAATTGACTAGCCGACCTTTGGTGGGAAATGGCACTTGAACTGACCCGCGACCTTCGATGGCACTTGAACTAAACTGACTAGCAACCTTCGATGGGAGATGGAACTTGAACTGAACTTTCAGGATATCAATACCACTGCACAGTTTCACCTCTAGGGAAGTGGGCAACATCCTTCTCCTCAAACCAATACTAGGGGCAGTCCTGAAGTACATATGATGCTGTCATGTCTGCCAGGGCGCAGTGACACATACTGGTGTTACCTGTCTTGAATTAGGTGTATCAACACAGAATGGAGGGGGAGGGGTATTCCTGAGCCTAACAAATGGTAGAAAAATAACTGTCAGTGGCAACTGGAAAATTCTCAAGCAATTTCAGAGTGGAGGCAGAGGCACTGAGGGCTGCAGTAGAAGAAATGCTGACAGGCAAAAGTAATGAAAGCCATATAGTCCTGTTTACAGATGCCCTGGCCGTGGTCACAGCACTAAAAAGCCAGAAAAATACAGAACTAAATGATTTAAGAGCAGTACTCTGTCAACTATGTCAGCAGGCTGCACCAAAAAGAGTAGTGGTACAGTGGGTTCCATCCCACTGTCACATCCAAGGCAACGAGGAGGCAGACAGACTGGCAAAAGAAGGTGCAAGACTACCACAACCAGATTCTAGTGTGACCTACGAAGAGTCCAAAAGGTTTATTAGGGCCAGATACATGGCCAAATGGGAAACAGAACATACTGGCTACACAAAAAATGCCTATTACCAGTTGAACAGAAGAGAGCAGGTCGTGGTCTTCAGACTCCACACAGGCCACAACAGACTGAGGTACCATCTATTCAATAAACTGAAGATAGGTGGCACTGACGAATGTACTTGTGGTACCGGGAAAATGATCGCTGAACATCTGCTGCAAAACTGCCTGACATTCGAGGACCAGAGAAAGCACATGTGGCCATCACCAGTGGCAACACTAGACAAGCTCTATGGCAGTGTCGACAGCCTCAGGATGACCGCTGCTTTCTTTGAAAAATTCAAGTTGACAGCGTACGAAGAAGAATTAGGTGTACAGGTGGTGTCTCATCCTGTTGTGGCCAGGCGACCTAGTATGATATCCTGCTTTTTCTGGACAGTTCGTAGTGTCCGTCCTCTGCGTAGTGTTTTATAACTTTCTTCCTGCCACTTGACCTTGTATTACCCTTTTATTACGGTTTTTGCTTTTTCATAGTTGACCAGGTATTCTTCCTGTGTTAGTTTGGCTAAACTGTCGGTCCCCTCATTTCTATTGATGTTCCAGAGTTCACTACTTTCTGGAACTCGTGAGACTTTCACCAATTCTGTCCTCAATTCATTCAGTTCTTGTGAGAATTGAGTGACGTTATGGCTGACTGTATATCAGTTTGTATCACGGCTCTTACATGTATATGAATTTTGTGTTGCAGTGTCATTTCTGCTGTGGTCTTAAGAGCTATTTTGGCTCTTTGTCTTTGATTATTAATTGATTGATGGTATACTTCTAGTTCAGTGAGGTCTACAACGGAAATTCTGCATTTCAGGTCTTATGAGTTGGTGGGGGGGTCGGGGGTATCTAGTTACTCTCCTTACCTTACAGCAAGTTATGTACCCATTTACAGTTGGGTCAACAGCGGCATGTCAATGATGGTGATCAAACCAAGTACCTCTGCTGTGAGAAATTAGCAGTCTACCACTCGGACACCCCTAGTGTTATTTAGTTCCATAAAAAATATTTCAATGTTTAGAAACATCTTGCAAGACTGACAAAATATTGTACGTTTTAGACCCATATGTTGAGGACCACCTTCTCGCACAAAACACCTTCAAAGATTTAAAGTCATATTTTATGTAAGACAGTCGGTACCATATTGCACTCTTACACTCACTAACACCTTACAAATATCTACACTCACTAACACCTTACAAATATCTACACTCACTAACACCTTACAAATATCTACACTCACTAACACCTTACAAATATCTACACTCACTAACACCTTACAAATATCTAACAAAGACAAAAACATACCAGAGACCCCTGTAACAATGAAAGACTGCCTTTATTTTCTGTTCTTGAATTGCTGAAAAGATTAGATCAAGAAAAAAATAGATTACAAACCATTGTACAACAAATAGCATCATGGGCCTTAATGCATCATGGGGCCTTAGAGCATCATAGGGCCTTAGAGCATCATGGGGCCTTAGAGCATCATGGGGCCTTAGAGCATCATGGGTCCTTAGAGCATCATGGGGCCTTAGAGCATCATGGGGCCTTAGAGCATCATGGGTCCTTAGAGCATCATGGGTCTTAATGCATCATGGGTCTTAATGCATCATGTGTCCTTATAGCATCATGGGTCCTTATAGCATCATGGGTCCTTATAGCATCATGGGTCCTTATAGCATCATGGGTCCTTATAGCATCATGGGTCCTTATAACATCATGGGTCTTAATGCATCATGGGTCCTTATAGCATCATGGGTCTTAATGCATCATGGGTCCTTATAGCATCATTGGTCCTTATAGCATCATGGGTCCTTATAGCATCATGGGTCCTTATAGCATCATGGGTCTTAATGCATCATGGGTCCTTATAGCATCATGGGTCCTTATAGCATCATGGGTCCTTATAGCATCATGGGTCCTTATAGCATCATGGGTCCTTATAGCATCATGGGTCCTTATAGCATCATGGGTCCTTATAGCATCATGGGTCCTTATAGCATCATGGGTCCTTATAGCATCATGGGTCTTATTGACTAGCAAGTAGGAGGTCTTCCAAATGATAAAAGATGGAACTGATGAATGCAGTTCACCGCAGGAAGTCGTGGGTTGGTGAAGTTGGGAAACAGTCCATTCACTTTGTGTACCGTTTGGTGTGTAGAATGTGTGGTGGGGTGCGGTCAGAGCAGCTGGTTTCACAGATCGGTCAGACCTGGCCACAGGGTCAAGAGGTGCTCGACTGATTCCTTGTGGTGGGGTGCGGTCAGAGCAGCTGGTTTCACAGATCGGTCAGACCTGGCCACAGGGTCAAGAGGTGCTCGACTCGACTGATTCCTTGTGGTGGGGTGTGGTCAGAGCAGCTGGTTTCACAGATCGGTCAGACCTGGCCACAGGGTCAAGAGGTGCTCGACTCGACTGATTCCTTGTGGTGGGGTGCGGTCAGAGCAGCTGGTTTCACAGATCGGTCAGACCTGGCCACAGGGTCAAGAGGTGCTCGACTGATTCCTTGTGGGGGGTGCGGTCAGAGCAGCTGGTTTCACAGATCGGTCAGACCTGGCCACAAGGTCAAGAGGTGCTCGACTGATTCCTTGTGGTGGTGACAATCTGCAGTTTGGCTCATGTACTGGGTCTAATCTATTCAGATCTTTGTTGAGAGGAGCGTGGCCTGTTCTCAGCTTGAAGATCAAACTCTGTCTTATTTTCAATTTCTTGGATGAGTCTTGAAGATCTGGTTTTGTTTGGTGTCTGAAATATGTTTGACCTGTCTGGGAAATGGCCGACTGGTCTAGCCACTTTGTTCTAGAGTTGTTTCCCAGGATCTGCCTGCAGGTAGTGGCTGTGGCAGCGTTGCTCCGCTTCTGACCAGTTCATCAGCTTTCTCATTTTCTAAGACTCCAACATGACCAGGTATACACTGGAGTACCCTGAGCGGACGGCGTGGCCAAGTGGTTAAATGACACGGCTCACATCTGGAAGGTGCCGGGTTCGATCCCCATCACAGCACCGGCCGTTAACCCAGGGAAGCAAACCCTTAGAAAATGCAGGAGGAAACAGAACCTTACATAAAAGGCATGCTGAAGTCGGATGCACTGTACCTACAGGCGCAAAATAAAAACTGCAGTGCAACGCACACCACTTCCGCTTCATAAAAGGTGGACAGTTGGTAATTAATTTGTAGATGTTAACACCAAGAAGCATTCTGTTTTCCAAGGCTTTAAACTCAGATTTTGAGTCTGAGAAAATAAAGATCTCCGCAGATTGTATGGCTCTTTCAAAATCAGAAATTATTCGGCACGGAGCTTTTTCGATAGCTATTATTTCTGCTTCGTAGTTGGAACAGATCTCCCAACATGGTCGTAGATGCAGGGTGGTCTTATTCGTGCAGATTATGGTATTTAATTACTGCGCCGTATGAAAGTCCCTCTCACGTTTTGTATTCTTAACCTTCGCAGCTTCCAGTTTTATGATGAAAATTTGACCTAATTAATTAACTTAAAATCTTGCTATGGTAGTTGACTTAGAAAATGTGTCACTTTTCTGTTTGTTTGTCAAAGAAAATGAGTCACTTTTCTGTTTGTTTGTCAAAGAAAATGAGTCACTTTTCTGTTTGTTTGTCAAAGAAAATGAGTCACTTTTCTGTTTGTTTGTCAAAGAAAATGAGTCACTTTTCTGTTTGTTTGTCAAAGAAAATGAGTCACTTTTCTGTTTGTTTGTCAAAGAAAATGAGTCACTTTTCTGTTTGTTTGTCAAAGAAAATGAGTCACTTTTCTGTTTGTTTGTCAAAGAAAATGAGTCACTTTTCTGTTTGTTTGTCAAAGAAAATGAGTCACTTTTCTGTCTGTTTGTCAAAGAAAATGAGTCACTTTTCTGTTTGTTTGTCAAAGAAAATGAGTCACTTTTCTGTTTGTTTGTCAATAAATGTGATTTTCTTGTGTGTAGAGACGATTGAATAAAGAACTTATGGGTGTTTTGTTTTTGTTGTATGTTTTGTTAGTTTTTGAGATACATAAAGATGAAATCGACCGCTAGGCCTATTCGCTCCGATAGAAATCCATGGAAACCACAACAATGTATCGATACTGTGTTTACAATATCCACATAACCGTTAGTTTCTCATTTAAACTCTAAACAGATCTACTCGATAAAGATCTTTCCCAACAACCTACTTTACCTTTCGCAAAAAGTCGGCTTGCTCCAAACGGCGTATACAAATTAAAATTGTTCAAAAGCCATTTCTAATCTAACATACGATACTTTAACCGGCAAAATATCGCGTGTAGACGGATGACGTATTCAGTATTAAAAAAATTGCTGTCGGGAGTGTCTCTGTTCCAAAAAGAAAAAAAAAAAAAGTTTTCATATTCCGTTTTTGTAGGCCGAGTTGGTCAAGAATGTACCGATCGTAGAGTACTAAAGGTTAATTTGATATCTCTATTGTACCTCAGAATGTCTATATTACTATCAAGATATGAATGGAGCTCTTGTAGTACCATGTCTCCCAGTACAGTCATTGTCCCATGTACTTTTATTCTCATAATCTGTGTATTTGTTCTGTTTCTCGTGTAAACATATTTATTTTATTTTGCAATAATAATGTATAAATAGCGATGGCATAAACAGCGATGTCATAAACAGCGATGTCATAAACAGAGATGGCATAAACAGAGATGTCATAAACAGAGATGGCATAAACAGAGATGGCATAAACAGGGATGGCATAAACAGAGATGGCATAAACAGAGATGGCATAAACAGCGATGGCATAAACAGCGATGGCATAAACAGAGATGGCATAAACAGAGATGGCATAAACAGAGATGTCATAAACAGCGATGTCATAAACAGCGATTGTATGAATAGTGATGATTGTTTGATTGATGAAATATGTCACAAGATTATGACCAACCTAAATCTTGTCCTGTCCGTGGCCCCTTTGAGGATCAGCTGCAGCAGCCCAGGGATATTATTATTATTCTTCTGCGTTCGTTCTCAATCTCCCGCTACCAAGCCCTGAACAGGGCTTTGCAAGTAGCAGTACGTAGTACGGAGAACAGATTTGCGTTGTGTCGCTAGTTTACAGTTTGACTGTGATATTTGCACCTTTCGGCCCGACACATTCTGTTGTCGGCAGTCCCCAGGGGTGTATTCCTCGTAATGTATCAAGCAAATTTGATACAAGGTGAGTTTTCCTCAAATATAATCCACAGGCTACTGGCGTAACAGACAAGTCCACTGGAGATGATCAGGGCAGTCAATTTGTGATAGAATAATTACAACTGAGCATATAGTTGTGTCATAGTTCTTCTGCGTTCGTTCTCAATCTCCCGCTACCAAACCCTGAACAGAGCTTTGCAAGTAGCAGGATGTAGTCCGGAGATCGGAATGCATTGTGTCACTAGTTTACAGCTTGACTGCAATATTTGCACCATTCAGTCCGACACATCTGTCTTCGGCGGTGTGTCACAGTAACAGTTATTGGAATCAGTGCTTGATTGAGACCTTTGTGCGTAGTTGCTGCAGCTGTATTCATTTTGAGTCTGCAGTTTGTGACAGCTTTGTATCCCAAGCAAATATTTGACATTGGGTTGCTGCCTCAGAAACAGATTTAGTCGTATAGCAGATTCCCACCCACTGTGGGATCCAAAAACCGGAAGTGGCGACACACAGACTCGCCATCCTCAGAACTATTAAAAAAGCAGACATCAAACGACATACGAGAACGGACTAGAAAGACCAGCACAAAGAACACAAGCCAGAAAATGACAGCGCAGACAAACTTGGCAGAGATGGGCAGACAAAGATCTTCAGACTCAGAACGGGACATTGTAGACTCAAGGCCCACCTCCATAAAATGGGTCTCAGAGACACTGTCACGTGTGATGGTGGAGCACTCAAGCAAACACCAGAACACATCCTGCAGGCCTGCCTCACTTACAGACCAAAGAGAGGCAGTCTGGCCTGGGGAAGCAACCATGCTCAGAAAGCTGTGGGGGACCAGAAAGACCTGAAACAGTCTCTTTCATAAGCCACAGCGGACTAGAAGCATAGCATCAGTTGAACAAAGAAGGTGTTCCAAACCTGTCATTTGTTGCTCTCTGTAGCTGAGCTGGAATGATTTCTCTTGATGCCTGCCTGGACATGATGTGGAGGACCACTGTTGCCCCCCCCTCCTCCTCCTCCCCCAGCTGGTGTATCCAAGTAAATGACAGGCCGGTACCACTTGGCACTGGTGGGGTCACACGAGCTGTCAGTATCTAGCTTTGCTTGTATGTGAATGTTTTTGCCCAGGTGGCCGAGATGAATGAGGTGGCCGAGATGAATGAGGTGGCCGAGACGAATGAGGTGGCCGAGACGAATGAGGTGGCCGAGGCGAATGAGGTGGCCGAGACGAATGAGGTGGCTGACATGAATGAGGTGGCCGAGACGAATGAGGTGGCCAAGACGAATGAGGTGGCCGAGACGAATGAGGTGGCCGAGATGAATGAGGTGGCTGAGATGAATGAGGTGGCCAGGATGAATGAGGTGGCCAGGGCGAATGAGGTGGCCCTAGATGAATGAGGTGGCCGGGACGAATTAGGTGACAGATGAATGAGGTGACAGATGAATGAGGTGACTGAGATGAATGAGGTGACAGATGAATGAGGTGACAGATGAATGAGGTGACTGAGATGAATGAGGTGACAGATGAATGAGGTGACAGATGAATGAGGTGACAGATGAATGAGGTGACAGATGAATGAGGTGACAGATGAATGAGGTGACAGATGAATGAGGTGGCTGAGACGAATGAGGTGGCCAGCATGAATGAGGTGGCCAGCATGAATGAGGTGGCCAGGATGAATGAGGTGGCTGAGATGAATGAGGTGGCTGAGATGAATGAGGTGGCCAGCATGAATGAGGTGGCCAGGATGAATGAGGTGGCTGAGATGAATGAGGTGGCCATCATGAATGAGGTGGCCGAGATGAATGAGGTGGCCGAGATGAATGAGGTGGCCGAGATGAATGAGGTGGCCGAGATGAATGAGGTGGCCGGGACGAATGAGGTGGCCGGGACGAATGAGGTGGCCGAGACGAATGAGGTGGCCAGGATTGAAAGTGTTAAGATGAAACGTACTTGGAGTTTCTGTTGAAGTTTCCTGCTTGGGAGTGTGAGGTCATAGGCGCTCTCGAGGGGGAGGATTTTTTGAGTGCTGACTTTTGGGCTCTGAGTATTGCTGCAGCCCTGTGGATGTCAGATTATATTAGTACAGTCAGAGATTACATGAGAAGAACTGTCAGAGATTATATTTGTACAGACAGAGATTATTGTAAGAGATTATATGAGGATTGTTAGAGATTACATGAGGAGAACTGTTAGAGATTATATTAGTACAGTCAGAGATTATATTAGTGCAGTCAGAAATTATATTAGTGCAGTCAGAGATTATATTAGTAGTGTAGTCAGAAATTATATTAGTACAGTCAGATTATATTAGTGCAGTCAGAGATTACATGAGAAGAACTGTCAGAGATTATATTAGTACAGTCAGAGATTATATTAGTGCAGTCAGAGATTATATTAGTACAGTCAGAGATTATATTAGTACAGTCAGAGATTATATTAGTACAGTCAGAGATTATATTAGTACAGTCAGAGATTATATTAGTACAGTCAGAGATTATATTAGTACAGTCAGAGATTATATTAGTACAGTCAGAGATTATATTAGTGCAGTCAGAGATTATATTAGTGCAGTCAGAGATTATATTAGTGCAGTCAGAGATTATATTAGTGCAGTCAGAGATTATATTAGTGCAGTCAGAGATTATATTAGTACAGTCAGAGATTATATTAGTACAATCAGAGATTATATTAGTGCAGTCAGAGATTATATTAGTGCAGTCAGAGATTACATGAGAAGAACTGTCAGAGATTATATTAGTACAGTCAGAGATTATATGAGGATTGTCAGAGATTATATTAATACAGTCAGAGATTACATAAGAACCTTCAGAGATTATATTAGTACAGTCAGAGATTATATTAGTGTAGTCAGAGATTATTTTAGTGTATTGTCAGAAATTATATTAGTACAGACAGAGATTATATTAGTGCAGACATAGATTATTTTCAGAGATTATATGAGGATTCTCAGAGATTACATGAGAACTGTTAGAGATTATATTAGTGCAGTCAGAGATTATATTAGTGCAGTCAGAGACTATATTAGTACAGTCAGAGATTATATTAGTACAGTCAGAGATTATATTAGTGCAGTCAGAGATTATATTAGTACAGTCAGAGATTATATTAGTGCAGTCAGAGATTATATTAGTGCAGTCAGAGATTATATTAGTGCAGTAACAGATAGCCAGACTGGAATTTAAAGCCAAAAGGACATATGGATACACAAACTTACAACAGGCAGATAGAATGAGAAACAGACAGACTGGAAGAAAGACAGATGGACAAGCAGATATGTTCTTGGCAGACAGATGGATAGATAGGTGGGTGGTGGAGAATATGTAGGTAGGTAGATCTGGAAGAAATATAGAATAGGTAGGTAGGTGGATCAGGAAGAAATATAGAAGAATATGTAGGTAGGTAGATCTGGAAGAAATATAGAATAGGTAGGTAGGTGGATCAGGAAGAAATATAGAAGAATATGTAGGTAGGTAGATCTGGAAGAAATATAGAATAGGTAGGTAGGTGGATCAGGAAGAAATATAGAAGAATATGTAGGTAGGTAGATCTGGAAGAAATATAGAATAGGTAGGTAGGTGGATCTGGAAGAAATATAGAAGAATAGGTAGGTAGGCAGGCAGACAGATCTGGAAGAAAGAAAGCTAGACAGACAAACAGCTAGACAGACAGACAAACAGCTAGACAGACAGCTAGACAGACAGACAGCTAGACAGACAGACAGCTAGACAGACAGATATAGATAGACAGACAGACAGATATAGATAGACAGACAGACAGATATAGATAGACAGACAGACAGATATAGATAGACAGACAGACAGATATAGATAGACAGACAGACAGATATAGATAGACAGACAGACATATATAGATAGACAGACAGACATATATAGACAGACAGACAAATATAGACAGACAGACATATATAGACAGACAGACATATATTGACAGACAGACATATATAGATAGACAGACATATATAGATAGACAGACATATATAGATAGACAGACATATATATAGATAGACAGACATATATATAGATAGACAGACATATATAGATAAACAGACATATATAGATAGACAGACATAAATAGATAGACAGACATATATAGACAGACAGACATATATAGACAGACAGAAGTTGCATGCATCAGGGTCAGTGACCAATAACTGACCAAGACCCTATTGCACCTCCATGTGGCGGAACTAGAAACAGACTGCAACCAAGCAGACTGGCTAAGTGATATGGATCAGAGAAGAAAGGCAACGCAGCCCCAAAATATGCTGTGCGGAAACCGGATGTGTGTCGGGCCGAAAGGGGTGAATATATCGCAGCCTCGGTACAACGTCCTTTTCAGGCCGATCGCCGAAGTAGACTAGAAGATACAGCGGGGCAGACAAATAAATGAACAGGCAGACAAGTGACCGATGCACGGATAGCTACAGTCAAACATGCAGACAGACAGGAGACACAACAATAATTATTACCCAGCGTTACTGACAGATTGGCCGGCACCATTTAACCCTTGGCAATCATGGTCCTGTTCGTGCCGATGACGAAGGCAAAAATTCAGTCGGCATGACTCGCACTTGACTGGCACCAGCTGTCAATCAAACATGACAAGTCTGACAATTATAAACATCTTACCCCCAAAGTCAGATATTAGAGTACTATACCATCACTATTTATACCATCGATATTTATACCATCACTGTTTATACCATCGCTATTTTTACCATCACTATTTATACAATCAATCACTAGTTATACCATCACTATTTATTCCATCGCTATTTATACCATCGCTATTTATACCATGGCTATTTATACCATCACTGTTTATTCCATCGCTATTTATACAATCACTTTATACCAAAACTATACCATCGCTGTTTATACAATCACTTTATACCATCACTATTTATACCATCGCTACACTTATAACATCGAAGGCCAAAGTTCAGTCGGCATCACTCGCACTTGACTGGCACCAGCTGTCAATCAAACATGACAAGTCTGACGATTATGAACATCTTACCCCCAAGTCAGATATTAGAGTACTATAGTAAAACTGAATCCCCGACCCCCCCAATGTTAAAACTCTAAACTTCTAAAATACACATTGACAAAACGATGTCCAGGTCAGATAGGTCTTTTGTCAAGACAGGACAACATTAAGACAGGACAACATGAAGACAGGACAACATGAAGACAGCACACAGAATACAAGTCTAAATGGGTTATGTGGATGGGAAACACACAATATGAAGAGAACTGATCTGGGAAATTGTTGAAGGTCTACAGTCTGGATTCAAAGGTCTACAGTCTGGATGTTAGTTGAAGGTCTACAGTCTGGATGCAAAGGTCTGTGGATGACAGAGTTGAAGGTCTACAGTCTGGATGACATCAGCGTCGAAGGTCTACAGTCTGGCTAACATCAGCGTCGAAGGTCTACAGTCTGGATGACATCAGCGTCGAAGGTCTACAGTCTGGCTAACATCAGTGTCGAAGGTCTACAGTCTGGATGACATCAGTGTCGAAGGTCTACAGTCTGGCTAACATCAGTGTCGAAGGTCTACAGTCTGGCTAACATCAGCGTCGAAGGTCTACAGTCTGGATGACATCAGCGTCGAAGGTCTACAGTCTGGATGACATCAGCGTCGAAGGTCTACAGTCTGGATGACATCAGCGTCGAAGGTCTACAGTCTGGCTAACATCAGCGTCGAAGGTCTACAGTCTGGATGACATCAGCGTCGAAGGTCTACAGTCTGGATGACATCAGCGTCGAAGGTCTACAGTCTGGATGACATCAGCGTCGAAGGTCTACAGTCTGGATGACATCAGCGTCAAAGGTCATACTTCTAGTCATAAGTTGGGACAGCATGTATTGAAATCGCCTCCTCTCTCCCCTCCATCCGTACTAAACTCACTTCCTTCTGTTTGCATCCTTTCTTTGAGCACTTGTTTGTGTACACCTGAAAGTACACACAACATGCGTACACATGATACAACAGCTACCAGTGATAAAACATCAAACACAATAATTGCATGGGGCTAGCAACCTAATGTATAACCATTGCTACTGAAACTACCACTGCAAATGCTTTGATACCAGGCTTCATGCACGTCATAAAATGCAAATAACCGTTTTTGATCTGGTATGTTAAGATTCTCTAGAGAAGAAAAGAAATCGAGGTGATTTAATACAGGTTTATAATAATACAGGTTTATAATAATACAGGTTTATAATAATACAGGTTTTTTGACACATAAAGAAAATGAAAGCCATATAGTCCTGCTTACAGATGCTCTCGCCGTAGCCACAGCGCTAAAAAGCCAGAAAAACACTGAGCTTAATGACTTAAGAATAGCACTCTGTCAACTATGCCAGCAGTCCGCACCGAAAAGGGTAGTAGTACAGTGGGTCCCATCACACTGCAACATCCAAGGCAACGAGGAGGCAGACAGACTGGCAAAAGAAGGCGCAAGACTACCACAAACATACTAGTATGACGTACGAAGAGTCAAAACGGCTTATCAAAGCCAGATACATGACCAAATGGGAAACCGAACATACTGGTTACACCAAAAACGATGCCTATTACCAGTTGAACCGAAGAGAGCAGGTTGTTGTCTTCAGACTTCGCACTGGCCACAACAGACTGAGGTACCACCTATTCAACAAATTGAAGATAGGCGGAACCGACGAATGCCCATGTGGTACCGGGAAAATGACCGCTGAACATCTGCTGCAGAACTGCTCGACATACGAGGATCAGAGAGAGCAGATGTGGCCATCACCAGTGGAACCACAAGACAAGCTCTATGGCAGTGTGGACAGCCTCAGGATGACCGCCGCTTTTTTCGAAAAAATAATGGTTACTGTCTGACTGCGTACGAAGAAGAAGAAGAAGTAGTAATTCAGGTTTATAATAATACAGGTTTATAAGACAATAAACTGATAATTATAAGATAAATTAAACTATAGCTAGTTTTTCAAAAAAGAACCACCAGCAAGAACACAGCCATAAATTAAAGAAAGGGGATCAAGATGCTGAGCAGCGCATGAGCTCCAGTGGTCAGCGACCCATAGCTGACTGCTAGCGTCAGGGCCAGCGAACCAGAGCTGCCAAGACCCTTCTACACCTCCACACGGTTATCCTGGATAACAGGCGGCAGCAGAGCAGACTGGCTAAGGAGAAGGGATCGATGAGGGAATGCTAACCCGGTACTCAAAAAATGCTTGCTGAAGTCGGATGTGTTTGACCGATAGGTGCAAATATCGCAGTCAAGCTGTAAACTATGACACAACGCATTCCGTTCTCTGGACTACATATTGCTACTTAAGCCTTTTTAGGGTTTGGTAGCGGGAGATTGAGAGTGAACGAAGCCAAGCCAATTAAAGATAGGTCCAGATTACATACCAGTAAATATTTTTGTAGTCAGAGAGTGGTGAATGCTTGGAATGCATTTCCACAGGAAATATTGGAGGTAGGGACAATTAATGCTTTCAAGAAAAGATTGGATGTCCACAAGTATTTTTAGATCAAGTGAATACAAATAAATCTGGTTGTATACAGACTCTGCAGAGTCTTCTAAACCAGTATAAAGACGTTAAGTTAACCTAAGTCCGACTGGTGGAAGTAAGTCCGACTGGTGGAAGTAGCTATCAAGACACTAGTGTTGGCCATTGTTACATAGCAATGAACTCGCTGTGCCATTGTTACATAACAACGAACTCGCTGTGCCATTGTTACATAGCAACGAACTCGCTGTGCCATTGTTACATAGCAATGAACTCGCTGTGCCATTGTTACATAGCAACGAACTCGATGTTCCATTGTTACATAGCAACGAACTCGATGTTCCATTGTTACATAGCAACGAACTCGCTGTGGTTAGGATCCTTAGATTATAACCAAACTTCTTACGCATGTGTAGCTTTCATTTAGTGTATACAGAGAAACAAAGATGGCGCCTAACTGGCTGCGGGTTTACATTGCTCTATTATTTTGGAAGGATGTAGTCCGGAGAACAGAATGCGTTGTCGCTAGTTTACAGATTGACTGCGATATTTGCACCTTTGACATCCATCTTTGGCAGGGACACTACTATAATGAACTGAACACAGCCGGGGAGAGATGCCAGACTCACTCATGCGCTGAGTGATGTCCCTACGACCTCTTATTGTTATGGAAAAGGCACGACACATGTTAGATTTCATCCGTCCGCCGCTGCCTTGTGGGATACCTGTTTACAGAAAAGGCTTTGAGAGTAAACCCCGAGGAAAAGTCTGCATTCTATGCTATCTCCAGTCATCTCGATAAATATCTTGCCACTGGCCAAAGGTAGCTCAGGACCAGGAGAGTGGGTTGACAAAATGCGCAGTTTCTTTCTCACTTTAATCAAAATCACAGCGCAGGTGACCCATTTCAGCGGACACAGCAAGAGAAAAGACTGTCCACACGACTGAACAAAGAGTGGGCTTCATCACATGTGATGGACGAACATCATCATCAGAGAGAAACAGGAAAATGATACAGGGCACCTTCTGCCTGGACACAAGGTTGAAATCTGGATGAAGCTGGTGGAAGTTATGTTGAGAAATAAGGGACAATGCAAGTACAATGTAATTCGCCGGTTTCAAGTTTTTATCTTGTTTAGCCTTTTTTTAATAGCCGTCTGGCCTATTTACTGACTTGCCATCATATTTATAGCATCTGAGACATACACTGGGCCTTGCTGTTTTAAGGTGGACCTAGGATTTGAACCACTGCTACAAGTGTAACAGTATGACTGCTCTCTTGTTAGAAGCGTCTCCACTTTTGGGCAGTCATATTTTCCAGGATTCATACTCTGATATCTGATAAATGATACTGAACACCTATGGATCTGCTCAAAGATCACTGATGTCATGACTGATTAATACAACATAGACTAACCTTTCGCCTCTCCTTAGCAGGATCAGATAGACAGTCCGCCTCTATGTGCCGTCCAACGACTATGTCTGGAAGCTCACCTTTTTTCACAGGGCATGGGGCATTGCAAAGAGGGCACACAGGAATTTGGTTGTCCTAACAATCACGAAAAGAACAGTGTTGGCATAGAAAAGACTAAAACAGATCATGCTATAACAGATCAATGACATCACAGATCATGCTATAACAGATCAATGACATCACAGATCATGCTATAACAGATCAATGACATCACAGATCATGCTATAACAGATCAATGACATCACAGAACAGATTAAAACATATCAATGACATCACAGATCAGACTATAACAGATCAATGACATCACAGATCATGCTATAACAGATCAATGACATCACAGATCATGCTATAACAGATCAATGACATCACAGAACAGATTAAAACATATCAATGACATCACAGAACAGATTAAAACATATCAATGACATCACAGATCAGACTATAACAGATCAATGACATCACAGATCATGCTATAACAGATCAATGACATCACAGATCATGCTATAACAGATCAATGACATCACAGATCATGCTATAACAGATCAATGACACCACAGAACAGATTAAAACATATCAATGACATCACAGATCAGACTATAACAGATCAATGACACCACAGATCAGACTAACATATCAATGACATCATAAATCAGGCTATAACATAATTACATCAGAGATCAGGCTAACATAATTACATCACAGATCAGCCTATAACATAACGACATCATAGATCAGGCTATAACATATCAATAACATCACAGATCAGACTATAACATATCAATGACATCACAGATCAGACTATAACACATCAATGACACCATAGATCAGACTATAACATATCAATGACATCACAGATCAGACTATAACACATCAATGACATCACAGTTCAGACTATAACATCAATTACATCTTAGTTGCGTCTGGTCAGTCATGACAGTTTGAAAAAGTCTGATACTACTGCCAATATAATGACATTGAATAATCTGATGTGAATAAAATTTGTCCTGACTTCTACAGATTTCTTCTGGAATCTAGAGATTTGCTCTGACATATTTGTCCAAACAACTTAAGATTTAACAACATTGAAAGAACTGCTCTGACATCTAATGATCTGACCCAACATTCAAAGGCATATGCAGACAAACTATTTAAACTCATATTTTCATCTGCGGAGACATGTCCTAGCATCTTCTAGAAGACCTTATTGCAAACGTTAAAAAGTTAAACTTTGAACAATCTCTTTCTGGAAGTAATTAACGGAACAAATGTTATGATCATTACCTTCTTATATGACTCTGGACAATTATGGGTTGTGTACACTATGTGATCTGAGCTGTGGACAAAACAACATATGTTTGTAGTGGTTATTGTTACGGAAGTCGCTCGAACTTGGGCTCATTTTACTGTTGATTAAATTTTTTTAGTGGCAGGTTACATCGGCTCTTCTTACATCCAGAAGTGTAAAAAAATATGTTGGTACAAATACAGCAGCATCAAGACTCTCATCCTTCGGCCCAACGCCAAGTAATGGTGTCTGCAAGTGTTTATCAGTTGTTTATCAGTGTTCCGTTTATCTGGCCTCGGAGGAAGATACATTTTTCTAACATCGTTGAGCACTCAAGGAAGTGGTGATCAACAGTTTCATAGGGGCGTGTTCACAGCTTGCACTCAGGGATGTTGTGGTTCGATTCTGTTAAGCTGCTCATTAAGTGGGATGTGTTGTAAAAAATATACTTAACGTCTTTATACTGGTTGAGAAGACCAACGTCTTTATACTGGTTGAGAAGACCCTGCAGAGTCTATATACAACCAGTTACATTTACATCATCTTGCTCTAAAAGCTATGCGCAGCGAGTTTATTCTTGAATGCATTAACTGTCCCTGCCTCCACTACCTCCTCTGGAAATGCATTCTAAGCAGACCATATCTATGTATGTGTGGTCAGATACAGTGCTAACACCGAGTCGAGATGCTTGAGCTGTTGAAAGCAGGCCAGCGAGTCAGAGCTAACAAAAACCCTTCTCCACCTCCCCGTGGTGATCCTGGATAACAGGCAGACTGACTAAGGAGAATGGTTCAAAGAGGGAAGGCTGACCCTGTACCCAAAAATGCCTTGCTGAAGTCAGATGTGTTGGACCGAAATCTGCAAATATCTCAGCCAAGCTGTAAACTACGACATACATTCAGTTCTCTAGACTACATCCTGTTATTTGCAAAGCCTTGTTCTCAGCTTGACTGGGTGAGATTGAGAAAGAAGCGGCCAACATTAAGATGGAAATAGAAACAAAACCTACATTACAACCTAACGGCTGTTGTCAAGGACAACAAACATATGACATATCATAAAGGAAGGCATGAATACTTAACAAGACAGAGACATGACCACATAAACGCGATGAATACTTAACAAGATTGAAACATGACCACATAAACGCGATGAATACTTAACAAGATTGAAACATGACCACATAAATACGATGAATACTTAACAAGATTGAAACATGACCACATAAATACATCAGAGAACGTACTTAACTGTATAGCACATCTGTTGTCCCCGATCATTAGGTTGTAACGTAGATTTCGTTTCTGTTTTCGTCTTAGCATGGCACCCCAACCATACCTACATGATTTTTTACACCATCTTTTAATCCACAGTACAATCGCTGCCTCACATTATTTAAATCCCAAAGCACAGGGATGGGGATTACTGTGTCAAACCCCACTGTGTTGGCCAGACTGCTTTGACCCAGCTTGTATTCAGGGAGCATGATCAGTATATTTCACTGACCCTGCTTGTCCTTAGCTCCCAAAGTGTTTGTAGCGTAAACTGACCATAATATATATTGTCTTCAACATCACTGACCACCTTGTAATATGCTATGATACTGAAACATGGACACTTACATAAAAACAAATGGAGAAGAAACTACAAATGACAGGCCTATTTCGAAAGTTCTCAGGTCTATTTCGAGAGTTGCATGGTCAAACTTACTCTCCCAACCAAATCATAGAGAATCGTCACAATTCCGACTTACAATTACCATCGTCGAGCTATGCAGTTGTTCACACAAATAGGGCCACACATCAATGTGCAAGGCACATGCACAGCAGAAAAGTTTAATGTTCAGCCACATTGAATGCAGTCTAGTACCCTCGAGACAGAAAACGACTGTGGGGTAGACCTCCAATGCATTGGTCAAACTCCACCACAAATCCACAATACTTCAAAAAGGAAAACTTATTGCCCACTGGGCCTCCATAGCCCAGGGTAGAGATTGTTTGAGACAAAGTTGGGACCCGCACAGTCCATCTGCCACCGAGGAATAGATCATGGAGTAAGTAAAATTTCTTCATGTGCAATAATTTTGCTCAGTGAGCTAAATGGCACAAATGTTGTAACGTCTGGTCAGGCAGGATATACTGATCAGACATATTAGTCAGGATCAGGCAAAAGACCCTCACCTTGGCTTCCTCGTAGCCCTACCTGGAAATGGGTTGTTTTCCTGCAACCTGGCTAACAAGTTGAGGGATTAACATGATCCCTGTAGTAGTGAGTGACACGCAGATGAAGCAAAGCATAGCACAACCGTCTGGAGGACCCTAGTCCACCTTCATCAGCATGCTCAGGATGAGGAAAGCTGCGACAACCAGCCACTTAAATGCCCTTTTTAGGACGCACAAAATAGTAATCCATTGTGGATTATTTCTTCTTCATCAACAACAACAAAAATGACAACAACAACAACGACAACAATTATCAAATATGTTATTTATTTTATTTGGCATCCTGCCAGTCTCGAGACAATTTACTTCATGCTAGAGAGGAACCTTAGTTGGTTGTTGCCTCTGTGTTAACTTTTGCCTGGAATGCAAAATGCTTTATTCCCATTTCTGGTCCACTGGATACGGCTGTGGAATAAAGGCTGCTTGTCAATGCAATTACCATGCAGTACATGTGCTATTTATTTTACCTCCATACAATGAATGGGAGAAGGAACTAAGATTAAATGGTTACACCTGGAGAGAGGTAGAAAGAGCAACACAGGACCATGCTTGCTGGCAGAATGTTTGTCAATAGTCTATGCACCTAGAGGAGCAACAGGCTTTGATTGATCGATTGATTATGGGAAATAACAGATTGAATAATCACGAAGACAAAAACTGTCACATATGTGTATGTGAGTACAAGCAGTCAAACATATATCCTACCAGATTTTCATGCTTAAGCAATTGCACACTTAATAATGGTGCATCGAGATGAGTCTTCACATAAAGCTGTTAGGAAGTCTTGAACTCTCGATCAACCTATATCAAGAAAACGGCTTTTTGTGCGAACATAAAACAATGGCGAACAAGAACAAGAAGCAAGATGGTAATGTGCTTTACCAAGGATTTGGCTTGGCTTGGTTCGTTCTCAATCTCCCACTACCAAACCCTGCAAGTAGCAGGATGTAGTCCGGAGAATGGAATGTGTCGTAGTTTATAGCTTTACTGCTATATTTACTCCTTTCGGTCGAATATATCTGGCTTCAGCAAGCATTTTTTTTAGTACTGGGTTAGCCTTCCCTCTTTGATCTCATCTCATTTAGTCTGCTCTGTTGCAGCCTGTTATCCAGGATCACCACATGGAGGTGTAGAAGGATCTTGGCAGCTCTGGTTCGCTGGCGCCGACACTAGCAGTCAGCTATGGGTCGCTGACTGCTGCAGCTCCTGCGCTTTGAACCCATATCCTCTTTATCAGAAGTATGGTGTCCAAGTCACTCCTCGTTCCAGAAACATCCCCAAACATTATATAATAACAGAGCAGCCTACGTTACAGCCTAAAGCTGTCCCCACTGCTTAGACACCCGAACATTAGTTTGGCAACAAAGCAACAGCTGATAAACAGTATATTTATGCAGACTCTGTGCTACCAGTGTCAAACATGGCCTCTGTCCAGGGCGCGTGAGAGCAGAATTTTGATGTGGGAAATGAAATGTTTGAGGAAAGTAATTGGTGGTACCAGGAAAGACAGAACGACGACAGAACGACGACAGAACAAGGGGGCGGCAGCGAGGTAGGTGGATTGATGCTAGAGCAAATCTATAGGGAAATGAGATGCCAGATCTGGTCAGAGGGTGCGGAGCTGAGACAAAAAGCTGTGGGACAGCTGCTCCGAACTGATGAAGACTACAGACTTCATCATGGCGACTGGCCTGCAGATATAGCATGACCAAAAGATCCTGAACGCAAAAAAGAAAGAAGATGTCAGAGCGATTGTGCAGCGATAGGGACTCACATTGACCGATGCTACGCACTTGTCGCAGGACAGACAACTTAAGCTCCCCCAACAGCACAAGTGGGATGGCATGTGCTAGTGGTTAATTGGCACAGCTCACAACCAAAGGTGCTGGGTTCGATCCCCATCACAGCACCGACCGTTACCCTGGGGAAGCTAACCCTTAGAAAATACAGGATCCTTACATAAAATGCATGCTGAAGTCGGATGCATTGGGCCGACAGGCGCAAAATAAAAACCACAGTGCAACGCACACCGCCTTGGGAAATAGATAAATAAGGCGAACGCAAAAAAAACAAAAAAACAACAACAAAAATAGCACAACTGGAAAGAAAACTAACTAACGGGCAAATAACTCACTTCCCAACAGGCTTAATAAGAAGAAGATGGGAGGTAAGTCTAACCAGGTCAACTCACTTAACAACTGTGATGCCTTATGGTGCAAAAATATGCTGATAACTTGCCCATGCTGGTGTCAATGCTGGAACTTACCAAAATATCTTGGAGCAGGCATCACATTTCATGGGAAGAAAATCTGAAAGATCAGAAACAAATTCTATATTTGTGGCAGCTGGTTTAGGCTCAGCTCATTTCTTCTTCTTCGTCCGCTGTTTACAGCGATATTTACGTTGCACTGTTTTATTTTGTTAAGCCTGTGGCTCAGTGCATCCGATTTCAACAGGCGTTTCTGTAGGGTTGCCCTCCTTAGCCTTTGGCTGTCCCCAGCCTAACTGCAAGGCAGCAGTTGTTTTTGGTCAGAGTTGTCTCTCTTAGGAAGTTGTCTTGCAGGACTATCGAGTCTTCCCTACTCGTGTCTATAGGGTTTGGCAATGATATGATGGACTATGTACTAGTTTGTACTATCCCGGAAGAGAGGCAGTCCAGTGCGACTTTGTCCCAGGATCGTCACGTCCTGCCAGAAACGTAGCATATGCATGTGAGTGAGGTATCTCTTTGCTCCCTTTATTTTCTCGGCTCATCTGCAGTGATGGTACGCCTAGCATTCCCCGCCACCCGGGAGGTTGTCACAATAGGGCAGGAGGTGCAATGTCCGCTGGACTGCATCTCTTCTGCGTCCATTGGGATGACTGATAGCAGACAGAGGCAAAGAGCGAGACAGGAGTGCATTTTGCCAGGTGCATTTCTGCGGCTCGATCGGGCCGGGCTGAGACGCAAGCCCCAGCTATGTCGTAGCCTCCCATCACAGCGATGCTGAGATTTAGGGCGGGATTCTGGCTTAGAGGCGTTCGGCCGTAGTCCCTCAGATGGTAGCTTATCTGCCAAGCACGTGGACCAAATGTCAGCGACTTGTGATTCCTCTCGAAATAGTGCATTTGACCAGGGGACAAGCCTGATCATTGCACGGAGATGTTGTTCGCCTGGTGTGCGGGCATATCTCATGGTCAAGGGTTGAGTCTCAGCAGTTCGCAGTGAGGTAGCTGATCTACTGCTTAGGGCACCCCGACCGAGAACTAAGTCTTCTACAAATGGTTTCATACCTCATCGCCGTTTGGGGTGAATATCGAGCAGCTTCCCGCCCGCTTTGATCGGCGGACGGCAGAGACCTCATTCTGCGGCTCCACCGGGCGGGAATGGAACGGGAGCCCCAGGTCCCCACCATGTCGAAGCCTCCCTTTGCAATCGTGCTGAGCTTTTGGCTTAGAGGCGTTCGGCCGTAATCCCTCACCTTGTAGCCTCGCGCCGTTGGCTTATCAGCCTGGTACGTGAACCAAATGTCTGCAGCTCCTCTCGAGTTGAGCAGGATTACCGTAGCAACGCCCTGTCATTAGTAGGGTAAAACTGAGATGTCTTCCGAGGGTCTATTTCCAGCACCTGTTCAATATTAGACCGGACGTATCAATAGAGGTCAGTTCATTTCAATCAAGTTCAATCCTGAAATGCGACTTTACTAACAATTGGTCGTCTCAGATGGTGAGACTGGATGCTGTCAGGGGAATGAATGTCCATGTTCAAGGATATTTAGCATACCATAGTTCAAGGACATATAGATGCTATAGTTCAAGGCCATATAGATGCTATAGTTCAAGGCCATATAGATGCTATAGTTCAAGGCCATATAGATGCTATAGTTCAAGGCCATATAGATGCTATAGTTCAAGGGCATATAGATGCTATAGTTCAAGGGCATATAGATGCTATAGTTCAAGGGCATATAGATGCTATAGTTCAAGGGCATATAGATGCTATAGTTCTTCTTCTTCTGCGTACGCAGTCAGACAGTAACCATTATTTTTTAGAAAAATTGGGCGGTCATCCTGAGGCTGTCGCCACTGCCATAGAGCTTGTCTTGCAGTTCCACTGGTGATGGCCACATCTGCTCTCTCTGATCCTCGTATGTCAGGCAGTTCTGCAGCAGATGTTCAGCGGTCATTTTAGAAGTACCGCACGGGCATTCGCCGGTACACCCTATCTTCAATTTGTTGAATAGGTGGTACCTCAGTCTATTGTGGCCAGTGCGAAGTCTGAAGACAACGACCTGCTCTCTTCGGTTCAACTGGTAATAGGCATCGTTTTTGGTGTAACCAGTATGTTCGGTTTTCCATTTGGTCATGTATCTGGCTTTGATAAGCCGTTTTGACTCTTCGTACGTCATACTGGTATCTGTTTGTGGTAGTCTTGCACCTTCTTTTGCCAGTCTGTCTGCCTCCTCGTTGCCTTGGATGTTGCAGTGTGATGGGACCCACTGTACCACTACCCTTTTTGGTGCGGACTGCTGGCACAGTTTGCAGAGTGCTGCTCTTAAGTCATTAAGCTCAGTGTTTTTCTGGCTTTTTAGCGCTGTGACTACGGCGAGAGCATCTGTCAGCAGGACTATATGGCTTTCATTTTCACTGTGTGTCACCATTTCTTCCACTGCCGCCCTTAGTGCCTCTGCCTCCGCTCTGAAATTGCTGTGTACTTACCAGTAGCGAATGACTGTTATTTTTCTGCCATTTGGTAGGTTCAGGAATGCTCCTGCCCCTCCGTTCTGTGTTGTGTTTGTTATAGAACCGTCGGTGTATGCATGGGTCCAGTCCATGCTTGGGTAGCTTTTCGTTATGAAGCTTAGGGTAGTATCTCTCCTTTCTTTTTCAGTCTGGCAGTTTTTGTTTGCAATACCTGGTATATTTTCTACCACCTCTGGAAATATATCCTGCCTCCAGGTAGGTTTTCGTACAGTAGTGATGGGTTTTGGTGTTGTTTGTGCGTTTATGGGATCTTCGTGAGATGCTATAGTTCAAGGGCATACATATGCTATAGTTCAAGGGCATACATATGCTATAGTTCAAGGGCATACATATGCTATAGTTCAAGGGCATACATATGCTATAGTTCAAGGGCATACATATGCTATAGTTCAAGGGCATACAGATGCTTTAGTTCAAGGGCATACATATGCTTTAGTTCAAGGGCATACAGATGCTTTAGTTCAAGGGCACACAGATGCTTTAGTTCAAGGGCACACAGATGCTTTAGTTCAAGGGCACACAGATGCTTTAGTTCAAGGACACATAGTATGTCATAGTTCAAGGTAATCTAGCATTTGCTACATTAAGGACAGTGTGTCCTAATTTAAATACAAACACATCCAACTTTAAGAACACCCAAAATGTCCTGATCCAAGGACATCTAGTGAATGTCCTACTTCAAGGACTTTCGGCACATCCTAGTTGCTCTTCTTATATGCTGATGCACACTTGAAACGGTGGACCAAGGTCCTTCTTGCTGTAGAGCAATGTAAGCCTTCTCAGAAAGCCTACTACTTTGGGGATTACAGTCTTGACCTACATACAGGGTAGTGATATTGTATACACCAAGATATCAGGCTGAGACTTTTCAGCTACAGGTCGTCGATTAGAAGAGTGGGCCATACACGTCAATAACCTCCAGTTTGAGAATGGAGATGGAAGTAGTGACAGCGTTAAGATGGCTATCTTAGACCCCTTTAACAAGGGCAATCATTGTGGCTGACATGCAAGTAGTACTTCAGCAGGTACAGAAAGGACAGCTTAGGTACGAGTGGATAGCAGATGTAGAGGCCTCAAACCTCCAAGCGCTGACATGGATCTACTGTCCCGGTCATGCTGGGATTTAGGGTAATGAAAGTGCTGACATCTTGGCTTCACAGGCTCCCATCATGGCCATGTTAGTAATGGATAGGAGTCATTTTGAAATCAATCAACGACCATCTGTTGGATGAGGACACCAAAATAAAAAAATTTGCAATCCTCAGACTCTGAGACTGCAAAGTTTCGACATCAAACGAGGTTCGTGTGACGTTAGGGGAATAGAGGATGGAGCAGGAAAGTGCATAACCAGTGAGCTTTTTTTTTTTTTTTAGGGATATCTACTGTTGTATTTGGAATGCTATAGTATAATAATGTTAATTTGAAATTTTGCTGAAGTAGCTGAATGCCAGTCTCAAGATTGCTGAATCATCTACTAAATTAACAATTATTTTTAGACTATATTCCACGACAAATAGTGGAGTACAAACAATGTCTTATCAATATCATCTATGATCTAAATTCTAACGATATATCTAATAACCTCACTATAATGACTATATAGTTATATAGGCTATTGTTTGGGTATTTAAGAAGGTAGCATAAACTCGTCTGTTTTAATAATTAATTATGGTTAAAATAATAATGGTATTTTAATGGTTAAAATAATAATAGTTGCATAATTATATAACGGTTATATAATTATGCAACTATTATAATAACCTTAGCCTATGCATAACAAATAATAATACAACAAACAATCTATACCACTAGTTGTACTAGTACTAGTAGTCTAGTAAGTAGTAGACAAGATTATTTTTCAATTTAATCTATAATAATTATAATATAATAATAATACTTACCTAGCTGTTTGCAAGATGGCTCATTACAATGCTGACCGAGCTGTGGAAATTCCATAGCTGGCTAAAACTTGTAACGTGAACGTAGTGTGAGCTCGGAAAGAACGGTGGCTTGTCAGAAGAAATCACTTCGAACTGACCCACTCCAAAGAGAAGACATAATCTTGAAGATCTTGGGTTTCAGATTGTCAACACCAGAAGCAGGAAGTTCCTCAGTCACAGCTGGTGTTGTAAGAGTTCAAATGTAGAACCTCGAGAAACGACATAATGTTGAATTGTATTCTCAGTTACAAGTAATAACAGATAACTATCATTGAATTTTATAACCAAAAAACCCCATTTTAAATTATATTTGCGTTTACAAGCAAATTAATTAATCATGATATAAAACTATTTTATTTTATTAGAATTATTCTCTTATCCCTATCAGCGATGCTGTTTTTAGTTACTGTCATTGTAATTATTGTATACAAAATTGATGCAAGATCTCATAGGCCCTATTTGTAATTTAGAAGTCAATTTGTTTTTGTTAATCTGTATTTAGTATGCAACTTTGATCTAACCAAACCGATCACGTCTGTGGATGAAGGCAGGGCCTTCGAAATGAATTGTATCATGGGATACAGTGTTTTTCTTTAGGGCCTACTTCCCTTATTTATATTTATTTCCTACTTTTATTACAGCTTCCCCATAACCTAAGGAGCTGAAATGTTGTAGGCTCTTCTAGTGCTACCTGTTAATCTATCACATTTATACCGATCCTAGAATGACCGGTTTATAATTGATGTACTTTTTAAATTCAAAGTGTCCAGTTAGACAGCTTTGTGGAAATGTTAAAAGCGTTCATTGAGTTGAAAAATCACGAACTAACAGAAGTAAACATTGAAAATGACGTAGTAAAAAAAATTGTGGTATCACATTGTGAAAAAAAAAGAAGACAAAGTTTAGTACCGAATAGGGTAGTTTGTGTGTGTGTGTATTTACTTATTATCCACTACTATTTTATGCCATCAGATAAGAATAATAATAATAGCTGTCCATCGTTGTCGATGAGGACCGCCGACATCATCCTTGTCACAGATTTCCCTGTTGGGTGTGGGAGCGCATGTGGCTGAACAGGCCAATGCGAGCACGAAAACATCTGCTACATATCGGGCACACGAGGTTTGTAGAAGGGGATGGTGTTCCCGCTGCTCGGGATTTCCGCGTCTCGCGTCTGTTTTTCGCAAGATATTACCATTTGTCGATGTCTATCTGGCAACTTTTTAGTGAGTCCTTCAGACCGTCTTTAAAACGTTTCTTAGGGCGCCCTCTCGCGCGCCATCCCTCTCTCAGCTCGCCGTAGAGAAGCTTCTTTGGGAGCCGCTCGTCTGACATACGGACGAGGTGTCCGGCCCATCCTAGTCGTGCTTTTTCTAGCAGTGCATGGATGCTGGGCATGTTAGCCCTCGAGAGAACCTCGATGTCAGTGACACGATCTTGCCATCGGATGTGGAATATTCGCCTCAGGCAACCTGTGCGGAAGTGGTTTAACCTCCTTGCATGTCCAGAGTATACAGTCCAGCTTTCGCAAGCGTATAGTAGGGTTGGAATGATGGTTGCACGGTAGACTTTGAGTTTGGTCTTGACGCTGATGCCACGATGTGCCCAGACCATCGAGCGCATTCTACCAAAGGCTGTGCTGGCCTTTGCTATTCTGCTTGCCACCTCATCGTCTAGGCTGACAGATCTCGACAGCGTGCTGCCCAGATATGTGAATTTGTCTACGGCATTCAACGTCTGCCCGCTGACTGTAGTCTCTGGTTTTGTGTACGGCATGCCTGGTGCTGGTTGGTACATGACCTCTGTTTTTTTGGCATTTATGGTCAGGCCAAAATTTTCGCATGCGGCAGAGAACTGGTCCATTCCAACCTGCATGTTCAATTCTGAGTTGCTCATTAGAGCGCAGTCGTCAGCAAACACAAGTTCCCTGATTATGTCGCCAGCCACTTTGGTTTTGGCCTTCATTCTTCTGGAATTGAGTAACTTGCCATCTGTGCGGTACTTTATGGGTATTCCAAGCTCCAATGATCTGAAGGCGTCTGTCATCGTGGCCGCGAACATCATGCTGAACAAAGTCGGGGCGAGTACACATCCTTGTTTTACTCCGTTTGATACTAGAAACGTTTTAGAGATTGCACCGCTGTCCAGTACACGAGCACACATGCCTTCGTGTAGCTGTTTCACCATTGTTATGAACTTGTTGGGGCAGCCAAACTTAGACATTATCATCCACAGCCCTCCTCTGTATCAAATGCCTTTGTCAAATCAATAAATGTGGTGTACAAGGCCTGATTTTGTTCCCGACATTTCTCATGATGATTGTTGCATTCCTCAATCGTTTACCTATACAAAAGAAAAGGCATTGGCCCACTCACGCGCAAGCATAAGGATTGGTTTGATGAGAACGATATAGAAATACAGGGCCTTCTCGATGCAAAACATGAAGCGCACAGGGAATACCAGAGGGACACACCATCTCCGACAGTAAAAGCTGCCTTCAATACTGCTCGCAAAGCTGTCCAGACCAGGCTTAGAGAGATGCAAGACTCCTGGCTCAGCAAAAGAGCTGACGAAATTGAGATGTTCGCCGAGCGTCATGCCATCAGATATAGCCTGTAAAGTCAACATAGGTAGGGCTATGAGATGGGTTAAAGGTTGATTTTTCTCCATTTTAAGAAGTATGATCGTATGTCCCATAAATATTAAATATATTTTATTAATACACAATTTTAGGCGGAAAGGGGGGGGGGGGGGGGGGGGTGGAATCAGAGAGAAGAAAACACATTTAATGTGAAAACAGTCTCTTATATTACATAGATACGGAGAGAGAATTCACATCGGAACACCCGTTTATGTTTCAAAGCAGATACGATCATCAGGAATAAAGTTATCAGACTGCCGTGGCAGTAGACTAACTAGTAATAGTAGTTAGTAGTAGTAGTTAGTAGTAGTAGTAGTTAGTAGTTAGTAGTAGTAGTAGCAGTAGCAGTAGTAGTAGTAGTATTAGTAGTATTAGTAGTAGTAGTTGTTGTTGTTTTAATGCCCCTTGTACTTAAAAAAACAACTCTATATACAACTATTTGGTGGTGGGTTTCAGTGGCTCTCCTCACATCACAAGGGGTCCATGAATCATTCTAGTTTCGAAGTGAGATGAGGTCCTGATCATTATGTTTCACCTGACCCTGGCTAACATAGTCTAATCGATATGTTTCACCTGACCCTGGCTAACATAGTCTAATCGATATGTTTCACCTGACCCTGGCTAACATAGTCTAATCGATATGTTTCACCTGACCCTGGCTAACATAGTCTAATCGATATGTTTCACCTGACCCTGGCTAACATAGTATAATCGATATGTTTCACCTGACCCTGGCTAACATAGTCTAATCGATATGTTTCACCTGACCCTGGCTAACATAGTCTAATCGATATGTTTCACCTGACCCTGGCTAACATAGTCTAATCAATGTTTCACCTGACCCTGGCTAACATAGTCTAATCAATATGTTTCACCTGACCCTGGCTAACATAGTCTAATCAATATGTTTCACCTGACCCTGGCTAACATAGTCTAATCAATGTTTCACCTGACCCTGGCTAACATAGTCTAATCAATATGTTTCACCTGACCCTAGCTAACAAAGTATAATCAATAGTTTTCACCTGACCCTGGCTAACATAGTCTAATCGATATGTTTCACCTGACCCTGGCTAACGTAGTCTAATCAATGTTTCACCTGACCCTGGCTAACATAGTCTAATCAATATGTTTCATCTGACCCTGGCTAACATAGTCTAATCAATATGTTTCACCTGACCCTGGCTAACATAGTCTAATCAATATGTTTCACCTGACCCTGGCTAACATAGTATAATCAACAGTTTTCACCTGACCCTGGCTAACATAGTCTAATCGATATGTTTCACCTGACCCTGGCTAACATAGTCTAATCAATAGTTTTCACCTGACCCTGGCTAACAGTCTAATCGATATGTTTCACATTTCCCTGGCTAACATAGTCTAATCAATATGTTTCACCTGACCCTGGCTAACATAGTCTAATCAATATGTTTCACCTGACCCTGGCTAACATAGTCTAATCAATATGTTTCACCTGACCCTGGCTAACATAGTATAATCAACAGTTTTCACCTGACCCTGGCTAACATAGTCTAATCGATATGTTTCACCTGACCCTGGCTAACATAGTCTAATCAATAGTTTTCACCTGACCCTGGCTAACAGTCTAATCGATATGTTTCACATTTCCCTGGCTAACATAGTCTAATCAATATGTTTCACCTGACCCTGGCTAACATAGTCTAATCAATAGTTTTCACCTGACCCTGGCTAACATAGTCTAATCGATATGTTTCAACTGACCCTGGCTAACATAGTCTAATCGATATGTTTCACCTGACCCTGGCTAACATAGTCTAATCGATATGTTTCACCTGACCCTGGCTAACATAGTCTAATCAATGTTTCACCTGACCCTGGCTAACATAGTCTAATCAATATGTTTCACCTGACCCTGGCTAACATAGTCTAATCAATATGTTTCACCTGACCCTGGCTAACATAGTCTAATCAATATGTTTCACCTGACCCTGGCTAACATAGTCTAATCAATATGTTTCACCTGACCCTGGCTAACATAGTCTAATCAATATGTTTTGCCTGATTTGACATTTGTCTCCTTTCTCCAGTAGTCAGTAGTAGTAACAGCAGTAGTAGTAGTAGTTGCGGTAGTAGTTGCGGTAGTGGTGGTGGTAGTAGTAGGAGTAGTAGTGGCAGCAGCAGTGCAATAGTATTAAAGATCGATATCCGGGCCCCCTTTTCAACCTTCTCTTCTCTCTTTCTCTCTCTGCCATTGAGGATTCCATGTACGAACCTGTCTGGCTATATTGAACTGAATAGTGTGTGCATACGAATATAACAATTGACAGATACTCTCGTGGCGTAGAGCTTAAAATAAACAAAATAACAGCATTCGCTTTTACAAGTATTTATGAAGCACTAGTGAAACATACTATACACACCAAACAAACAAGCAATTTTGCTTCTTCGTTCGTCTTCAGGCTTCGATTTCAATGACCCTAACAAAGGCAGTAGTCAGCTCGAGGATTTGTACATTTTCATACAGTTTTTCACGGATAGCTATTGGCTGTTGCTATGTGCTACCCCTTTCACTGGTGCATGATGGGAAGGACTGCAACAACTGTTCCGGTGTCATGGGCGCTGTGCCACATGTACACAAGTCCGGAGTGTCAATTTTGAATTTATTATAAAGATAACATCTGAGCCTGTTGTGTCCTGTGCGCAACATATCTCGTCTGAAGAGTTTGTGGTTGGCGCCATTTTATATCTGGCCAGGGTGATTTCGTCTCAATTTTGATCTGTATGTGGGATGGATAACTGCTTTTGTCTATGCTGTTGGTGTATCGATTTGTTTTGCAGTATTCCTCTCCCTTTGGTACATCTGTCCTCTTCTTAGATGTTTGAGACGTTACAGTGCTCTAGTATCTAATGGATTATACTTCTTTCGTTGAACTGGGTCAAACTTTCAAGTATGAAGTATTGGGCAATCCAGATTCGAACTACGGAACTCGTGACAAATGCGTCTTGCTAGAAAAAATATACGAGTTAATTAAGTGATTGGATCAACTAACTTCCCCCAAATAGATGTCTTCATTAACGTTTACTATCTGACCTCAATCCATTACAACTATAGACTTTACACGTAGATCGATTCAGACAAATTTGAAGACCTTTGTTACAAACGTCATTATTTTGTTCTTCATATCTATTTATGTTCTGTTTTGTTAACAATTGCACGCGTGTGCTTGTGTGTGTCTACGTGCGCGTGCTTGCGTGCGTAAATATATACATCTGCTTATATTTTATGTCTGTATACACAACACACACCATATCGAAGCCCACCACACCAGTCCACACTGTAACCACCGCACCACACACATACACACACACACATACGCTGGATATCACACCAAATCACACATTACGCCCCACACACAATACAACACACCCCACCCCACCTAACACACACATACGTTGTTGTTGTTGTTATTGTTGTTGTTGTTGTTGTTGTTGTTTAATGCCCATAATGAGTAAGTTGACCCTTTTTGTGCGCCCTGAAAAGGACGTTAAGTGGCGGGTTGTAGTAGTTTTCCTCACATACCAAGTGTGCTGATGAAGGTGGAGCATGGTCCTCCAGGCGGTTATACTACGCTTGGCTTAATCTACGTGGCGCTCACTACTACGTGGATCACATCGATCCACATCTCGTCAGTCAGGCTGCCATGAAAACAGTCTGTTTCCAGGGAAAGCTACATGGAAGATTGTGGTCTCGGTCAGTATGTTGTGTCTGACCTTGACGCGAAGTCCTGGTCAGTATGTTGTGCCCGACCTTGATGCGAAGTCCTGGTCAGTATATTGTGCCTGACCTTGACGCAAAGTTCTGGTCAGTATGTTGTGCCCGACCTTGACGCGAAGTTCTGGTCAGTATATTGTACCTGACCTTGACGTGAAGCCCTGGTCAGTATGTTGCGCCTGACCTTGACGCGAAGTTCTGGTCAGTATGTTGTGCATGACCTTGACGCGAAGTTCTGGTCAGTATGTTGTGCATGACCTTGACGCGAAGTCCTGGTCAGTATGTTGTGCCCGACCTTGACGAGAAGTCCTGGTCAGTATGTTGTGCCTGACCTTGACGCAAAGTCCTGGTCAGTATGTTGTGCCCGACCTTGACGCGAAGTCCTGGTCAGTATTTTGTGCCTAACCGGACTAGCGTCTCAGTTCCCTCCACACAGACACAGTTGCCGACATATTGTATTGAACTTATTTCTTCGCTCTCTCTCTCTTTCTCTCTCTCTCTCTCTCTCTATCTCTCTCTCTATTTCGCTCTCTATTTCGCTCTATCTCTCTTTCTCTCCCTCTTTCTCTCCCTCTTTCTCTCCCTCTTTCTCTCTTTCTCTCTCTCTCTCTCTCTCTCTTTCTCTCTCTTTCTCTCTCTATCTTCCTCTTTCTCTTTTGCTCTCTTCTGCTCTCTCTTTCTCTTTTAGTCTCCCTCTCTCTTTCTCTCTTTCTCTCTCTCTCTACCTTCCTCTTTCTCTCTCTCTTTTGCTCTCTTCTGCTCTCTCTTTCTCTTTTAGTCTCCCTCTCTCTTTCTCTCTTTCTCTCTCTCTTTCTTTCTTTCTCTCTCTGTCTTTCTTTCTCTCTCTTTCGCGCTTTCTCTCTTTCTCTCTCTCTATATCTCTATATCTCTCTCTATCTCTCTCTCTCTCTCTCTCTCTCTCTCTCTGTCTCTTCTTGTGACTCTATCAGCTTTTCTTTAACATCTAATTTGCAGATGGATCTGACAAAGGACCAATGAACAAAAATCACAACAAGATGGTCAAATATTCTGAGAACGTATGAACCTTTTATTCTTCTAAACGCAATGAAAACACACATCACTTGCCAGTATCAAAGGATCATTTGTAAAACTAATATGTACAATAAATGTATCAGGGTCAAGCTCAGATTATTGGACTAGTTGCATAATTAACTGTCCGTTCGTTTTAAATGTACGAGGTACTTGCGGCTTAATTCACCACCAAAAGAATTCCCTTGGTTCCCATCGTACGTATTTGACAGCTGATGGCTGTGGCGGGACATTCCATTGCGAGTTAAGGGGAGGACAGGTGGATATAATTTTATTTTAAATAAATAAGTAAAGATTTAGATAAAGAAAAAAAGTTTAGAAAAGATGCTAACCCTAACCTTACCTAACCTTTACCTTAACCCAAAACCTACGCTGACCTTAAACCAAACCCTACCCTAACCTTACTCTTAACCTAAGACTAACCCTAACCAAACCCTTAACATAACCCTAACCTTAGCGTAATCCTAGCCTAACCCTAACCTAACCCTTAACCTAATCTTTAACCTAACCCTCACCTAACCCAAACCTTAACCAAACCTTAACCCTAACCGTAACCATATCCCTATCCCCAACATAACCCTTAACCTAATCCTAACCTTAAACCCTAACCTAACCTTAACCTAGCCCTAAACCTAACTAAACTCTTAACCTAACCCTAAACCTAAACTTAAACCTAAACCTAACCTAACCCTAACCCAACCCTAAACCTAATCTAACCCTTAATCTCACCCTAACCTTGACCTAACCTTAAACCTAACCTAACCCAAACCTAACCTAACCCTAAACATAATTTATCCCTAAGCCTAACATAACCTTAAACCTAACCTAACCCTAAACCTAACCTAACACTAACCCTAAACCTAACCTAACCTAAACCAAACCTAACCCTAAACCTAAAATAACCCTGACCTAAACCAAACCTAACCCTAAACCTAAAATAACCCTAACCTAAACCAAACCTAACCCTAAACATAAAATAACCCTAACCTAAACCAAACCTAACCCTAAACCTAAAATAACCCTAACCCAAGAAATTCATTGCTTATGGCAACAGGAATAAGCATCACTTCTCGTATAATCTCGCAGAATGTTTGTCACCTCCAACAGTTAAAAAAGTTGACTATAAGTGACGTCACTACCTCAAATCAGGTAGGAAAAATGTTTTCTGTATTCTGTTTGGGGTGAATTAAGACACAAGTACTATGTACGATCTTATGTATGAATATACGACACTGCTTCAAGTGTCAAACTTTATTTTAAACATTTCTTTTAATCATAAACTTTTAAGAAAACGTGAAACACAACCGTACCATCTTCTGAGGTAGTCTCCATTTCCATCAATAGAAGTCCCACACCGCATAACATACACACGCCGTATAACAGTCGCCTTATCTGATGAGGACTGGTTTATCAATTCCATTTTGGCTAGAAATTGCAAATATTTTGGTCACATCAAGAGACACAATGGTCTCGATAGAACAGTGATGGAAGGTATGGTGCCAGGCAAAAGGGGAAGAGGTAGACCAAGAAGACAATGGCACCAAGATATCCAGGAATGCCTGGGTATGACTGTGGCGGAGGCTGGAGTTTTGGCAAGGGAAAGAGTTTCTTTCAGACAGCCTAGGGGTTATAATAGATCATACAGGAAAGGTGAGTGAGCAAGTTAAGGTAGCAGTGAAAAAGGCAAATGTAGTGTTAGGTATGATAAAAAGAAATATTAAACATAGGAGCAAGGAAGTGATCGTCAAACTGTATAAAGCTTTAGTTAGACCTAGATTGGAGTACTGTGTACAGGTGTGGAGTCCTTATCATAGAGGGGACATAAACATGCTAGAAAGAATACAGAAAAGAGCGACAAAGATGATAGTGGGATTCCAGAATTACAGTTATGAGGAACGACTCAGAAAAACCGGCCTACAGTGTCTCGAAGAGAGAAGAATTCGTGGTGACTTAATACAGGTTTATAAGATGATCAGAAGAATCGATAAATTATACTATAATAAGTTTTTTAAAATACAGCCACCTACAATAACACGAGGGCATAGCTACAAGCTGACTAAAGAGAGGTCCAGATTAGATATTAGGAAATATTTTTTTAGTCAGAGAGTGGTGTCTGCTTGGAATGCATTGCCAGGGGAGGTAGTGGAGGCAGGGACAGTTAATGCATTTAAGAATAAACTGGATGCGCATAGCTTTTATAGCAAGGTGATGTAAATGTAACTGGTTGTATACAGACTCTGCAGGGTCTTCTAAACCAGTATAAAGACGTTAAGTTAAGCCTGTGATTGGAACGACGTTCTATAAAGCACATGCTACATGATGATATCTGATGAAGCCTGCCGTGGTCCCAGGTCAGAATGCAACAAAAGCATCTTTGTAGTAGGACGAGGAGACAATTGAAGCCGAATTGCGAATAATTATAGAGAGTGTAGCAGCTTCCATACGGGATTTGCGGGTAGTACTCTTAGAAAAAACGGCGATTGGTTGTGCGTGTTGACACCGACACACTACGTGGTGTTTCTATTCTGTACCAGTTGTCGTGGTGTCGATCTTGTCAAACTGAAGTGTGTCGTGGAAGCGGTGTTGTCTTAAACGTTGATTGTCGTCCAGAAGTTCGACTATTTCACCCAGTCGCGTGGCAATTTTTCTTCACGATGTGATCAACAGCTGCAATCGACTGGTGGGCCTCACTCAGTGTGCCTCACTCAGTGTGCCTGACTCTGGTGTGCCTCACTCAGTGTGCCTGACTCTGGTGTGCCTCACTCAGTGTGCCTGACTCTGGTGTGCCTCACTCAGTGTGCCTGACTCTGGTGTGCCTCACTCAGTGTGCCTGACTCTGGTGTGCCTCACTCAGTGTGCCTGACTGTGGTGTGCCTCACTCAGTGTGCCTGACTCTAGTGTGCCTCACTCAGTGTGCCTGACTCTGGTGTGCCTCACTCAGTGTGCCTGACTCTGGTGTGCCTCACTCAGTGTGCCGGACTCTGGTGTGCCTCACTCAGTGTGCCTGACTATGTGCCTGACTCTGGTGTGCCTCACTCAGTGTGCCTGACTCTGGTGTGCCTCACTCAGTGTGCCTGACTCTGGTGTGCTTCACTCAGTGTGCCTGACTATGTGCCTGACTCTGGTGTGCTTCACTCAGTGTGCCTGACTATGTGCCTGACTCTGGTGTGCCTGACTCAGTGTGCCTGACTCTGGTGTGCTTCACTCAGTGTGCCTGACTATGTGCCTGGCTCTGGTGTGCCTGACTCAGCATGCCTGACTCAACCGAGGAGAGTCTGTCACAGAACTCACGCCATTTCGGAACTCACTCAATGCAGCAACAGGTGTAGGGTTAGACAGCCCGGGTCAGTAGCATCGAACGGCCATTTCCATAACCACGAATGATGGCCGAGTCTCATCGGCCTGTAGTTTTGTTGGGGAGGGCGGCCCCGAGGATATCTCCAGGATGACCACGGCCTCTTCCCGCCCCTCGTCTCAACAGCCAACCGGAGCATATCGTGGGGCTGGACTTAAGGGGAGGCAAGCAATGTCTTGTGTCTTGTGGTCGATGTAAAAGTCTGTCATTGATGTCTTGTGGTCGATGGAAAAGTCTGTCATTGATGTCTTGTGGTCGATGGAAAAGTCTGTCATTGATGTATTGTGGTCGATGGAAAAGTCTGTCATTGATGTCTTGTGGTCGATGTAAAAGTCTGTCATTGATGTCTTGTGGTCGATGGAAAAGTCTGTCATTGATGTCTTGTGGTCGATGGAAAAGTCTGTCATTGATGTCTTGTGGTCGATGGAAAAGTCTGTCATTGATGTCTTGTGGTCGATGTAAAAGTCTGTCATTGATGTCTTGTGGTCGATGGAAAAGTCTGTCATTGATGTCTTGTGGTCGATGGAAAAGTCTGTCATTGATGTATTGTGGTCGATGGAAAAGTCTGTCATTGATGTCTTGTGGTCGATGTAAAAGTCTGTCATTGATGTCTTGTGGTCGATGGAAAAGTCTGTCATTGATGTCTTGTGGTCGATGGAAAAGTCTGTCATTGATGTCTTGTGGTCGATGGAAAAGTCTGTCATTGATGTCTTGTGGTCGATGTAAAAGTCTGTCATTGATGTCTTGTGGTCGATGGAAAAGTCTGTCATTGATGTCTTGTGGTCGATGTAAAAGTCTGTCATTGATGTCTTGTGGTCGATGGAAAAGTCTGTCATTGATGTCTTGTGGTCGATGTAAAAGTCAGTCGTTGATGTCTTGTGGTCGATGGAAAAGTCTGTCATTGATGTCTTGTGGTCGATAGAAAAGTCTGTCATTGATGTCTTGTGGTCGATGGAAAAGTCTGTCATTGATGTCTTGTAGTCGTTGGAAAAGTCTGTCATTGATGTCTTGCAAGCATCTTTACATCTGAGCAGAGGTTTGCCTGGGAGTCTCCTCCCCTCTGACAGCTCACCATACAACACCTGTTTTGGAATGCGCCCATTGTCCATTCTACTCACGTGACCCATCCAGGCCAGTCTTCTGGCACGTAACAGTCCTATAGCAGAAGAAAGATTTGGGCGTAGCTGTACTTCTGTGTTTATTTTCTTGTCCTGCCACCTCATGTTCATAACTTTCCGCAGGCAGCGGAGGTGAAACGTGTTTAGTCGTCTCACGTGCCTAGAGTATGTCGTCAATGTCTCTTAGGCGTACAGCAGCGTGCTGAGAACACAGGCCAGGTATATGATGCCTACAGCAGGGTGCTGAGAACACAGGCCGGGTATATGAGGCGTACAGAAGGGTGCAGAGAACACAGGCCGGGTATATGATGCGTACAGCAGGGTGCTGAGAACACAGGCCGGGTATATGATGCCTACAGCAGGGTGCTGAGAACACAGGCCGGGTATATGATGCCTACAGCAGGGTGCTGAGAACACAGGCCGGGTATATGAGGCGTACAGAAGGGTGCAGAGAACACAGGCCGGGTATATGATGCGTACAGCAGGGTGCTGAGAACACAGGCCGGGTATATGATGCGTACAGCAGGGTGCTGAGAACACAGGCCGGGTATATGATGCGTACAGCAGGGTGCTGAGAACACAGGCCGGGTATATGATGAGTACAGCAGGGTGCTGAGAACACAGGCCGGGTATATGATGCGTACAGCAGGGTGCTGAGAACACAGGCCGGGTATATGATGCGTACAGCAGGGTGCTGAGAACACAGGCCGGGTATATGAGGCGTACAGCAGCGTGCTGAGAACACAGGCCGGGTATATGAGGCGTACAGCAGCGTGCTGAGAACACAGGCCGGGTATATCTGTGTTTTATTTTGCAAAGTCAGTTTTAATATTTCTCCATGGCCTCTTAAAAAGGCCGCTAAAAGTAGTCGCGGCTCTTCCAAATATTATATTTATTTCCTCGTATAGAGAGAAGGCGCTTGTAATTGTTGACCCGAGGTAGCTGACATTTTTGGTTAAGAGATTTCCATCAACAAACTATCATGATTCGAACAGAGCATACATTTCCAACTTAGGAGTTCATTTTGTTCTTCCGCTCGTCTAGATTAAGAGCTGTATGGTTTCTTATATTGACGTGTTATGTTTGTGGGCGTGGTCGAAGATGCAGCGAACCAGCTGACAGTGCCAGGGGCTCATAGTTGACTGTTTGCGCCAGGGTCAACGAAACCAGAGTTGTCCAAGACACTATCTTTCTTTTTTGTCGAGTGCAGAGGCCAACAAACAATTCTGTCCTCGCAGACCTGCTCTGTGCCTTTCAGAGTCTGGTTATGAAGAGGTTTCTTGAGCGGACCCTAGTATGTGATTGTGCCTTTCAGAGTCAAGTTATGAAGAGGTTTCTTGAGCGGACCCTAGTATGTGCTTGTGCCTTTCAGAGTCAAGTTATGAAGATGGTTCTTGACCGGACCTTAATTTGTGCTTTTGCCTTTCAGAGTAAAGTTATGAAGAGGTTTCTTGACCAGGCCCTAGTAAGTGCTTTGCCTTTCAGAGTCAAGTTATGAAGAGGTTTCTTGAGCGGACCCTAGTAAGTGCTTTGCCTTTCAGAGTCAAGTTATGAAGAGGTTTCTTGAGCGGACCCTAGTATGTGCTTGTGCCTTTCAGAGTCAAGTTATGAAGATGGTTCTTGACCGGACCTTAATTTGTGCTTTTGCCTTTCAGAGTAAAGTTATGAAGAGGTTTCTTGACCAGGCCGTAGTATATGCTTGTGCCTTTCAGAGTAAAGTTATGAAGAGGTTTCTTGACCGGGCCCTAGTATGTGCTTCGTACATGGGGAGCTTTACTGCTTTTCTTATTTCTGCTATCCATCTTCTGCGTAGTCTACCCTTGGTTTCGTTCGTATCCATTGTATCCATTTTATCTGTATTGCTTTCTGAGGGATACTATCTGGTGTTTGACATGTCACGTGGCTGAACCATTTGGTTTATTGTCTCTTGATGAGGTCTAGCACTGGTCTTGTACTTATTTGTCTCCTAATGTTTTCATTTCTGATTCTATCCATTCTTGTCGCTCCAAGCGTTCTTCGCAGTCATTTTATCTCTGCTGTTACGATGTTTCTTTTATCTTCGTGTGTTAATATCTAATTCTGGCATGGATTGTACAATATTGGTTGGAATATCGTGTTGTATAGTGTTCTTTTTGTAGCCATTATCACGTGCTTATGTTGCAATATGGGAGACATTTGTCCACTGATATGACTGTGCTATTTTCTCTAATTCTTTCCAACTTCTTCTGGTTCTATTTTAATCAGCCTATAGATATTTTCTTCGTGTGCTCTGTTGCCTCCCTTTGCTACTCTTTCCCTGTGGGTTCAATGACAGGGATTGCCTAGGGACACTGACTTTGGGCTTTTGCGTTGCGTGGCCTAACAGCGCCATTTTATTTCCAAGATTTCATGCTCTACCTGTCTTTGTCTTGTTTTCTCTCAAATGCTTGTCGAGTCATCAGAGACCCAGAATCGTTCTTATAGATTTATTGATGAAGTCTTGCAACTTATTTACTTTAGTCATCCGCCATGTTTCCGTTCCATATAAAAGGACCTACTTCACATCGGTTGAGAACCCTTAGCTTAGTAAGTATTCTGACTATTTGATAGATCCACAATGCCATATTCTGCCTTCAAATTGCGGTACAGGAAACAGGCTGTACCGCTCTTCTGAAAGAGAATAAGGAATGCAAACCAGGTCCCAAAAAGGGACCGTGCTGAAAGCAGATATGTCAGGCTGTAATTCGCAAATATCATAGACTGCAAACTTCGATTTAAAAAAAAACCAAAAAAGAAACTAAGAAGAACTATATATATGGGGCATTGTTCCTAGAACTTTCAGACACATAATTTTGACATAAAAAAGAGTTAATTCCCTTCCCAGTAGGTGCCATGATTTAGTGAAGAGTTGTCTCCTAAGTCACACGTGATTTGTTCTTTCCCTTTGATGGAATCTCAATTGCAGGGGATGTAACTTCTCTTCGTATCTGATCCTTGTGAGTGAATGATACAATAGTTGATGTTGTTGAATGCCCACAGTCGATTTGGTCGATGAACGGAAACCACGCGGGTTCGATCACCGCAGGTTTCAAGTGACCCTTGGTCTCATAGGACGTGAGAACAAATTGCCTGCATCCTGAATTACCCCCAGTCGTCTCGGCTTATGTCTTGTCAATGGCTCAAGGTAGCTTGGGACCAGAGAGTGAGGTTGATGACCAGCGCAGTTTCTTTCTCACCCTAATCCAAATAGAGCGCAAGTTACATCCAGACAACAACAGTCTGATTATGTCGCACCACCGCTTGCGTTGGACAACTAACAATGAGTACGGTTACTATTGTGGGCGTCCTGAGAAGGGTGGTATGTTTCGGGTTGCAGTAGTTGTCCTTACACGCCGGTTGTGCTTATAAAAGGTGAACCAGTTGCTCAGGAGAGTTCTGCTATGATTGACTTCATCTGCATGTCGCTCAATACTACGGGGATCACGTTCATCTCTGGTATTATGGCAGGTATCCTTAGTGTCTGACATCGCCTTTAAAGGCAACCACAAACTCCCTCCACTTTACCCATTCTGCATCCATCCTTCATTCAGTACCCAAGCTCTGGTTCATGATATCCGTTTCAGCCTCTACGGCTTCTCGCCAAGTTCTCTTTGGTCTTCTTTCGTCTTCGCTCTGGGGTCGACACCATCCCGGCTCTGATGATAATATCAGACTCTTTTCTTCGGACATGCCGGACCCAATTCTAGTGTCGACCGGTTGTGATAGTGTACATGACTTCTTGGTTGTTTGCAATTCTCGGCTTGGTATGGTGGTTGCTCAGAGACGTCCGCGAATCATCGAGGATTGTAGTGCCTCATCTTATTTCCAAGGGTGCACCAATTAAGGTGGACCAGGGCTCTTTTGTCTGTTACCAAATGCTCAGATTCTAAGCTGACTTAATATTAACAGAGATACACGAGAGGCAAACACATTAGAAGAGAAACAGGTGTGACGGAACATCTCGAGAATAATACGTACAAGTCTTTACTCATTTTGGCTCGCTAAAACCACAGCCTACTGTAGATACATGCCTTCTGAATCACGGAAAAACCCTTTGAAACGTCACATTGCAAGGCCGACTAACTAACGGAACTCATATTTTGCCAAGCTTTATCATCAATCCAAGCTTCAGACAGAGAAATGAAGCAGTACAAAACACAAATCACTGATGAGAGTGATCTTTTCACAAAATCTTGCCATGACACGAAATGCGTATCCATCTTTGTTTCCCGAACACCCTATTATGTTTGGACTGAAAGTTAACACATGCAAGTCCCGCTATTTAGTCAGCCTTGGAATGTGACGTTTCATGGGGATTTTCAGGTGCGTTTTAAACTTAAGTACAAACAAATAAATCATAGCCGATATCCAAGAGTAACATACATTGGAAAGTTGATCAAAATGTGAGAGTGAAAATGGGGGCGACATTGAATGTGTCTTGTGCTTTCTTGTGTGACAGACAGTCTTAAAATATAGATAAGCGTCGTTATTGTGGCAGCAATGACAAAGAAGAGGGGTGGCGGATGGAGTAGGAGGGGTGTTATGATAACAATAACATCAAACTAAGATTTTGCGTAGTTATTTCTGCTTGCTATTGAACTTATTTGCAGTTCTTTAACAAAGTGTATCAAAATATAAAAGCAAGAACAAAATCATGGTGGGTAATATGCACAGGTTTTCATTTAAACAGAAAAGTGTGGGCTATATCTAGCTATGTTAAGTGGGCTAGTGGTTAAGATGACACGGCTTACAACCAGAAGGTGCTGGGTTCGATCCCCGTCACAGCACCGGCCGTTACCCCGGGGAAGCAAATCCTTAGAAAATGCAGAAGGGAGCAGACCCTTACATATAATGCATGCTAAAGTCGGATGCACTGGACCGACAGACGCAAAATAAAAACCACAGCGCAACGCACACCGACTTTGGGGATTACAGAAATAAGGCGAACGCAAAAACAAAACAAAAATAAATAAATTTGCGAATTTTGAAACGCTGAAGATCCAGAAAATATAGAACTAAATGATCTAAGATCAGTACTCGGTGAACTATGGCAGCAGTCCGCACCCAAAAAAGTAGTGGTACAATGGGCTTCATCCCTGTTGAAAGAAGGCGGAAGGTTACCACAATAAGATTCAAGTGTGACCTACGAAGAGTCCAAAAAGGTTTATTACGGCCAGATACATGGACAAATAGGCAACAGAGTATACTGGATACACAAAAAAATGATGCTTATTACCAGTTGAACAGAAGAGAGCAGGTGGTGGTCATCAGACTCCACACAGGCCACAACAGACTATTCCATTAACTGAAATAGATGCTACAGACGAATGCACCTGTGGTACTGGGAAAATGATCCTTGAACATCTGCTGTCAAATTGCCCGACATACGAGGACCAGAGAAAGCACATGTGGCCATCATCAGTGCCTACACTAGACAAGCTATATGGCAGTGTCGACAGCTTCAGGATAACCGCTGCTTTCTTTAAACAAATTCAAGTCGACGCCTGACAGCGTAGGAAGAAGAAGAAGACGAAGAAGAGAGTAAGACGAAGAAGAAGAAAAAGACGACGACGATACACGAATTTCCACATTTAACAGAAAATGGACTAAATTAAGAGTTTTATACACATGTAGAAGTTTTACGCTCATCGCTGTCACAAACCGAGCTTACACAGACTCCATCATGTGTTAAGCCACGCTGGACAGCTTCCTGTTATGGTATGTTCTCTCCCAGCCTGACAGTGGGCCATGTATCTTTACCTCACAGCTCCATCGTGGAATTCACATGCACTTTTAGGTCCCGTTGGAACATTCAGACAATTGCATCTGATTACGGCGTGAGCTAGGGGTTATGTGACGCGGCTCACAGCCAGAAGGTGCTGGGTTCGATCCACATCACAGCACCGACCGTTACCCCGGGGAAGCAAACCCTTTGAAAATACAGGCGGAAGCAGGCCCTAACATAAAATGCATGCTGAAGTCGGATGCACTGGGCCGACAGGCGCAAAATAAAAACCATAGTGCAACGCACACTGCTTTGGGGAATAGAAAGGTAAGGCGAACGCAGAAACAAAAAAAATTGCATAGTGATAGATCCCTCACTCTCCCCGGCACCAGATTCGCGGTTCAACTCCCGTTACCGGTACGCTGTAGTCGACCCAGTTTTAAATACGGATCTAGTTTACTCTTTGGAAAAGAAATGCAGCAAGGAAGTACATTGACAGTCTTACCCCGTAAACAAGATGTCTAACACAATAAGTATTTAACACTTAATCCCCGGTAACAGTCCCTGCAATGGGTTACCTTCACTAAATTTTATAAAAGAATGTGAGTTGTTCAATATCGTTTCTTTCAAAGACATTTCATTTCTAGAAACTGCTCATACATTCAATCTACGATATAACACCACTGACCGAAGAAACACTTAAGTTAAGCCATGCACAAGAAACTAACTACCAGAACTGACGAAAGAAACACCTAAGTTAAACAGTGCACTAGAAACTAACTACCAGAACTGACGAAAGAAACACCTAAGTTAAACAGTGCACTAGAAACTAACTACCAGAACTGACCAATGAAGCAATTAAGTTAAACCGAGCACTAGAAACTAACTACCAGAACTGACCGAAGAAACACTTAAGTTAAACCGTGCACTAGAAACTAACTACCAGAACTGACCGAAGAAACACTTAAGTTAAACCATGCACTAGAAACTAACTACCAGAACTGACCGAAGAAACACTTAAGTTAAACAGTGCACTAGAAACTAACTACCAGACCTGATCAAAGAAACACTTAAGTTTAACAGTGCACTAAAAACTAACTACCAGAACTGACGAAAGAAACACCTAAGTTAAACAGTGCACTAGAAACTAACTACCAGAACTGACCAAAGAAACACTTAAGTTTAAGTGCACTAAAAACTAACTACCAGAACTGACCGAAGAAACACTTAAGTTAAAGAGTGCACTAGAAACTAACTACCAGAACTGATCAAAGAAACACTTAAGTTTAACAGTGCACTAAAAACTAATTACCAGAACTGACGAAAGAAACACCTAAGTTAAACAGTGCACTAGAAACTAACTACCAGAACTGACCAAAGAAACACTTAAGTTTAAGTGCACTAAAAACTAACTACCAGAACTGACCGAAGAAACACTTAAGTTAAAGAGTGCACTAGAAACTAACTATCAGAACTGACCGAAGAAACACTTAAGTTAAACCGTGCACTAGAAACTAACTACCAGAACTGACCGAAGAAACACTTAAGTTAAACCGAGCACTAGAAACTAACTACCAGAACTGACCGAAGAAACACTTAAGTTAAACCGTGCACTAGAAACTAACTACCAGAACTGACCGAAGAAACACTTAAGTTAAACCATGCACTAGAAACTAACTACCAGAACTGACCGAAGAAACACTTAAGTTAAACAGTGCACTAGAAACTAACTACCAGACCTGATCAAAGAAACACTTAAGTTTAACAGTGCACTAAAAACTAACTACCAGAACTGACCGAAGAAACACTTAAGTTAAACCGTGCACTAGAAACTAACTACCAGAACTGACCAAAGAAACACTTAAGTTTAAGTGCACTAAAAACTAACTACCAGAACTGACCGAAGAAACACTTAAGTTAAAGAGTGCACTAGAAACTAACTACCAGAACTGATCAAAGAAACACTTAAGTTTAACAGTGCACTAAAAACTAATTACCAGAACTGACGAAAGAAACACCTAAGTTAAACAGTGCACTAGAAACTAACTACCAGAACTGACCAAAGAAACACTTAAGTTTAAGTGCACTAAAAACTAACTACCAGAACTGACCGAAGAAACACTTAAGTTAAAGAGTGCACTAGAAACTAACTATCAGAACTGACCGAAGAAACACTTAAGTTAAACCGTGCACTAGAAACTAACTACCAGAACTGACCGAAGAAACACTTAAGTTAAAGAGTGCACTAGAAACTAACTATCAGAACTGACCGAAGAAACACTTAAGTTAAACCGTGCACTAGAAACTAACTACCAGAACTGACCGAAGAAACACTTAAGTTAAACCGTGCACTAGAAACTAACTACCAGAACTGACCGAAGAAACACTTAAGTTAAACCGTGCACTAGAAACTAACTACCAGAACTGACCGAAGAAACACTTAAGTTAAAGAGTGCACTAGAAACTAACTTTCAGAACTGACCGAAGAAACACTTAAGTTAAACCGTGCACTAGAAACTAACTACCAGAACTGACCGAAGAAACACTTAAGTTAAACAGTGCACTAGAAACTAACTACCAGACCTGATCAAAGAAACACTTAAGTTTAACAGTGCACTAAAAACTAACTACCAGAACTGACGAAAGAAACACCTAAGTTAAACAGTGCACTAGAAACTAACTACCAGAACTGACCGAAGAAACACTTAAGTTAAACCGTGCACTAGAAACTAACTATCAGAACTGACCGAAGAAACACTTAAGTTAAACCGTGCACTAGAAACTAACTACCAGAACTGACCGAAGAAACACTTAAGTTAAACCGTGCACTAGAAACTAACTACCAGAACTGACCGAAGAAACACTTAAGTTAAACCGTGCACTAGAAACTAACTACCAGAACTGACCGAAGAAACACTTAAGTTAAACCGTGCACTAGAAACTAACTACCAGAACTGACCGAAGAAACACTTAAGTTAAACCGTGCACTAGAAACTAACTATCAGAACTGACCGAAGAAACACTTAAGTTAAACCGTGCACTAGAAACTAACTACCAGAACTGACCGAAGAAACACTTAAGTTAAACCGTGCACTAGAAACTAACTACCAGAACTGACCGAAGAAACACTTAAGTTAAACCGTGCACTAGAAACTAACTACCAGAACTGACCGAAGAAACACTTAAGTTAAACCGTGCACTAGAAACTAACTACCAGAACTGACCGAAGAAACACTTAAGTTAAACCGTGCACTAGAAACTAACTACCAGAACTGACCGAAGAAACACTTAAGTTAAACCGTGCACTAGAAACTAACTACCAGAACTGACCGAAGAAACACTTAAGTTAAACCGTGCACTAGAAACTAACTACCAGAACTGACCGAAGAAACACTTAAGTTAAACCGTGCACTAGAAACTAACTACCAGACCTGACCGAAGAAACACTTAAGTTAAACCGTGCACTAGAAACTAACTACCAGACCTGACCGAAGAAACACTTAAGTTAAACCGTGCACTAGAAACTAACTACCAGACCTGACCGAAGAAACACTTAAGTTAAACCGTGCACTAGAAACTAACTACCAGACCTGACCGAAGAAACACTTAAGTTAAACCATGCACTAGAAACTAACTACCAGAACTGACCGAAGAAACACTTAAGTTAAACCGTGCACTAGAAACTAACTACCAGACCTGATCAAAGAAACACTTAAGTTAAACCGTGCACTAGAAACTAACTACCAGACCTGACCGAAGAAACACTTAAGTTAAACCGTGCACTAGAAACTAACTACCAGACCTGACCGAAGAAACACTTAAGTTAAACCGTGCACTAGAAACTAACTACCAGACCTGACCGAAGAAACACTTAAGTTAAACCGTGCACTAGAAACTAACTACCAGACCTGACCGAAGAAACACTTAAGTTAAACCATGCACTAGAAACTAACTACCAGAACTGACCGAAGAAACACTTAAGTTAAACCGTGCACTAGAAACTAACTACCAGACCTGATCAAAGAAACACTTAAGTTAAACCGTGCACTAGAAACTAACTACCAGACCTGATCAAAGAAACACTTAAGTTAAACCGTGCACTAGAAACTAACTACCAGACCTGATCAAAGAAACACTTAAGTTAAACCGTGCACTAGAAACTAACTACCAGACCTGATCAAAGAAACACTTAAGTTAAACCGTGCACTAGAAACTAACTACCAGACCTGATCAAAGAAACACTTAAGTTAAACCGTGCACTAGAAACTAACTACCAGACCTGATCAAAGAAACACTTAAGTTAAACCGTGCACTAGAAACTAACTACCAGACCTGATCAAAGAAACACTTAAGTTAAACCGTGCACTAGAAACTAACTACCAGACCTGATCAAAGAAACACTTAAGTTAAACCGTGCACTAGAAACTAACTACCAGAACTGACCGAAGAAACACTTAAGTTAAACCGTGCACTAGAAACTAACTACCAGAACTGACCGAAGAAACACTTAAGTTAAAGAGTGCACTAGAAACTAACTATCAGAACTGACCGAAGAAACACTTAAGTTAAACCGTGCACTAGAAACTAACTACCAGAACTGACCGAAGAAACACTTAAGTTAAACCGTGCACTAGAAACTAACTACCAGAACTGACCGAAGAAACACTTAAGTTAAACCGTGCACTAGAAACTAACTACCAGAACTGACCGAAGAAACACTTAAGTTAAAGAGTGCACTAGAAACTAACTTTCAGAACTGACCGAAGAAACACTTAAGTTAAACCGTGCACTAGAAACTAACTACCAGAACTGACCGAAGAAACACTTAAGTTAAACAGTGCACTAGAAACTAACTACCAGACCTGATCAAAGAAACACTTAAGTTTAACAGTGCACTAAAAACTAACTACCAGAACTGACGAAAGAAACACCTAAGTTAAACAGTGCACTAGAAACTAACTACCAGAACTGACCGAAGAAACACTTAAGTTAAACCGTGCACTAGAAACTAACTATCAGAACTGACCGAAGAAACACTTAAGTTAAACCGTGCACTAGAAACTAACTACCAGAACTGACCGAAGAAACACTTAAGTTAAACCGTGCACTAGAAACTAACTACCAGAACTGACCGAAGAAACACTTAAGTTAAACCGTGCACTAGAAACTAACTACCAGAACTGACCGAAGAAACACTTAAGTTAAACCGTGCACTAGAAACTAACTACCAGAACTGACCGAAGAAACACTTAAGTTAAACCGTGCACTAGAAACTAACTATCAGAACTGACCGAAGAAACACTTAAGTTAAACCGTGCACTAGAAACTAACTACCAGAACTGACCGAAGAAACACTTAAGTTAAACCGTGCACTAGAAACTAACTACCAGAACTGACCGAAGAAACACTTAAGTTAAACCGTGCACTAGAAACTAACTACCAGAACTGACCGAAGAAACACTTAAGTTAAACCGTGCACTAGAAACTAACTACCAGAACTGACCGAAGAAACACTTAAGTTAAACCGTGCACTAGAAACTAACTACCAGAACTGACCGAAGAAACACTTAAGTTAAACCGTGCACTAGAAACTAACTACCAGAACTGACCGAAGAAACACTTAAGTTAAACCGTGCACTAGAAACTAACTACCAGAACTGACCGAAGAAACACTTAAGTTAAACCGTGCACTAGAAACTAACTACCAGACCTGACCGAAGAAACACTTAAGTTAAACCGTGCACTAGAAACTAACTACCAGACCTGACCGAAGAAACACTTAAGTTAAACCGTGCACTAGAAACTAACTACCAGACCTGACCGAAGAAACACTTAAGTTAAACCGTGCACTAGAAACTAACTACCAGACCTGACCGAAGAAACACTTAAGTTAAACCATGCACTAGAAACTAACTACCAGAACTGACCGAAGAAACACTTAAGTTAAACCGTGCACTAGAAACTAACTACCAGACCTGATCAAAGAAACACTTAAGTTAAACCGTGCACTAGAAACTAACTACCAGACCTGACCGAAGAAACACTTAAGTTAAACCGTGCACTAGAAACTAACTACCAGACCTGACCGAAGAAACACTTAAGTTAAACCGTGCACTAGAAACTAACTACCAGACCTGACCGAAGAAACACTTAAGTTAAACCGTGCACTAGAAACTAACTACCAGACCTGACCGAAGAAACACTTAAGTTAAACCATGCACTAGAAACTAACTACCAGAACTGACCGAAGAAACACTTAAGTTAAACCGTGCACTAGAAACTAACTACCAGACCTGATCAAAGAAACACTTAAGTTAAACCGTGCACTAGAAACTAACTACCAGACCTGATCAAAGAAACACTTAAGTTAAACCGTGCACTAGAAACTAACTACCAGACCTGATCAAAGAAACACTTAAGTTAAACCGTGCACTAGAAACTAACTACCAGACCTGATCAAAGAAACACTTAAGTTAAACCGTGCACTAGAAACTAACTACCAGACCTGATCAAAGAAACACTTAAGTTAAACCGTGCACTAGAAACTAACTACCAGACCTGATCAAAGAAACACTTAAGTTAAACCGTGCACTAGAAACTAACTACCAGACCTGATCAAAGAAACACTTAAGTTAAACCGTGCACTAGAAACTAACTACCAGACCTGATCAAAGAAACACTTAAGTTAAACCGTGCACTAGAAACTAACTACCAGTACTGACCGACCTAAATAATAAAGTACAACATGTTCTTATTTTTCTGGCAACACTTTGCCAAACCGAGGACACCAACGCCATCTTGAGCAGAAGTCTGCGCACATAATTACTTTGTGTACCTTGTCACTGGCACAGGGTCAAAAGGTTCCCTGTGGCAGCAATTTTGGTTTGAAAGAAAGTTCTAGAAACAATATTACTAAATCTGGTACAGATTTTAAAAAGTGGATAGAATGTATTTCCTTGAAGAAAAAGACAAAGACGAAGAAGAAGGAGAACAGACAGAAGAAGAAGGAAAAGAAGAACAAGAAGAAGAAGAAGATGAAGGAGGAGACGAAGAAAGAGGGGATGAAGAAGTTGCAGAAGGTTTCAGTAGCCACTCAGTAAGCGAAATGATCAAGTTCTGGAGAGTCTTCTATCAGAGATGGGTATTTAATTGGGTCAAGCTATAGACGATGAATTGAGACACTGCAGATACAGACACGATGAACGGAGACACGATGGACCGAGACACGATGGATCGAGACACGGCGGATGGAGAGACAACGAATAAATAATATGACTACAATTAGACACAGATAGGAGTGGCATTTTCAAGTGAATCTTTGTTGGATGATTCAACTGCAATAGTTCAACCAGCAATTCACAGACTGCAGAACTTTGAAATCAAACCATTGTCCAGCAGAGGGGTTGATATGTCAGGACGGAACAGGAGGAGTGAGTACAACCAGTGAGCTACAGGAACTGTCAGTATCCAAACACCTCGCCATTTGTTGCAAGAGATTCTGATCACCTATTAGTTTACCTCGAATACAGTTATCTCGATTATTTGGATCCGAACAGACGAAGAACGCAGAGATGGAGACACGACAACAGATGCCTACTTGAATCATCCCACACCAGAAATAAACACGTTCTTCCGGAAATGAGAACTGATCTACATATTATCCAAAAGACCTCAACAGTTGCCTTCCAGTGGCTACCCTCCCACTTTAGATAACAAAGAAATAGAAAGCCGATGCCCTGTCCAGGAGTGGTTGCAAAAGGGAGCAAATCCTCCACACAGCTTCATATCAAGACGTTAAAAAAACTATTACTCACGTCCATAGCAACAACCTATGGAGGAAAGAGATGAATGTGAATGATAGACCTCAGCGAATCGACCAGTAGACTACCCTGCTCCGCATGAGAACAGGCCACTGTTGAATACTAGGTCACCTCTATCGGCACAAGGTATCCTACACAAACGACTGTCCATGAGCAGCCAGAATCCAGACCACGAAACACGTCCTACAAGACTGCCCAACTCAGAAAGACATACAGCACCCACATTTGGTCAGAGGGGGCATACATGAGGCAGACGTTATAGGGCTGTGGTCCAGACCTGGCCAGAGGGAGCAGAGCTGAGGCAGAAGTTGTGGGGCTGAATCTAGACCTGGGCAGAAGGAGCAGAGCTGAGGCAGAAGTTGTGGGGGCTGTGGTCCAGACCTGGCCAGAGGTAGCAGAGCTGAGGCAGAAGTTGTGGGACTGAATCTAGACCTGGCCAGGGGGAGCAGAGTTGAGGCAGAAGTTGTGGGGGATGTGGTCCTGACCTGGTTAGAGGGAGCAGAGCTGGGGCAGAAGTTGTGGGGGCTGTGGTCCTGACCTGGTTAGAGGGAGCAGAGCTTGGGCAGAAGTTGTGGGGGCTGTGGTCCTGACCTTTTTAGAGGGAGGAGAGCTGAGGTAGAAGTTGTGGGGGCTGTGGTCCTGACCTGGTTAGAGGGAGCAGAGCTGAGGCAGAAGTTGTGGGAGCTGTGGTCCAGACCTGGCAGAGGAGCACAGGTGAGGCAGAAGTTGTGGGAGCTATCATCCAGTCCTGGCCAGATGCAGTAGAGCTGAGGCAGAGGCTATGGGGGCTGTGGTTCAGTCCTGGAAAATACTGAACATTATCCTGGCGATGGTACTGATACTATAACATGGTTATATTCCGAAAAGCAGAAGACGAAAAAGAGGCACGACCGATATAGACACCATTGATAAAGACACGAGGCATAGTTAACCAATGGATTGATGCAAGATGGACAGAGAATCCATGTATATAAAAGTGCTAGATAATCCACAAATGGACACACGACAGATTGGGAATTTAACGAATATCGAGGGTCTATGATAATTCATTGTGACTGGTGGTATCGATGTTACATATAGTATTGATGTTACATATAGTATCAACGTTACATCTAGTATCGATGTTACATATAGTACCGATGTTACATATAGTATCGATGTTACATATAGTATAGATGCTACACATAGTATCGATGTTACATACAGTATCGACGTTACATCTAGTATCGACGTTACATCTCGTATCGATGTTACATCTAGTATCGATGTTACATACAGTATCAATGTTAGATACAGTAACGATGCTATTTATAGTATCGATGTGCAATTTTTAAGCGTTGACGTAATAGATCCAGTAGGTGCACAAGAACAGGATGAAGGTGGTGGGGAAGAAGATGCGAGCAGCGATGTCCAGGTACATGGCGTAGACGATGCCTCTCTGGGTAAATCGTTTCCTTTTCTCGCCATGGCCGTCTGTAAGTCCGTCAAGTGAGAGAGCCACCTGGAAGAGATTTCTGAGATTGGAAAGCTCGTAAGCAAAACAGATGGCAAAGTGGATGTTGTTGTTGGTGATGTTTGTGATGGTGATGATATTGTTGAGTAGCATGTTGGTGATGCTATTGATGTTGTAATTGTTGTTTATGAAATTATTATTGATCATAATGTGTTTGTTGGTTTTCCTTATGTGGTTTATGGTGTTCTTGATGTGGCTGATGGTGTTCTTGATGTGGCTGATGGTGTTCTTTAATGCGTTTAGATTGTGTTTTTGATGAATTTGTTGGTGTTCTTGATGTGTCTGATGGTGTTCTTGATGTGGCTGATGGTGTTAGTGATGTGGCTGATGGTGTTCTTGATGGTGTTCTTAATGTGGCTGATGGTGTATTTGATGAGGCTGATGGTGTTCGTGATGGTGTTCTTGATGAGGCTGATGGTGTTCGTGATGGTGTTCTTAATGAGGCTGATGGTGTTCGTGATGTGGCTGATGGTGTTCATGATGGTGTTCTTGATGAGGCTGATGGTGTTCATGATGGTGTTCTTGATGAGGCTGATGGTGTTCTTGATGAGGCTTATGGTGTTTGTAATGGTGTTCTTGATGAGGTTGATGGTGTTCGTGATGTGGCTGATGGTGTTCTTGATGAGGCTGATTTTGTTCTTGATGAGGCTGCTGGTGTTCTTAATGAGGCTGATGGTGTTCTTGATGAGGATGATGGTGTTCTTGATGAGGCTGATTATGTTCTTGATGAGGCTCATGGTGTTCTTAATGTGGCTGATGGTGTTCTTGATGAGGCTGATGGTGTTATTAATGTGGCTAATGGTGTTCTTGATGTAGCTGATAGTGTTCATGATGGTATTCTTGATGTGGCTGATGGTGTTCTTCATGAGGCTGATGGTGTTCGTGATGGTGCTCTTAATGTGGCTGATGGTGTTCTTGATGAAGCTGATGGTGTTCGTGATGAGGCTGATGGTGTTCGTGATGGGTTTCTTAATGAGGCTGATGGTGTTAGTGATGGTGTCCTTGATGAGGCTGATGGTGTTCTTAATGTGGCTGATGGTGTTTGTGATGTGGCTGATGGTGTTCTTGATGTGGCCGATGGTGTTCATGATGGTGTTCTTGATGAGGCTGATGGTGTTCTTAATGTGGCTGATGGTGTTCGTGATGTGGCTGATGGTGTTCTTGATGTGGTTGATGGTGTTCTTGATGAAGCTGATGGTGTTCTTAATGTGGCTGATGGTGTTCTTAATGTGGCTGATGGTGTTCGTGATGTGGATGATGGTGTTCTTGATGTGGTTGATGGTTTTCATGATGTGGCTGATGGTGTTCATGATGGTGTTCTTGATGAGTCTGATGGTGTTCTTGATGAGGCTGATGGTGTTCATGATGTGGCTGATGGTGTTCGTGATGTGGCTGATGGTGTTCTTGATGTGGCTGATGGTGTTCTTGATGAGGCTGATTTTGTTCTTGATGAGGCTGCTGGTGTTCTTAATGAGGCTGATGGTGTTCTTGATGAGGATGATGGTGTTCTTGATGAGGCTGATTATGTTCTTGATGAGGCTCATGGTGTTCTTAATGTGGCTGATGGTGTTCTTGATGAGGCTGATGGTGTTATTAATGTGGCTAATGGTGTTCTTGATGTAGCTGATAGTGTTCATGATGGTATTCTTGATGTGGCTGATGGTGTTCTTCATGAGGCTGATGGTGTTCGTGATGGTGCTCTTAATGTGGCTGATGGTGTTCTTGATGAAGCTGATGGTGTTCGTGATGAGGCTGATGGTGTTCGTGATGGGTTTCTTAATGAGGCTGATGGTGTTAGTGATGGTGTCCTTGATGAGGCTGATGGTGTTCTTAATGTGGCTGATGGTGTTTGTGATGTGGCTGATGGTGTTCTTGATGTGGCCGATGGTGTTCATGATGGTGTTCTTGATGAGGCTGATGGTGTTCTTAATGTGGCTGATGGTGTTCGTGATGTGGCTGATGGTGTTCTTGATGTGGTTGATGGTGTTCTTGATGAAGCTGATGGTGTTCTTAATGTGGCTGATGGTGTTCTTAATGTGGCTGATGGTGTTCGTGATGTGGATGATGGTGTTCTTGATGTGGTTGATGGTTTTCATGATGTGGCTGATGGTGTTCATGATGGTGTTCTTGATGAGTCTGATGGTGTTCTTGATGAGGCTGATGGTGTTCATGATGTGGCTGATGGTGTTCGTGATGTGGCTGATGGTGTTCTTGATGTGGCTGATGGTGTTCTTGATCAGGCTGATGGTGTTCTTGATGAGGCTGATGGTGTTCTTTATGTGTTTTTTTTGTTTGGTGTTCTTGATGTGGTCCATGGTGTTCTTGATATGTTTGTTGGTCTTCCTGGAATGTTTTTTGGTGTTCTTGGTGTGTTTTTGGTGTTCTTGGTGTGTTTGTTGGTGTTCTGAAGTGGAGTGTGCATAGGACTAGCAATGTCATTAAGCCAATTTAATGCTGTGGTCTTTTAAGCTAGACATATTCGGATATAACCTGACAGTGTAGGGACAATCTGTAGTCGCCATTTTATACTTCATTTGAAGAATAATAAGAATGCTTGCCAAACATACCCGAGTCCAAATACCTTCATCTACACATTTGTTCCTTTCATCATTTAGGGGTTCAAACCCCATCAAGAAAACCTCATTAATCAGACGTGCCCTGAGCTATTGTCATCACTTATTGTCAGCTTTCTCCCGTTTTTAACATATCATCTTCTACGTCGCTTGTCCGTTTTTCTTTTCTTTCTGTGTGCATCCCGTTGCCTCTTTTTCTCGGGGGGGGGGGGGGGGGGGGGGGGGGGTTTCCACGACAGCGATTGCAATGTGTGACTTATGCAAAGCCATTCTTTTCTTAAGAGCTCCTGTCTTACGTCCAGGTCTTGTTCTCTTAAATAAGGTATCGAATGTAACCCTGTTGAGCCACTGCGGGTCCAGAATCTATCTCAGTGATTTGCTGATAAAACCATGTAATCTCATAGCGCATGAGCTGCAGTGGTCAGCGACCCATAGCTGACTGCTAACATCAGGGCCAGCGAACTAGAGCTGCAAAGACCCTTCTACACCTCCACGCGGTGATCCTGGATAACAGGCTGCAGCAGGGCAGACTGGTTAAGGAGAAGGGATCGAAGAGAGAATGCTAACACGGTCCAAAAAATGCTTGCTGAAGTCAGATGTGTTGGACCGAAAGGTACAAATATCGCAGTCAAGCTGTAAACTACGACACAGCGCATTCCGTTCTCTGGACTACATTCTGCTACTTAAGCCCTTTCAGGGTTTGGTAGTGGGAGATTGAGAACGAACGAAGACATTGGGGTTAATCAATCGAATGTTACTGACCTGTACAATAGGACCAATTGGACATTAGAGATGATGATCCTTAACTTGCTTTACATTAGTGTCGTTTCAGCAGATAAGAGGATGTGATTGAAGGAACTGGGCAAATAGTGTATGATTGAAGGAACTGGGCAAATAGTGTATGATTGAAGGAACTGGGCAAATAGTGTATGATTGAAGGAACTGGGCAAATAGTGTATGATTGAAGGAACTGGGCAAATAGTGTATGATTGAAGGAACTGGGCAAATAGTGTATGATTGAAGGAACTGGGCAAATAGTGTATGATTGAAGGAACTGGGCAAATAGTGTATGATTGAAGGAACTGGGCAAATAGTGTATGATTGAAGGAACTGGGCAAATAGTGTATGATTGAAGGAACTGGGCAAATAGTGTATGATTGAAGGAACTGGGCAAATAGTGTATGATTGAAGAATTGCAAGAAAGAATAACTGTCTTTTTTCAGAATAAAGAAGAGGGGGCAAAAACGAAGAAGGGATGAAGAAGATGTAAGAGGAAGAAAGGAAGAGGAAGAGGAAAGGAGATGATGAAAACGGTGTAGAAAGGGAGATGAATTTAAAAGGAGAAGAAGTATAGGGAGAACAAAAAAGATATGGTGAGAGGACGGGGAGTAAGTAGAAAGAAGAGAAAGGGAGAGCCAGAGAAAGGGAGAGGAAGAAGAAGAAGGGAGAGGAAGAAGAATGAAGAAGAAGAAGGGAGATGAAGAAGAATGGAGAAGAAGAAGGGAGATGAAGAAGGATGGAGAAGAAGAAGGGAGATGAAGAAGAATGAAGAAGAAAAAGGGAGAAGAAGAAGAATGGAGAAGAAGAAGGGAGATGAAGAAGGGAGAGGAAGAATGAGAGGAAGAAAAAGGTAGAGGAAGAAAAAGAGAGAGGAAGAAGAAGGGAGAAGAAGAAGAAGGGAGATGAAGAAGAATGGAGAAGAAGAAGGGAGATGAAGAAGGATGGAGAAGAAGAAGGGAGATGAAGAAGGATGGAGAAGAAGAAGGGAGATGAAGAAGAATGAAGAAGAAGAAGGGAGAAGAAGAAGAATGGAGAAGAAGAAGGGAGATGAAGAAGGGAGAGGAAGAAGGAGAGGAAGAAAAAGGTAGAGGAAGAAAAAGAGAGAGGAAGAAGAATGAAGAAGAAGAAGGGAGATGAAGAAGAATGGAGAAGAAGAAGGGAGATGAAAAAGGATGGAGAAGAAGAAGGGAGAAGAAGAAGAATGGAGAAGAAGAAGGGAGATGAAGAAGGGAGAGGAAGAAAAAGGTAGAGGAAGAAAAAGGTAGAGGAAGAAAAAGAGAGAGGAAGAAGAAGGGAGAAGAAGGGAGATGAAGAAAAAGGTAGAGGAAGAAAAAGAGAGAGGAAGAAGAAGGGAGAAGAAGAAGAAGGGAGAAGAAGAAGAATGGAGAAGAAGAAGAAGGGAGATGAAGAAAAAGGTAGAGGAAGAAAAAGAGAGAGGAAGAAGAATGGAGAAGAAGAAGAAGGGAGATGAAGAAAAAGGTAGAGGAAGAAAAAGAGAGAAAAAGAAGACGAAAGGGGAAGAAGATGGGAAAGTAACAAGATGGCAGAGGAAGAAAATGGGAGAAGAAGAGAGGAAGAAAAAAGGAGAAGAAGTGAGAGAACTGAGCATAAGCAGAAGGAAGAAAGGGAGAGCCAGAAGATGAAAGAGAGGAAAGGAGAGAAAGAAGGAGGGAGAGGAAGGAGGAGGGAGAAGAAGGAGGAGGGAGAGTAAGAACAAGATAGAGGGAGGATGAGAGAGAAGAAGGAGAGATAGGCGGAGGGAGAGGAAGGAGGAGGGAGAAGAAGGAGGAGGGAGAAGAAGGAGGAGGGAGATGGAGAAGAAGGGACGAAGACGGAAGACGGAAAGACAGCAGAAAGGATAGACAGTGAGAGAAAGAAATACAAGTGAAAACGAAAAGAAAGAGTTATGGCGAAAAGGAAAAGGAAGAAAATGAAGACAGACAAAGAAGAAAGACAAAACAACAGAAGAAGAATATAAAAAAGAACACAATATAAATAAGATGAAGAGAAGAAGAAAAGAAGGAGGAAGAAAAAGAGCATAAGATGAAATATAGAAGAAAGAGAGAAAGCATTAGAACAAGACGATAATGACGAAAACGAAAAAGAGGGGAATGTAGACAAATTAAAAGAAATAAGTTGAAGATGAAATAAAACCAGTATACGACAAGAAAGAAAAGACAAGAAAGGGAAGAAGTAGTCAATGCACAAGACGATAACAGGATTAAGAACGAGAGTCATCAAGAAAGGAAAAAGGACACATAACGATTTAATCAATCGCATCTTTTGAATGCATGTCCATCAAGAGGTCTCGTATGACTCCAAGATGGCACACGTTCATAAGCCCTGAGTAATATACATTGGCGTCACTTAGGCGAAGGTGGGCGCAGAGAGTGGGAGGTGCACCAGGCGACGTGATTAGATGGTGGTAACCCCAAGATGGATATATACACGCACTGTGTGCTGTGTTTCAGTAGAATTTTGTTTAATTTTGTCTAAAAATCCATTTTTATTTAGAGATTGAATTCGAGGAAGTGATTGTCAAGTTTGTAACTTTGAAATATTAGTAAAGGAAAGTTATTTCACTCGAAATATATATTAGCACACACAATATGACTAAGGATTACGTATGACTTTCTACGGATGGAAGTCATGCTGGGCTCGGAGGGTGGGGGTGGATGGGGGGGGGGGGGCGGGGGGGGGTAGAGGGGCACATTGAGTTACCGTCAGTTTCATGATAGGCTGATAAGCCTACAGCCAAAAGCCTTAAGATTGCATCATTTTGGGCCCTTCAAATGTTTTATTAGTAAAAAGTTTACAAAAAGGCGTCTCAACTTTACATTCATGCTAGGGCCACACGAAGAAGGGTTCGTCCGGTATTGGGGACATTACAGGTTGGCACCAACCTTAGTGACGGCCCTGACCGTATAATCATTGAAATAGACCCTAGTGACGCCACTGGTCATATACTGGTCAAGACTAGCCCTAATGACGCATTTGGACATATATTGGGTAAAACCAACCCTAGTGACGCCACTAGCCATATACTGACTGACCTCAACCCTAGTGACGCCAATGGATATACCAACCCTACTAACACTAACCCTAGTGACGCCACTGGCCTCACCAACACTACTGACACTAACCCTAGTGACGCCACTGGCCACACCAACCCTACTGACACTTACCCTAATGACGCCTCTGGTCACACCAACCCTACTGACACTAACCCTAGTGACGCCATGGCCACATACACCCTACTGACTCTAACCCTAGTGACGCCACTGGCCACAACAACCCTACTGACACTAACCCCAGTGACGCCACTGGCCACACCAACCCTACTGACAATAACCCTAGTGACGCCACTGGCCACAACAACCCTACTGACACTAACCCCAGTGACGCCACTGGCCACACCAACCATACTGACAATAACCCTATTGACGCCACTGGCCACAACAACCCTACTGACACTAACCGCAGTGACGCCACTGGCCACAAACAACCCTACTCACTCTAACCCTAGTGACGCCGCTGGCCACACCAACCCTACTGACGCCACTGGCCACAACAACCCTACTGACACTTACCCCAATGACGCCACTGACCACACCAACCCTACTGACATTAACCCCAATGACGCCACTGGCCACACCAACCCTACTGACACTTACCCCAATGACGCCACTGGCCACACCAACCCTACTGACAATAACCCCAATGACGCCACTGGCCACACCAACCTTATTGACATTAACCCCAATGACGCCACTGGCCACACCAACCCTACTGACATTAACCCCAATGACGCCACTGGCCACACCAACCCTACTGACAATAACCCCAATGACGCCACTGGCCACACCAACCCTACCGACAATAACCCCAATGATGCCACTGGCCACACCAACCCTACTGACAATAACCCCAATGACGCCACTGGCCACACCAACCCTACCGACAATAACCCCAATGACGCCACTGGCCACACCAACCCTACTGACATTAACCCCAATGACGCCACTGGCCACACAAACCCTACTGACACTTACCCTAGGGACGCCACTAGTCACACCAACCCTACTGAAACTTACCCTAGTGACGCCACTGGCCACACCAACCCTACCGACAATAACCCCAATGATGCCACTGGCCACACCAACCCTACTGACATTAACCCCAATGACGCCACTGGCCACACAAACCCTACTGACACTTACCCTAGGGACGCCACTAGTCACACCAACCCTACTGAAACTTACCCTAGTGACGCCACTGGCCACACCAACCTTACTGACATTAACCCCAATGACGCCACTGGCCACACCGACCCTACTGACATTAACCCCAATGACGCCACTGGCCACACCGACCCTACTGACATTAACCACAATGACGCCACTGGCCACACCGACCCTACTCACTCTAACCATAATGACGCCACTGGCCACACCAACCCTACTGACACTAACCCTAGTGACGCCACTGGCCACACCAACCCTACTGACACTTACCCTAGTGACGCCACTGGCCTCACCAACCCTACTGACACTTACCCTAGTGACGCCACTGGCCACACCAACCCTACTGACATTAACCCCAGTGACGCCACTGGCCACACCAACCCTACTGACACTTACCCTTGTGAAGCCACTGGCCACACCAACCCTACTGACATTAACCCCAAATGACGCCACTGGCCACACCAACCCTACTGACACTAACCCTAGTGACGCCACTGGCCACACCAACCCTACTGAAATTAACCCCAATGAAGCCACTGGCCACACCAACCCTACTCACTCTAACCCTAGTGACGCCACTGGCCACACCAACCCTACTGACATTAACCCCAGTGACGCCACTGGCCACACCAACCCTACTGACACTTACCCTAGTGACGCCACTGGCCACACCAACCCTACTGACACTACCCTAGTGACGCCACTGACCACACCAACCCTACTGACAATAACCCTAGTGACGCCACTGGCCACACCAACCCTACTGAAGCCACTGGCCACACCAACCCTACTGACGCCGCTGGCCACACCAACCCTACTGACGCCACTGGCCACACCAACCCCACTGACAATAACTCTAGTGACGCCACTGGCCACACCAACCCTATTGACGCCACTGGCCACACCAACTCAACTGACGCCACTGGCCACACCAACCCTACTGAGGCCACTGGCCACACCAACCCTACTGATACTTACTCCAATGACGCCACTGACCACACCAACCCTACTGACAATAACCCCAATGACGCCACTGGCCACACCAACCCTACTGACATTAACCCAAATGACGCCACTGGCCACACCAACCCTACTGACAATAACCCCAATGACGCCACTGGCCACACCAACCCTACTGACACTTACCCCAATGACGCCACTGGCCACACCAACCCTACTGACATTAACCCCAATGACGCCACTGACCACACCAACCCTACTGACATTAACCCCAATGACGCCACTGACCACACCAACCCTACTGACATTAACCCCAATGACGCCACTGACCACACCAACCTTACTGACAATAACCCCAATGACGCCACAGGCCACACCAACCCTACTGACATTAACCCTAATGACGCCACTGGCCACACCAACCCTACTGACATTAACCCCAATGACGCCACTGACCACACCAACCCTACTGACAATAACCCCAATGACGCCACTGGCCACACCAACCCTACTGACATTAACCCTAATGACGCCACTGGCCACACCAACCCTACTGACATTAACCCCAATGACGCCACTGACCACACCAACCCTACTGACAATAACCCCAATGACGCCACTGGCCACACCAACCCTACTGACATTAACCCCAACGACGCCACTGGCCACACCGACCCTACTGACAATAACCCCAATGACGCCACTGGCCACACCAACCCTACTGACAATAACCCCAATGACGCCACTGGCCACACCAACCCTACTGACATTAACCCCAATGATGCCACTGGCCACACCAACCCTACTGACATTAACCTTAATGACGCCACTGGCCACACCAACCCTACTGACATTAACCCCAATGATGCCACTGGCCCTATATTCACCTCAGCTGCTGGTGACGACTCGCCGCCGTCATATTCTTTAGGAATTGTGAATAATTGCTTTAACGAAAATCCCCGAATGGAGTCTTTGCGGCTAAGTACGTTGACAATGGCAAACTCCAACAGAGCAGCGAAGACAAATACAAGGCAGGTAGACATCCAGACGTCAATCGCTTTAGTGTAGGACACTCTAGGCAGTGCAGCGTTTACACCTGCAAAAATAATACGCACAATAATATCTAGATAAGTTATTAAAATGACACATTGACATATAATATGCATACAGTTAAAAACAGAATAGACAAAAATGGCGACAACTCAGATTAAATCACATGGAGATTGGCAATGGAGATGCAGAATCTACACAGCCTGAGACAACTATGGCAGAATATCAGTAAAACTAAACAATTGAAAAAGTGGAGAGCTTGTGTTTTTCCTTGTGGCAACGTACGGCTGCGAAACATGGACAGTTGACTAAAACTCAAGGAAGAGAATCGAGGTCTTCGAGTCGAAGTGTTATAGAAAAGTCCTCAGAATACCATGGACCGATTAAAAAAAGAATGCAGACATTGGACAAGAGTTGGGCATAGAGAAGAACTGGTTCATACACTTCATCTTGAACTGAAAACTGAAATACATTGACCACATTAACGGACACACCGATCTTGAGAGAACGGTGATGGAGGGTATGGTGATGAACAAGAGAGGCATAGGCGGATCAAGAAGGTGATGGCACCAGGATGTCAAGGAAAGCTTGGGCATGAGTCTGGATAAGGCTGCAGATTTGGCAAGAGATTGTGTTTCTTTCAGACGGGCTGTAATGGAAGCGACGTTCTGCAAAAGACATGCTACATGATGATTGCGTGAATAATGAATGTATATGTGGAGAAGAAACTAACGTCTGGTCAGGCGAAACATTCATGTCAGACATGTTGGTCAGGGTCAGGCAAAACATACTGGTCAGACATGTTGGTCAGGGTCAGGCAAAACATACTGATCAGACATGTTGGTCAGGGTCAGGCAAAACATACTGATCAGACATGTTGGTCAGGGTCAGGCAAAACATACATATCAGACATGTTAGTCAGGGTGAGGCAAAACATACATATCAGACATGTTAGTCAGGGTGAGGCAAAACATACATATCAGACATGTTGGTCAGGGTCAAGCGAAACATACTCGTCAGACATGTTGGTCAGGGTCAAGCGAAACATACTCGTCAGACATGTTGGTCAGGGTCAAGCGAAACATACTGGTCAGACATGTTGGTCAGGGTCAAGCGAAACATACTGATCAGACATGTTGGTCAGGGTGAGGCAAAACATACATATCAGACATGTTGGTCAGGGTCAGGCGAAACATACATATCAGACATGTTAGTCAGGGTGAGGCAAAATATACATATCATACATGTTGGTCAAGGTCAGGCGAAACATACATATCAGACATGTTTGTCAGGGTCAGACAAAACATACATATCAGACATGTTGGTCAGGGTCAGACAAAACATACATATCATACATGTTGGCCATGGTCAGACAAAACATACATATCAGACATGTTGGTCAGGGTCAGACAAAACATACATATCAGACACGTTGGTCAAGGTCAGACAAAACATACTGATCAGACATGTTGGTCAAGGTCAGACAAACCATACTGATCAGACATGTTGGTCAGGGTCAGACAAAACATACATATCATACATGTTGGTCAGGGTCAGACAAAACATACTGATCAGACATGTTGGTCAGGGTCAGGCAATATTTACTGGGCAAGACCCCCCACCTCGACTTCCTTGCGGTTCTCAATGGAAACGGGTTGTTCGTCTTGTCAGTCTGGCTAACTTGGTTGGAGATCGAATTGACCCCAGTAGTAGTGAGCGACAAGCATATGAAGCCAAGTAAAGCACAACCGCCTGGGGCACACCTTCATGTCGCTCGCTCAGGATGTGAAGAAAGCTACTAGAAACGGTCAATTAAGCCCTTTTTAGAGCACACAAAGAGAGTAAACTTTTCTCATTGTAGGTATTCCCAACAACATAAATATATAACTTGCGACGCAGTCTCGAACACATGCTGAAGACGGATGCATTGAACCTCCAGGCGCAGAACAATCTGTTGCGGTACACGCCTTACAGAGATAACCACAGAAATGACCGTGAAACCTAGCCTGTATCGTGCGTCGTGACTGTCAGGGCAAGCGAGCTTTATTCCTCAGTTAGTGACAGGTCTTAGCGGATTTCTGCAAATGGGAAGAAACGATAGGAGAAATTTGAAGGCCTGATGGCGAACAAGGAAAAATCAAGCTTTTCAAACTCTGGGCTACATTAATCAATCAGGCAGACGGGCATGCCTGATATTGAATACTATCCTGTTCTTTTAAGAATCAACGTTATTGAACTCCCAGAAAACCAATAAGTGCTCAGTCCGTCTCAGGAAATGGCGAAGGGTGTAGATACTAATGTCTCCTGTAGCTCGCTTGGTGTACACACTCCTTGAGTTACTTACTGACTTCCCGTGTCCAAGCACCACTATTCATCGACATGGATCGCCTTGTCTTTTGTCTCTAGCATGTCGCACCTATTGCTTGTTTCCTGGAGGTTCGAGCAGGTCATCGGGTGGTTAGGGTCCTGTATTGCGCCGCAATTATATGCGTCACCATCTGTGTATCCCCATCACTTCATATCTCTCTTGCACCGTGATACACCAGTTCGGAGTCTGTTTAGCGACTTCCATGTTGTGTATGGTAGATGATGTCCGGGGGGCAGGTTCCTCCCGATGTTCCATCTCTGGGTCCTGCACCAATTCGTGACACCTCTCGGTAGAGCGACTTTTAGGATTTGTCTGTATGGGGTTTGTTGTTTTTAGAAAGCTATGTCTGGATTTGAGTCTTGTGCTATGTACCTGATGTCCAAACATTGGGTGCCTTGCATCGTGCTCCTGTTGTTCTCGTTATATTTTTGCTGCGACGCTTCTTCGGATCTCGGGGGGGGGGGGTGCTATGCCAGTTATGGGATATATTTGATCAATAGGGATGGGGTTTAGGCACCCTGATACTGTCCGGCACGCCTCCTTTATTGCTGTATCAACTAGTTTCGTACTTGAGTTATTGTAACTTGTGAACAAAGGAACACGCCACGAGATACCGCCTCAAATACAAGTGGTATTAAATACATCAACAATAACTACAGCTAGGATAACTACTTGACTTGACTTGACTTGATTTGAGTTGACTTGACTTAGTCGCTCCTCTTCTACCGTGAGGTGTAGAGGTTTGCCAAAGAGAACGCCACACTGCTCTATCCGCCGTCTTTTTCCTGTTTCCTGGCCTCTTTCCAATCCAGCCCTCTATCACTTAGGGACTGTCGTATGTTGTCTTCCCAACATACTTTGGGACGTCCTCGGGGTCTGCGTCCTTGACTTTTGATCTCCCATGACCGCTTTGGTATCCGATCTTCTTCCATTCTACAGACATGGCCAAACCACTGTAGTTGGGACTGCTCCACTCGTGTCTGCAGGGGTTGAACTTCAAGACTGCTACGTATTATCTGGTTACGGATCTTGTCCCTTTTCGTCACCTGAACCGCCTTTCTTAGGTACCTCATTTCTGAAGTTTGTAATTGCCTTTCTTGGGCTGTAGTCATTGCTCATGACTCACATCCATATGTCAGGACAGGCACATAGGTCGAGCGGTAAACATCCATCTTTGTTTTCCTGCTTATTTCTCTTCTGCTGAGGAAACCTCTGTTTATTGCATGGAACAGTCTACCTGCTGCTGCCCTTCGTGCAGTTAACTCCTCTTTGACTCCTCCCCTGCTGTCTATTACCACTCCTAGATATTTAAAGTTGCTGGCCTGCTCCAGTGCTCGTGTTCCCAGGGTTATCTGATGTCTCTTTTCATCTCTGGCGATCACCATGGTTTCTGTTTTGGAGGCTAGGATAACTAAATACACTTTATTCAGTAAAACCAGCGATTTAAGAAGATCCTCTAGAAACTCTTACCCGACAGTAATCGTCATAGGTGTAGAATCCTGTACGAGTCGCTACACGAACAACAAAACGATCTTCTGCAGGCTACACACGTGCAATCAGCATGAACCCGGATGTTTATAAAAGAACATGACCTTTAATTCTAGCACGTGCAGCAATCAGTAATCCGGGTATTCAACCAGGTATGACGTATATGATTCCAGGTAGTGAAATGCTGTTCAAGGTCATTTCGATTTTTTGCTTTGGAGTATCTTTATTGGATCTAGGAATCTACTCATTCTGTCCCTCTATCTCACTACTGGGCACTGGATCGTGCGGTGGATGGGGTAGACACTGAAAGTGGAGGTCCTGAACCATTGCAGACGTTGTACCTGCAGTATGGGGTTTCATCTCCAATAACAATTCTTGTTAGGAAACCATCACCTTCTGCTACAAAGCGCCGTAAAAGTTCCTGATAGGTATTAACACGTCCTTGTTTCAATTCCTGCGTTGTAGGGTCAGATAAACGTCCATGTTTGTGTGTCCAACTGGTTTTGATGGGCATACGCACCATACACCCGACCCATCCGCGTTTTCTTAATAACATAGTATTTACGACGCGATTGATCAAGATTGTCGTTTTATTTCTGTTGTATAAATTCGGTTTTATTTGGAAACCTACAATCATTCATCTGTTCCCCCAGTCCGCCTACTCCCCTCTCGTTTCCTCACGCCCTGTTTCGGATCGCTAGTAATAATGTAAGCTCGATGTATCGTTTCCTTCGCGAGTTATGGCGTCTTAAGACAGACACACACGCACGCACACATACACACATATATATGTGTGTATGTTATTGCCATTTTCGCCTTGTAAAAAAGTAAAGTAACCCATAGTATTACTGCCGTAGGAGTGTGCGGTGTTAGCGATCTCACATTTCAAAGGCTCGCCTATATGAGGCCGGTAGCCATCTCTTCTCACTCGCCGCTTGTACTTCCCGGACTTAACCGGTACCTATTTAAGGCTGGGTCGACCCGGGAGCCATTATAGTCTGAAAAAAACAATACCTCCTCAACTGGGGAATGAACCCAGGACCACTCAGATGCGAAGCCAGCGCACTAACAACTGCGCTACGCGGCTTCCTTGACAGACGGTCAATAAGCTAATCTGTTGAAGAGATGGCGATGGCAGCATCTGTCCTGGAGGTACATCGACTTTCGAGGCTGATTTTGCCGATTCTTGATTGACAGGAACGACAGCAGTGTAAACAGAAACCGTTCGATTAGTCTGGTGTAGGATCCTTTCTTTTATGTCGCTTGTCTTCCATCGTTGTCATCAGACCTAGCTCTGACACATAAATACAATGAAAGCCATACAGTCCTGCTTACAGATGCTCTGGCCGTGGTCACAGCGCTAAAAAGCCAGAAAAACACTGAGCTTAATGACTTAAGAGCAGTACTCTGTCAACTAGGCCAGCAGTCCGCACCAAAAAGGGTAGTGGTACAGTGGGTCCCATCACACTGCAACATCCAAGGCAACGAGGAGGCAGACAGACTGGCAAAAGAAGGTGCAAGACTACCACAAACAGATACTAGTATGACATACGAAGAGTCAAAACGGCTTATTAAAGCCAGATACATGACCACATGGGAAACCGAACATACTGGTTACACCAAAAACGATGCCTATTACCAGTTGAACCGAAGAGAGCAGGTCGTTGTCTTCAGACTTCGCACTGGCCACAATAGACTGAGGTACCACCTATTCAACAAATTGAAGATAGGTGGTACCGACGAATGCCCGTGTGGTACCGGGAAAATGACCGCTGAACATCTGCTGCAAAACTGTCCGACATACGAGGATCAGAGAGAGCAGATGTGGCCATCACCAGTGGAACTGCAAGACAAGCTCTATGGCAGTGTCGACAGCCTCAGGATAAAGGCTGCTTTTTTCGAAAAAAGAAAGGTTGATGTCTGACTGCGTACGAAGAAGAAGAAGAAGAAGACCTAGCTCTGATGCCTCGATGCCGGTTCTCAAAGTCGCTCTCCATTTAGCTCTACCCTCTGCAATCTCCTCCCAGGTATTTGGATTGATCGAAAAATCGTTCATAGATCTTTTGCAAATGTCATTGAATCTTAATTTAGGCCTTCCTTGTGACCCTCATTGTCTGTGTATATATAAGACTAGTAGCACAATTTAAATTATGTTAAAATTCTACCCAGTTTATTACAGGATCCTCGCCGGTGCTACGGAGTTCGGTCCATTGTACTGAGATTCTCCAAAATATGGAGAAGAATAGAGCACTTATGGGTTAAACTTTATTTTAATCTTCGACTAAACTAGACTAAACTAGACTAAACTAGACTAGACTACACTAGACTAGACTAGACTAAACTAGACTAGACTAGACTAGACTAAACTAGACTGAACTAGACTAGACTAGACTAGACTAGACTAGACTAGACTAGACTAGACTAGACTAGACTAGACTAGACTAGACTAGACTAGACTAGACTAGACTAAACTAGACTAGACTAGACTAGACTAGACTAGACTAGACTAGACTAGACTAAACTAGACTAAACTAGACTAGACTAGACTAGACTAGACTAGACTAGACTAGACTAGACTAGACTAGACTAGACTAGACTAGACTAGACTAGACTAGACTAGACTAGACTAAACTAGACTAGACTAGACTAGACTAGACTAGACTAGACTAGACTAGACTAGACTAGACTAGACTAAACTAGACTAGACTAGACTAGACTAGACTAGACTAGACTAGACTAAACTAAACTAGACTAAACTAGACTAAACTAGACTAGACTAGACTAGACTAAACTAGACTAGACTAGACTAAACTAGACTAGACTAGACTAAACTAGACTAAACTAGACTGACTAAACTAGACTAAACTAGACTAAACTAGACTAGACTAGACTGACTAAACTAGACTAAACTAGACTAGACTAGACTGACTAAACTAGACTAAACTAGACTAGACTAGACTAAACTAGACTAAACTAGACTAAACTAGACTAAACTAGACTGACTAAACTAGACTAAACTAGACTAGACTAGACTGACTAAACTAGACTAAACTAGACTAGACTAGACTAGACTAAACTAGACTAAACTAGACTAAACTAGACTAGACTAGACTAGACTAGACTAAACTAGACTAAACTAGACTGACTAAACTAGACTAAACTACACTAAACTAAACTAGACTAGACTAGACTAAACTAGACTAAACTAGACTAAACTAGACTAGACTAAACTAGACTAAACTAGACTAAATTAGACTAGACTAGGCTAGACTAAACTAGACTAAACTAGACTAAACTAGACTAGACTAGACTAAACTAGACTAAACTAGACTAGACTAAACTAGACTGACTAAACTAGACTAAACTAGATTAAACTAGACTAAACTAGGCTAAACTAGACTAGACTAAACTATACTAAACTAGACTGACTAAACTAGACTAGACTAGACTAAACTAGACTAAACTAGACTAGACTAGACTAGACTAGACTAAACTAGACTAAACTAGACTAAACTAGACTAGATTAGACTAAACTAGACTAAACTATATTAAACTAGATTAAACTAGACTAAACTAGACTAAACTAGACTAGACTAAACTAGACTGACTAAACTAGACTAAACTAGACTGAACTAGATTGAATTAGACTAAACTAGTTTAGACTAGATTAGACTTAACTAGACTAAACTAGACTAAACTAGACTAAACTAGACTAACTAAACTAGACTAACTGAACTAGATTAAACTAGACTAAACTAGACTAAACCAGACTAAACCAGACAACAAGACTAAACTAGACTAAACTAGACTAAACTATACTAAAATAGACAACTAGACTAAACTAGACTAAATTAGACTAAACCAGACTAAACTAGACTAAACTAGACTATAGACTAGACTAGATCAAACTGGACTAAACTAGACTAACGTAGACTAAACCAGACTAAACTAGACTAAACTAGACTAAACCAGACTAGACTAAACTAAATTAAACTATCAAGGAAGGGAAGGAAGACTAACGTCTGGTCAGGCACAACATACTGATCAGACATGTTAGTCAGGGTCAGGCACAACATACTGATCAGACATGTTAGTCAGGGTCAGGCACAACATACTGATCAGATATGTTAGTCAGGGTCAGGCCCAACATACTGATCAGATATGTTAGTCAGGGTCAGGCACAACATACTGATCAGACATGTTAGTCAGGGTCAGGCACAACATACTGATCAGATATGTTAGTCAGGGTCAGGCACAACATACTGATCAGATATGTTAGTCAGGGTCAGGCACAACATACTGATCAGATATGTTAGTCAGGGTCAGGCACAACATACTGATCAGATATGTTAGTCAGGGTAAGGGAAAACATACTGATCAGATATGTTAGTCAGGGTCAGGCACAACATACTGATCATATATGTTAGTCAGGGTAAGGGAAAACATACTGATCAGACATTTTGGTCAGGGTAAGACAAATATTCTGGAAACTGGCTGCTCTTTTTAGCTATTTAACTAACAAGGTGAGGGATCGAAATGATTCCTGTAGTAGTGAGCGACACGCACATGAAGCCAAGCATAACATTACCGCCTGGAGGACCCTGCCTAGCTTTATCGGCACGCTCAGGATGTGATGAAAGCTACTACAACCTGCCAGTAAACGTTCTTTTCAAGGCGCACAAAAGAGAACACTTATTCATTGTGGGCATTTACAATAATTATCCTGGAAGGAAAGGCAACGAGAAAGGGAACATGCTACTACACCACATAATATGTGGCCTAGTACCATGACGTCTCCTACACTTCATCCCCGTCAGCAGTGTATGCTAGGAAGTTACCTTCGGTTTACTACTAGACCGCAGAAGTAAATCTCCACAACCACTACCTACAGAGCATCGGGTCCCCAAATAACACCTACTTGAACTTTGTGTGGTCATCGTTAGAACGGTCAGCAATCCTAAAGAGATTCTCCCAGGTACCGAGTTAACGGTCAACCAGAAGGAAATCCACGACAACATGACGATCAGGATGCTTGGGATGTACATCTGGACCATGTAAAACCAAATATTTCTCGCCATGTGGAACCGGGCCTGCAGACAGCTGTGGTTACCTGGTTTTGAGAAAGAGGCGGGAGAATTGTAGTGTGAAGAACGTCATTGGAAATGTGGTTCAGGGAAGAATGCTACATATAGATTAGACAAGGGATGTACTTAAAATTGCTTTTCAACATTCAGTCAAATTGTTATATGATCTGTGTTATTGGCATAGGTCTCACAACGACCAGGAGAGTCGATATACATACGTCTTTAAGTTTTGGGATGTCCAAGTGGGCTTTCATCTCTTTGATTGGCGTGAGCCACTTCATGACCTAGGCATTTGATCCACATACGTCTTTGAGTTTTGGGAAGTCCACGAGCACTGTCATCTTTTTTAATTGGGGTGAGCTCAACCATGGTTAAGACACTCGATCCACACATGTTGGAGTGTCCAAGTGTGCTATCATCTCTTTAATTGACGTTATATCAACCATGGTTAAGACACTCGATCCACACATGTTGGAGTGTCCAAGTGTGCTATCATCTCTTTAATTGACGTTAGCTCAACCATGGTTAAGACACTCGATCCACACATGTTGGAGTGTCCAAGTGTGCTATCATCTCTTTAATTGACGTTAGCTCAACCATGGTTAAGACACTCGATCCACACATGTTGGAGTGTCCAAGTGTGCTTTCATCTCTTTAATTGACGTTAGCTCAACCATGGTTAAGACACTCGATCCACACATGTTGGAGTGTCCAAGTGTGCTATCATCTCTTTAATTGACGTTAGCTCAACCATGGTTAAGACACTCGATCCACACATGTTGGAGTGTCCAAGTGTGCTTTCATCTCTTTAATTGACGTTAGCTCAACCATGGTTAAGACTCTCGATCCACACATGTTGGAGTGTCCAAGTGTGCTATCATCTCTTTAATTGACGTTAGCTCAACCATGGTTAAGACACTCGATCCACACATGTTGGAGTGTCTAAGTGTGCTATCATATCTTTATTTGACGTTAGCTCAACCATGGTTAAGACATTCGATCCAAACATGTCTTTGAAGGTTTGGGATGTCCACGAACACTATCATCTCTTTCATTGACGTGAGCCACTTCATAACCAAGACATTCGATCCACACATGTCTTTGAAGGTTTGGGATGTCCACGAACACTATCATCTCTTTCATTGACGTGAGCCACTTCATAACCAAGACATTCGATCCACACATGTCTTTGAAGGTTTGGGATGTCCACGAACACTATCATCTCTTTCATTGACGTGAGCCACTTCATAACCAAGACATTCGATCCACACATGTCTTTGAAGGTTTGGGAGGTCTAAGCATGCAATTATCTCTTTCATTGGTTTGAACCTCAGCACGACCAGTATAGTATATCCATCCACATCTCTGGATGTTTTGTCTGTCCAGACGTTAGTCTCCTCTACCTAGTGCCAGAAGTCAAATATGGATGTATTCAATAATTCTTGCGTATCTTCTTGTAGCATATTTATGATGGAAGGGACTAGCCATCTTCCCAGTGCCAGGTGGTGAAGCATACATGTTTAGTTAGTTGTTTTGTATCTCCATACGCCCTGTTGTCATAACTATGTCACAGCAAAGTAAAAAATAGTATGATTTATTCATCTAATAATATAACTGATCAGCTACTACTGTGCCCGTATAACATGGATATATAGCCACAGAGCATGCAGGCGAACACGTGGCAGTTTAATTCACTTCAATTGCCATCTCCACAGCGAAGGTCAGCTACCATAGATCTCCAACGTCCTCTTGACTAGATGGTACAATCTGGCAGATTTTTCGCTGTCTATTTTGTTGTTACCCTCCATCTGATTACGTTGTTAAGCTCTGTGCCGTCTGCCCGCCACTTTAATTTTTTTTCGTTTGACTTTCTCTAAGGTGTTATATCTTTTAATGTGACCAAAATATCTAAACTGTTGGAATCTTGATTTTTATCATCAATTTTCTTTGTCCTGAATTTCTCCAAGACTTCCTTACGCGTTTTTCTTTTCTTTCTACGAGATGCATCAGATTCTTGTATGTACCCACCAAGACATGAATTAACTTCTTCGCTTTTCTGTTCAGTGTTTATGTTTCTACTCCATAAAGTACAGATGAATATACATAATCCTTCATCACTCTAAATTTTAAATTCTTAATGATTATGTGCCAAACATGTCCTCTGTCGAGGGCGCGCGAGAGCAGGATTTCGACTTTACTCAACTTAACGTCTTTATACTGGTTTAGAAGACTCTGCAGAGTCTGTATACAACCAGTTCCATTTACATCACCTTGCTCTAGAAGCTGTACGCATCTAATTTATTCTTAAATGCATTAACCATCCCAGGATCCACTACCTCCCCAGGCAATGCATTCCAAGCATTCACAACTCTCTGGCTAAACAAATACTTCCTAATATCTAATCTGGACCTCTCCCTAGTCAACTTGTAGCTGTGCCCTCTTGTTCTTGTTGGTGGCTGTATTTAAAAAAAAAATTGTTATAGTCTAATTTATTCATTCCTGTGATCATCTTATAAGCCTGTATTAGGTCACCACGAATTCTTCGTCTCTCTTCAAGATACTGTAAGCCGGTTTATTTTAGTCTTTCCTCATAACTGTAATTTTGGAATCCCACTATCACTCTTTTTTTGTATTCTCTCCAGCATGTCTATATCCCCTCTCTGATAAGGACTCCACACATGTACACAGTACTCCAATCTAGGTCTAACTAATGCTTTATAGTTTGACTATCACTTCCTTGCTCCTATGTTTAATATTTTTTTGTATCATCCCTAACATTGCATTTGCCTTTTTTACTGCTACCTGAACTTGCTCCCTCACCTTTCCTGTATGATCTATTATAACCCCTAGGTCTCTTTCTTTATACATCTTTCTAATATTGTTCTCTCCCATTCTGTACTTATGTTCCATATTGGATCTACCCACGTGGATGACTGTACATTTATGTACATTAAACTCCATTTGCCAGATTACAGACCATTCTCGAATTTTATCTAAATCCGACCTCAATATATCCACTTCTGCTTTAGATGAGACACTACTGCATAGTTTTGGTCCCAAAACCGAGCCCTGTGGCACTTTACTTTTCACTTCACACCACTCAGAGTACTCCTTATTTATACCCACCCTTTGCCTTCTTCCCGTTAACCAATTTTCAATCCAATTGGCAACTTCCCCACCTATTCCATGTGATTTTAACTTTCGAAATAATCTTTGATGAGGTACTCTATCAAAGGCCTTTGCCAATTCCATATAAATAACATCCACTGGCTCCCCTTTATCTAACATTTTGGTAACCTCCTCCAAGAATTATAATAAATTTTTTAAGTATGATCTCCCTCTGGTAAACCCATGGTGACTTTCTAATTAGATTAAATTTGTCTAAATGCATTACAATATTAACTTTGATTATTGACTCTAACAATTTACAGCCTATGCTCGTTAAACTCACCGGTCTATAATTTGCTGGATCTGCTTTTTTGCTCTTTTTGAATAAGGGGATCACTCCCGCATCTTTCCAATCCCGTGGAACAATCCCTTGTGCAAGTGATTGAGAACATAATATAGCCAATGGTTTTTTTGCTAGTTGGTCTCTAATTTCATACAGTAATTTTGGATGAATACCATCTTGACCTGGACATTTATTCACTTTCACCCCCTCCAATTTTTAAAAAACCATTTCCTCGGTAATACAGATTGATCCTAATCCTGCTGTATCCATGTCTCTTTGAAAAATATCTATAGGCTCTGGGATCTTGAAGCAGTCCTCTTTTGTGTACACTGTGCCAAAGTACTGATTGAGCAGATTAGCTACCTCCCTATTCTCACTTATTATTGTCCCTGTACTGTCTATGAGAGGGCCTACTTTGTCCTTCGATCTCTGTTTATTTCTAACATAAGAGAAGAAGCTTTTACTATCAGTCTTGATCCTCTGAGCAAGTTTCTTTTCAAAGTCTATTTTTGCTGTTGTATTCACTTTCTGAGATACGTATTGCTTGTCCAAGTATTTTAAATATGTTACTTTTGATTTACCTGCCTCTATATATTTTTTCCATGCTTTATTTTTAGCTCTTCTACATTTAATTACAATTCTAGTTATCCACTTTTTACGCTTGGGGTTTACCTCCCTACATGGAACACATTCCTCTTTTAGCGTTTCCAGAACTGTTTTAAAACTCTCCCACTACTGTTCAACATCTGTTCCTCCGACAATATCTTCCCAGATTATGTGGTTTGCTGCCTCTTTCATCCTCTTAACATCTGTCTTAGAGTAATCATATGTTCGCGTGTTTATGTTTACTTCTTTCCCTGCAAAACGATCCCATCTGATGATTTGATGGTCACTTGAGCCAAACAGTTCCCCAACTTGTGAAATGAAGTGTTTGAGGAAGGTTATAGGTGTTACCAGGAGAGACAGAATGGGGAATGACGACATTCGAAGAATGGTCGGCACTACGTCTTGTGTCGAATACATTTCTAGGCAGAAAATAAGTTGGTTTCGTCATCTCATGAGAATGCACCCTCGTCATCTTCCACTGATGGCTTACAATGCTGGTAGATCTGGCTACAGGGCAAGGGGGCGGCCGCGAGGTAGGTGGATAGATAACAGAGTGTGCAGCGACAAGGGCTAACATTGACCGACGCAACGCACTTGGCGCAGGATAGACGACTCAAGCTCCCCACGACGCTAAATGGCACGTGGACAGAAAACTAACTAATGATTTCTTTGGCTCATCTTGGTGGAAACAGGTTTGGACTTCCTGAACTCCGTTTCGCATCTTCCGTTACTTTATAGGAGAAGCTTTTCTGACTTGGCAAATAAATCAATAGCAGAGCATACACCCCACACAGATAATCGTGATTACAACGGAAAGACAATCCGTGACAGAATCTGCAAAACTACCCTGAGGCAGATAGTGGAGACAAACCCAGCTGGTGTCTACATTGACTCTCAACAAATCAAGTGTTTTGGCCATTTAGTCAGAATGCATTATGACCAGCCTGCAGCAAGAGCAAATCATATGCAGATCTCCGGTCCAGACCTCGACGTCGGTGGATCGAGGGTGTCACTGACTATCTCAGGAAGTTACACCTACGACATCAGAAACCTCCCACTTGGCGATAACAAGAAATCTACGCATTCCTTCACTCTGCGACGAAGTATGGTAAGGACAGAATGACAAAAGAAGAAGCATGAAGGAAGAAGCAAGAAGAGGTAAGAAGAGAGAAAAAAGAAGGAACAGAGAAGAAGAAAGAAAGAAGAAGAAAGAAAGATGAAGAAAGAAAGAAGAAGAAAGAAAGAAAGAAAAAAGAAAGAAAGAAGAAAGAAAGAAAGAAGAAAGAAAGAAAGCAGAAAAAAGAAGAAGAAAGAAGAAGAAAGAAGAAGAAAGAAAAAGACAGACAGACAGAAAGAAAGAAAGAAAGGAAGGAAGGAAGGAAGGAAGGTAGAAGAAGAAGAAGAAGAAGAAGAGGAAGAAGAAAAAGAAGAAGAAGAAGAAGAAAAAGAGGAAGAAGAAGAAGAAAATGAAGAAGAAGAAGAAGAAGAACAAGAAGAAGAAGAAGAAGAAGAAGAAAAAGAAGAAGAAGAAGAAGAAGAAGAAGAAGAAGAAGAAGAAGAAGAAGAAGAAGAAGAAGAAGCATAGGCCATGGAGACATGTCTATACTTGTGATGTAATTTTATTGGCAACAGCTTTTACACATGTAAGGTTGTCAGCCCGTCCAAAATCTACCCTGGTCTAGCCAGGGCCAGGAATTAGCATATATCGTGTAATGAAATGTATGTTATACAATTTTAAGTTGGATTCTTCTATTTGGTGGAATTATAAAAGAACACAATAGTATATTAGAAGAACTTCTGACAAACACATTTTCATTGATGATATTCTGTGTGAAAACCATTCTAGAAACATTAATTTTTTCAGAGCATTACATTCTAAGAACGTTACCCACTGCTGAACACCATAATTTCAGTAAATGTAATTTCTTCTTCTTCGTTCGTTCTCAATCTCCCACTACCAAACCCTGAAGGTTTAAGTAGTAGAATGTAGTCCAGAGAACGGAATGCGTTGTGTCGTAGTTTACAGCTTGGCTGCGATATTTGCACCTTTTGGTCCAACACATCCGTCTTCAGCAAGCATTTTTTTAGTACCGGGTTAGCATTCCCTCTTCAATCCCTTCTCCTTAGCCAGTCTGCCCTGCTGCATCCAGTTATCCAGGATCACCGCGTGGAGGTGTAGAAGGGTCTTGGCAGCTCTGGTTCGCTGGCCCTGACGCTAGCAGTCAGCTATGGGTGGCTGACCACCGCAGCTCATGCGCTGCTCAGCATCTTGATCCCAAATGTAATTTGATGGCTTGTCTGAGTCTTTCGTGTCTTACCTATTTTCTGGTGGTATCTTTTATTGCAAAAACTGGCTTCAACCTGTTTCACCTCAAATTGGGGCAGAACCACTTCCTCGTCCAATAGGATTGGCTTAGCGTTTGGGTTATACTCCCCAAAAGGTTCCGTAGCATTCATCCATTCGAATATGACGTCTTTGTCAGAGTATCCAACTGTGGAAAAAGAAGAAAAGAGGTAGTCCCTAACAAACCTGGTTGTCGGGGATGAAGTGTTTTTAGATAAATCCCGCTTTATGAATAAAATAAGTTTGGCTTAAGGTTGTTTTTTTTTGTTTTGCGTTCGCTTATTTTTCTAATCCCCAAAGGCGGTGTGCATTGCACTGAGTTTTAATTTTGCGCCTGTCGGCCCAGTGCATCCGACTTCAGCATGCATTTTATGTAAGGGTCTGCTTCCTCCTGCATTTTCTAAGGGTTTGCTTCCCCTGGGTAACGGCCGGTGCTGTGGTGGGGATCGAACCCAGCACCTTCTGGTTGTGAGCCGTGCCACTTAACCACTAGGCCACGCCGTCCCCTGGCTTAAGGTTTAATTGCGTCTTAATTCACCCCAAACAGTTCCCTATGTTCCCATTGTTCGTTTTTTGATAAAAGGGACATTCCATTTTGGGTTGAGGAGAGGACAGGTCGATTTTATTTTATTTTAAATACATAAGTAGTTGTAGATAACGTTAAAAGGCTTGCAACCAATCTTTAGTATTTGGGTTATCTTGCAAAAATGGATGCTCGTCAACTCTTTGGATCAGCAGCATACAAACAGAATTATCTCCCTGTAGGCCATGTGTGAGCCTCGTAGACAAGTGCCTTGTATCACAGGAATGTCCTGCCGACATTGTGCCTGAGGACATCTCCATCTGTCCTGTCGCTCAGTCAAGGACATTACCATAACTTGGTTGTTATTGAATCGTCTGACAGCAGGAATAATGCAGTGACAGCATGGGTAATGCCATGGCAGCATGGATAATGCCATGGCAGCATGGATAATGCCACGATGCTGTAGAAACTTGAAGCTACTCTGCTTATCAAGTACCAACGTTGACAGATTCAAGAAACTCATTTCTGAGACGGCAGGTACAAGTGGGATATGAATTCTCGTCAGTTCTCCGAAAATGTCTGACACCCCCAACAGTTAAACAACGGACGTGACGTCACTAAATCAAACCCGGCGCTAAAAATATATATTTCTTTAGTTTGAGGTAAATTAAAATGCAAGAACCCAGAAAGAAATGCATCCAATTGTACGTTTGGGACTTCACAAGACGGTCAATGTCCGGGGGAATAATTATGTTGCAACACGCAAAGTGTTTTCCGTAAGTCAATCCGTTAATTTCCTCCTCGTTGGAGACTTAACTAACTTGGATTTAAAAAAAATAATAAATTGCTCGTCATGCCTCGTACTTCCAAATAGAGGTACACTCTTTCAAGCAAATGTTGAGAGTTTTCAATATTTATTTGGAAAAATATTATTATTTTTTTTTTTTTACGAAAGTCAAATTAGTAATACATACTTGATTTGTATCTTCAGATCTGAATTCTTTTGCAGATATGTTAGTTTGATTTGCAAAGAATATGGATTCTGTTTCATGTCAAGAGCAAATGTAGAAGAGAGGATTGAAAAATTGACTTTTTGAGACTGAAACAAATAGACTTTTTGAGACTGAAATAAATTAAATTATTGAGACTGAAATAAATTAACTTCTTGACATTGAAATAAATCAACTTCTTGTAACTGAAATAAATGAACTTCTTGTGACTGAAATTCACTTTAACTATATTAAATTCTTCACTCAAAAACACCAAGTCGTATGCAAATGCAAAAAACGATGCCTATTACCAGTTGAACAGAAGAGAGCAGGTCGTGGTCTTCAGACTTCGCACTGGCCACAATAGACTGGTCAGGTCAGGTCAGGTCATCCCGTAACCGGTGAGGACGTTGGGGCACACATGAAGACATCCTCACAACTCCACGCCATCCCTCTCTGTCAGAAGCCGCTGCCTGTGACTCTTCTGGTCGGAGACTGGTCCATTCTTTTATGTTGTCTTCCCATCTCTTTTTGGGCCGGCCTCTACGTCGTATGCCATGCACCTTCCCATGGAGGATTGTGTTTGCAAGACCATTTGATCTCGATATGTGACCGTACCAAGTGTGTTTCCTTCTTTTGACAGTTGCCAAGAGATCTTCGAAAGGCCCTATTGCCGTCGTAATTCTATTTCGGATTTCCTCGTTTGTAACTCGATCTTTGTTCGTGACGTTTAAAAATCTTCGGAAACATCTCATCTCCAAGGCCTGTATCCTTCGTTGAAGGTCAGCTGTAACTGTCCATGTTCACAAGCATAGCGAAATATTGACAGGACCAGTGTACGCATTAATCTGATATTCGTACATATGACTAACCGTTTATCTTGCCAGATTTTGTTAAGCCGTGCAAGCGCCGCTATTGTCTGTGCTATTCTGGCCAATACTTCCCATTTTGATCCTTCATCACTGACAATCGACCCAAGATATTTAAAACGGTCAACTACTTCGACAATAGACTGAGGTACCACTTATTCAACAAATTTAAGATAGGTGGCACCGACGAATGCTCGTGTGGTACCGGGAAAATGACCGCTGAACATTTGCTGCAAAACTGCCCGACATACGAGGATCAGAGAGAGCAGATGTGGCCATCACCAGTGGCAACACTAGACAAGCTCTATGGCAGTGTCGACAGCCTCAGGATGACAGCTGCTTTTTTCGAAAAAATAATCGTTGATGTCTGACTGCGTACGATGAAGAAGAAAGAAGAAGATGAAGTATGCAAATGAGTCACAATCATTAGTATTTGTTGCAGTTTGCAACTGTGGGAATATAGTTAATACTGCTCATCTTTAGTTGTCTTTGACAGAGTGAGAAATGAATTCTGAAATGACTTAGTGTGTCCATATATACCTTGAACCATCTGTTCGTGAGTTTTTAATTTAGCGTTGAGTTCGTTACGATGAATTTGAACTTTTACAAGAAATGCCAATAACACAGTTCACTTTTGTTTTCCAAGCCTTTCAACGGTTTTCCATTAATGTTCATGAAAACAGATATCTCCCCTTTCAATGCATAACAACGCTTCGGCCTCTTATTGGCCTAACCCAGTCAACGTAATTCATTGTCTGGAGAAGGGAAGGTCTTCACGCTCGTATCGAAAGTCTTCTAGAAATTCTTGAAACCAGTTGATGTTCACGTCAAATAACTCTGATCTGATTTTAACAACAATGTTCCAGTTGAAACCAGTTGATGTTCACATCAAATAACTCTGATCTGATTATAACAACAATGTTCCAGTTGAAACCAGTTGATGTTCACATCAAATAACTCTGATCTGATTATAACAACAATGTTCCAGTTGAAACCAGTTGATGTTCACATCAAATAACTCTGATCTGATTATAACAACAATGTTCCAGTTGAAACCAGTTGATGTTCACATCAAATAACTCTGATCTGATTATAACAACAATGTTCCAGTTGAAACCAGTTGATGTTCACATCAAATAACTCTGATCTGATTATAACAACAATGTTCCAGTTGAAACCAGTTGATGTTCACATCAAATAACTCTGATCTGATTATAACAACAATGTTCCAGTTGAAACCAGTTGATGTTCACATCAAATAACTCTGATCTGATTATAACAACAATGTTCCAGTTGAAACCAGTTGATTTTCACATCCAATAACTGATCTGATTATAACAACAATGTTCCAGTTGAAACCATTTGATGTTCACATCAAATAACTATGATCTGATTATAACAACAATGTTCCAGTTCAAACCAGTTGAAGTTCACATCAAATAACTATGATCCGATTATAACAACAATGTTCCAGTTGAAACCAGTCGCTGCTGGAGCTCCATTGGTTGATGTCCCGATTAGCTTCTTTCAATTAAGGTCTCCAATTAAGGTGTCCAATTAAGGTCTCTAATTAAGGTCTCCAATTAAGGTCTCCAATTAAGGTCTCTAATTAAGGTCTCCAATTAAGGTCTCCAATTAAGGTCTCTAATTAAGGTGTCCAATTAAAGTCTCTAATTAAGGTCTCCAATTAAGGTATCCAATTAAGGTCTCTAATTAAGGTCTCCAATTAAGGTCTCCAATTAAGGTCTCCAATTAAGGTCTCTAATTAAGGTCTCTAATTAAGGTCTTTAATTAAGGTCTCTAAATAAGGTCTCTAATTAAGGTCTCTAATTAAGGTGTCCAATTAAGGTCTCTAATTAAGATCTCCATTTAAGGTCTCCAATTAATGTCTCCAATTAAGGTGTCCAATTAAGGTCTCTAATTAAGGTCTCCAATTAAGGTCTTTAATTAAGGTGTCCAATTAAGGTCTCCAATTAAGGTGTCCAATTAAGGTTTCCAGTTAAGATTTGCAATTAAGGTATCCAATTAAGTTTTCCAATTACGGTCTCCAATTAAGGTGTCCAATTAAGGTTTCCAATTAAGGTCTCCAATTAATGTGTCCATTTATCGTCTCCAATTAAGGTGTCCAATTAAGGTTTCCAATTAAGGTCTCTAATTAAGGTCTCCAATTAAGGTCTACAATTAAGGTCTCCAATTAAGTTCTCGTCTCCAATTAAGGTCTCCAATTAATGTTTCCAATTAAGGTTTCCAATTAAGGTGTCCAAATAAGGTGTTTAATTAAGGTTTCCAATTAAGGTGTCCAAATAAGGTGTCCAAATAAGGTGTCCAAATAAGGTGTCCAAAAAAGGTATCCAATTAAGGTCTCTAATTAAGGTCTCCAATTAAGGTCTACAATTAAGGTCTCCAATTAAGTTCTCGTCTCCAATTAAGGTCTCCAATTAATGTTTCCAATTAAGGTTTCCAATTAAGGTGTCCAAATAAGGTGTTTAATTAAGGTTTCCAATTAAAGTGTCCAAATAAGGTGTCCAAATAAGGTGTCCAAATAAGGTGTCCAAAAAAGGTATTAAATTAAGGTCTCCAATTAAGGTCTCCAATTATAGTGTCCAATTAGGGTGTCCAATTAAGGTCTCCAATTAAGGTCTCCAATTAAGGGTGTCCAATTAAGGTGTCAAATTAAGGTCTCCAATTAAGGTGTCCAATTAAAGTCTCCAATTAAGGTCTCCAATTAAGTTCTCGTCTCCAATTAAGGTCTCCAATTAATGTTTCCAATTAAGGTTTCCAATTAAGGTGTCCAAATAAGGTGTTTAATTAAGGTTTCCAATTAAGGTGTCCAAATAAGGTGTCCAAATAAGGTGTCCAAATAAGGTGTCCAAAAAGGTATTAAATTAAGGTCTCCAATTAAGGTCTCCAATTATAGTGTCCAACTAGGGTGTCAAATTAAGGTCTCCAATTAAGGTCTCCAATTAAGGGTCTCCAATTAAGGTGTCCAATTAAGGTCTCCAATTAAGGTCTCCAATTAAGTTCTCGTCTCCAATTAAGGTCTCCAATTAATGTTTCCAATTAAGGTGAACAATTAAGGTTTCCAATTAAGATGTCCAAATAAGGTGTCCAAATAAGGTGTCAAATTAGGGTCTCCAGTTAAGGTCTCCAATTAAGGTCTCAAATTAAGGTATTCAATTAAGGTCTCTAATTAAGGTCTCTAATTACAGTGTCCAATTAGGGTCTCCAATTAAGGTCTCCAATTAAAGGTCTCCAATTAAAGGTGTCCAATTAAGGTCTCCAATTAAGGTCTCCAATTAAGGTCTCCAATTAAGGTGTCCAATTAAGGTCTCAAATTAAGGTCTCCAATTAAGTTCTCGTCTCCAATAAAGGTCTCCAATTAATGTTTCCAATTAAGGTGAACAATTAAGGTTTCCAATTAAGGTGTCCAAATAAGGTGTCCAAATAAGGTGTCAAATTAAGGTCTCCAATTAAGGTCTCCAAATTAAGGTCTCTTGGAAAAACTTCCCCCCCCCCCCCTCCCCCTCCAACCATATTATAGTACCTTTCATTGGTTGCAGGATCAATTTATTCTTCTGCACACATTATTTGAGCATGTTTTATGCCAACAACTCTAGCCAAATGGGTCGGATCGATGGCGTCTGTGCCGTCGTCTATAGCAACTCAAATCGCTTTAAATTATGACGCGTTTTCTTTTGGGCCTTCATTTAACATCAGCGACAGGTCGCGCCGCGGTCCGATGGGAAGGCCATATCTGTTCAGTGCCCTGCCTTTACCGATGTACAGTTCACAAAGGAGATCATTGAGAAGTGACAATCTCCGTTGGAAAATGGCGTCCAGTGTTTTGCAATTCTTCATAGACAATAAAGCTTGCCCGAACAATTATTTCAGTTTGTGGAAAGAAAAACATGTTTAGAAGATTTTACAAATTGTTTATCTCATTTTTTTTTCTCAGCTGACCTTTGAAATCGCTGAATGCGGTTGGCTGGGTATTATCATGTTTTGGCTGGGTATTATCATGTTTTGGCTGGTTATTATCATGTTTTGGCTGGGTATTATCATGTTTTGGCTGGGTATTATCATGTTTTGGCTGGTTATATTCCTTCAAAGCGGAAATAATTTTAAAGCAATTTTTTTACAAAATGGTTTTCCTGACGAATGAAAAATAAGTAATCATAAGCATTCATTTCTTGAAATGTACCACAATCGCTTTCTACTTTCCTATTCCTCCTTCCTCCTTCTCCTTCTTTCTATTCCTCCTCCTTCTTCTTCCTCCTTCCTTTTTCTTATTCTTCCTCCTTCTACTTCCTCCTTCCTTCTTCTTCTTCCTCCTCCTTCTTTCTCCTTCTTCTTCTTCTTCTTCTTCTTCCTCCTTCTTCTCCTTCTTCTTCTTGTTCTTCCTCCTTCTTCCTTCTTCCTCCTTCTTCCTTCTTCTTCCTTCTTCTTCTTCTTCCTCCTTCTTCTTCTTTCTTCTTCTTCTTTCTTCTTCTTCTTCCTCCTCCTTCTTCTTCCTCCTCCTTCTTCTTCCTCCTTCTTCTTCTTCCTCCTTCTCCTCCTCCTCTTCCTCCTCTTTATCCTCCTCTTCCTCCTCTTCCTCCTCCTCCCTTCCCCATTCCCCCTTCCCCCTCCTCCTCTTTCTTCTTCTTCTTCTTCTTCGGTGATCTCATCTGGATAATTTTAATTTAGAACGCCGACATAATTCAGTTCAGTTTAATCCAAGTACCATCTCCGCATCGAAGGTCGGCTACAATGAATCTCCAGTGCAGGTTGACATTTGACAGCGTACGATGAAGAAGAAGAAGAAGAAGAAGAAGAAGAAGAAGAATGTCCAGTGTACTCTATCTCTTTCCCTAATTGTGCCATCTGACAACCTTCTCCAGTCCATCTGATATTATCAAACCACTTTAAACATTGTCTGCCTCCTGCATGACTGCCTTCCACTCCACCCTGAAGCATGGTCTTCAGCATAGAGGTAGGTCTTGTTATATGGACAAATTAACTATAATGTATGTCTTTAGTTCTATTTTCACCTCAATCGTTTCAATACTTCCACATTTGTTTTATTTTCTTTGCAAGAAATGTAAACCAAACTTCTATATTTAACACATTTCGAAGGCTTCAATGCTCTTTTCCAACTTGTTATTCATTGTCCATGTTTCTACACCATAAAGTAGTGTCAAGTATACACAACACCTGACAATCCTCATTTTCAAAATAGGATTTATCTGCTTTGATGTCAGTATATGTCGCATGTTGCCAAATACGATCTTGGCCATACCTATTCTCTTTTTTATTTTTTGTATTGACAGCTGCCATAATCCGTTATTATATGATCTAGATAGGAGAAACGGTACCTAGCCCAGTAGTTATCTTTTATTGTTATCTACATACATGGTTTCTTGTCATTTTCCCAAGTAGCATAGTCTTTGTTTTCTTTATGTTTATGTCTAATCCACTCTTGACTTATTTGGTATATCATTGTCTATGTATGTTTAATCCCCTCTTGACTTACTTGGTATATTATTGTCACAAGCTCCTGTAATTCTTGCACAATTAAAACTAATAATTTAGTTGAATATAATAAATTCGCATATTACAAATTCATATCTCTGGCCATTCGATGTTGGGAGTTACGAGCGACGGTGCTGCTTGCGTGCAATCAAACATGTCCGTTTAATAGTTGGTTTAGATTATCCATTTCTTACCGCGTCAGTTTCACATCACTCAACCTTAGTTGGGTTTACCATGTGATGTTCACAAGTTGACGATCATCAAACCTCATAAGCGAACCAAACAACGAGTGCACACGAGTGACTTATGGGATCGTTCAAATGAACCCATTGTTTGTTTGTTATCAGTTTACCGAGTTAACAAATTGTCAAGACAACGTCGCGCAGGTTGGGCGGCTTTCTCTTTAAAAAATTATGTACTGGACAACATCCACCTTTCTCTTTGAAATAGCCGGTACTGGACAACATCCACCTTTCTCTTTGATAAAGCCGGTACTAGACAACATCCACCTTTCTCTTTGATAAAGCCGGTACTAGACAACATTCACCTTTCTCTTTGATAAAGCCGGTACTAGACAACATCCACCTTTCTCTTTGATAAAGCCGGCATTGGACAACATCCCCGACCAGAGCTTACGCACCTTTCTCTTGATCTCCAAAGTACTACCTACAATATGCTATGCGGTGGAAACATGGAAACTCACGACGGAAATGGAGAGTCCAAACTCAGAGTAACCTAAGCCTCCCTCGAGAGACGTATGGTTGGTCTTACGTTTCATAGCCAGCTTCATACTTCCGTTCGACAAAACTAAAATTGCTCGTGAATATTCCAGCTGCAAACGCTAGATTGAAAACAAATCAAATATTTACCAACAATATTTATAGAAAATAAATCTGGTCACGTGATCAGAGTACTTACAGCTCATTATCTGAAGATAGCATATCTGCTTATCGAATGGGTAGTTGATCAGGTTCATGGGGCAGCTCAAGGTCACGGACAACCTGGATAGATCAATGCAGGTCAAGGTTGTTGAAATAGAAGAGTGGTGCATGTTGATAGATCCTGTGAAAACTGGTGCAAGGGTTAAAGTAGAAACAGCGATGTGGAAGTTATAGAGGTAATAACAACAACAATCATGTTGCAATGGACACGACATCGAACGAAAACGGTGAATTATTCTCAATTGGGCTGCCCATGTGACTGTAACAGTTCTAGCTGGAGCATATGCGTTAAGGGCAGGGGTGATTGGGCGGGCGACTCTGGGAACAAAGGTTATCTCAATGTGTGCCAATGTCAATCACTGTTTCGATACTAAGTCGACAAAGGAAACGAGTGGTAGAGGGAAGAATGTGTCTAGTACAGGTGGGGGTTCGGAGATGACCACTCTGGCGTTCCGATTTAGCGTAGTGGTGGAGTTGGTGACATTTAGAGGCCGTCACGACCTGTTACGACATTTAGAGTGACATGAATTCGGAGTTATTCGTCCAATAATAACTAGTTGGAGGTAGATCCAAATTAGAGTGACGGCTAAGTCAGACAACCAACAGAAGATCATCGGACAGCCATGAAGTTGGTTGAGACTGTAGAATACTCGGCAAAGATGAACTGAGCAGACTGGCCAGGAGAGAGGGAGGGAGTGAAATATTAGCTAGGAGAGCGATTGATAGGCTGCTAAAAGCTAGCAGGTTGACTAGGAAGTGACAGTTGAGTGGGAGTTTGCATGATGACTGAACCAGTATACACCTTGGAGTTTTGGCCAGTCGCTCTTTAAGTGTGTGTGTTGGACACCCTGTGAACAGTAAGAGATTTGAATGTGGGTCGCACGTGCAGGACACCGAGTGAAGGATGCTTGATCTAGTGCATGTGAACTCAAGAATACGGGATTGTCAGTGGGATTGTGCAGGACACCGAGTGAAGGATGCTTGATCTAGTACATGTGAACTTAAGAATACGGGATTTATGTGGGATTGTGCAGGACACCGAGTGAAGGATGCTTAATCTAGTACATATGAACTTAAGAATACGGGATTTATGTGGGATTGTGCAGGACACCGAGTGAAGGATGCTTGATCTAGTACATGTGAACTTAAGAATACGGGATTTATGTCGGATTGTGCAGGACACTGAGTGAAGGATGCTTAATCTAGTACATATGAACGCAAGAATACGGGATTGTCTGTGGTATTGTGCAGGGCACTTTGGGAACAATGTGCGGTCTGAGGAATGTGTATGCACAGATCGACTGAGTGCGTGACCACAAGTGAGTTCGACTATAAGTGACGTAATCTAATTTCATATGAACGCATAGACCACATGAGTATTTGTAAATCGATCGTATGTGGATGTACAGATCACCTGATTGAAGGGATCTGAGTGTGTGTGAATGCACAGAGCGACAGAGTACATAACACGATCACGAGTTTGTGAGAGCGTGTTGAGTGTGCAGATAAGGGGAGGGTAGCGGTGAGAAGCTTTGGTTAGGGTGTTTGGAGGAGTTAACAAAAGCTGGTGCTTAAAACCTCCGCTGTAGTACAAATTAATACATTTTGATTATTTCGTTGAGATGAATTGTGTTCTTTTTGCTAATATTGTGTTTGTATGAGATTCATGTTATTAAATATATTACAATTTGTTTAATCTGTTATTTACTGTGTGAAGTCGTGTCGTGGTCTGGATACACGATGCAGCACTTTAGATAAATAACTACTCAACGAAACGTAGGCTCTGCCACAACCCTGATTTTACAAGCTACTTACAATCCAACGGAAAACGGACTGACACTTTATCAACAAATACCCTGACATGTGGAGATAAAGGTACATAGTATAACTCTAAACGGGAACTTGAACACGTGTGCTTCCGTGAGAAAAAACCAGAGTTCTAACCACTTGGCATGCAGCCAAATTAACTTAGTTATGAATCATAAATTAGTGGAGAATCGAGCACTGGTCAAGTCGTTTCAAATCTGGACCTGGTTTATTTTCAGGGGCGGAACATACAGTGGTGCCGCTATGGTATTTATGAAGAAAACGATAAGACACGAAAAAGAAGAAATAGGAAGATGGTGTGGATGAGAAGCAGAAGAAGAAGAAGGAAAATAAGAAGAAGGAAAATAAGAATGAGAGAAACATAATTACAGAAGAAGAATAAGAAGAAGAAGAAAAAGAAAAGAGGAAAATGTAAATTATGAAGAGAAGAAGAAGAAGGCGGCGGAGGAGGAGGAGGTGGAGTAAAAGAAAAAAAAGAAAAAGAGGAGAAGCAGATGTAGAACAACAAAAATAGGAAGAAGAAGAATAGGAAGAGGACGAAGAAGAAGAAGAAGAAAAAGAAGAAGAAAGCAAAGCATAAGTAAAGGTAGACGAGAACAAGAAATATAAAAAAAGGAAGAAGAAATGGAGTAGAAGAAGAATAATTAGAGGTAAAGAAGGAAGAGCAGAAGAAGACGACGAAGAAGAAAATAAGGATGAGAATAAGAGATAAAAGAAGAGAAGAAGAGGAAGAAAAGGCAGATGAGGAAGATCATGAGAAGAAGAAGAGGAAGATGAGGTAGATGAGGAAGAAGAAAAAAGTTAAGAAGAAGAAGAAGAAGAATAAGAAGAAGAGGAAGGTTAAGAAGAAGAAGAAGAAGAAGAAGAAGAAGAAGAAGAAGAAGAAGAAGAAGAAGAAAGTTAAGAAGAAGAAGAAGAAGAAGAAGAAGAAGAAGAGGAAGGTTAAGAAGAAGAAGAAGAAGAAGAAGAAGAAGAAGAAAGTTAAGAAGAAGAAGAAGAAGAAGAAGAAGAAAGTTTAGAAGAAGAAGAAGAAGAAGAAGAAGAAGAAGAAAGTTAAGAAGAAGAAGAAGAAGAAGAAGAAGAAGAAGAAGAATAAGAAGAAGAATAAGAAGAAGAGGAAGGTTAAGAAGAAGAAGAAGAAGAAGAAGAAGAAGAAGAAGAAGAAGAAGAAGAAGAAAAAGATAAACCTACATTAGACAGTCCACCACGTTGTCCAAGTCATTCCCTTAATTCGCTATCCATCTGCGCTGTTAAGAGTCACAGGTAGTGGAAGCTCCTCCTAGACTCAAGTCTGTTGCATAGTAGGACTTGGCATGTGTCATACGTCCATTTGTTATGTAGTCTTCCTCGTGTATTATAACCAGACATTTGTGTGTTATGTGCGTATATCTGCAGTTCTATTGGTTGCTACGGGTTTTTTTCTGATGGTATAACCACTTCTACCAGTCAAGCCAGCGGTAAATGGGTACGAATTCAGAGCGGAAATAAGACTACCAAAGATGCAAAACATACCGATCAGACATATTAGTCAGGGTCAGGCAAAATATACTGATCAGACATGTTAGTCAGGGTCAGGCAAAATATACTGATCAGACATGTTAGTCAGGGTCAGGTACAATATACTGATCAGACATGTTAGTCAGGTCAGGTGCAATATACTGATTATACATGTTAGTCAGGGTCAGGCAAAATATGCTGATCACACATGTTAGTCAGGGCCAGGCAAAATATACTGATCAGACATGTTAGTCAGGGCCAGGCAAAATATACTGATCCGACATGTAAGTCACGGTCAGGCAAGATATGCTAGTCAGACATGTTAGTCAGGGTCAGGCAAAATATACTGATCCTACATGTTAGTCAGGGTCAGGCAAAATATACTGGCCAACACCCTTACTTCAGCTTCCCCGTAGCTCTTCAAAGAAACGGGCTGTTTTTATGGCAGCCTGGCTAACAGGAAGATGGATCGACGTGATCTCCGTATTAGACAGCGAAATACAGGTGAAACCAAGCATAGCACAACCGCCTGGAGGACCCCGGTCGACCTTCATCTGCATGCTTGAGATGTAAAAAAACTGCAACAAACGTCCTTTTTAGGGCGCAGAAAAAGGATTAGTTTACCCATTGTGGGCATTCCGTCAACAACAACAAGAACGAATTCAGAGGGGAAAGTCAAACCCGCTCATGTAGCAACAGAGTTCGTACTCTCTCGCTAATATCTCCTGTAACGAAAGGCATACGAGGCGTCCAGGTGAAAATAAAGTCCGTTCTGTGAACAACTTTCCTTTCATCCTTCTTGGATAAAACCCAAGCTTGGCGTGGGTTGTAACAAGTTTTACAGTACACAAAGTTAGCTTGAAATGCACAATTATTTTTGTTTTATTCAAATAATATTTTTATAATGTTTATACTGAAGCCAGTAATGGCGAGTCTTCAATTTCCGTTCAAAGTAAAAAATGCACCCAAGAACCTTCAGCCAAAAAAATGTTTCGGTTTAAATAAACAGAGCAAAAATAAAAATTGGTTCATGCAGCATGGCACGCCTATCTCTTCTGTGTAATTCATTACAAGGATAAATGTAAGGTTGTGTGTCATATTGCAGTCGGGGATGAAGTTGTAGGGATTTCATTGAATTAATTACTAGTGTTTGTTTGCAGAATGGGCGAGAACGATATTAGACTGAAATAAAAGGAAAGGGACATAGGGGTTATAATAGATCATACAGGTAAGGTGAGTGAGCAAGTCCAGGTAGCAGGAAAAAGGCAAATGCAATGTTAGGTATGCTAGAAAGAAATATTAAACATAATAGCAAGGAAGGAAAATCATTAGTTAGACCTAGATTGGAGCACTGTGTACAGGAGTGGAGTCTTTATCGCAGAGGAGATATAAACATGTTGGAAAGGATACACAAAAGAGCGACAAAGATGATAGTTGGATTTTAGAATTACAGTTATAAGGAAAGTCAGAACAACCGGCCTACAGTGTCTAGAAAAGAGGAGAATTCGAGGTGACTTAATACAGATTCATAAGATAATCAAAGGAACGGATACATTATACAAAACAAGTTTTTTTTCAAAATACAACCAGCTACAAGAACAAGAGAGCATAGCTACAAATTAACTAAAGAAAGGTCCAGATTAGATATTAGGATATATTCTTTTAGTCAGAAAGTGGTGAATGCTTGGAAGGCATTGCCACAGGAAGTAGTGGAGGCAGGGACAATTAATGCATTTAAGAATAGATTGGATGCGCATAGCTTTTAGAGAAAGGAAATGTAAATTAAACTGGTTGTATACAGATTCTGCAGAGTCTTCTAAACCAGGATAAAGAAGTTTGGTGTGGCTTGCTATCTTGATTAGAGATTCAGTGATCTAGGGATTGAGAGATTTGGCTTGCAATCTCAAAGTACAAGGTTCTAATCTCGACGTATTCAGTTAGCTAGACCGGGCATGTAGTGGGTTTTTTCATGGCAGGACAGCTTCTTCCAGTCGATCCAGCTGTAAACTGGTACCTGACGAAGTCAAGGGAAAATGCATGAGCTACCGCGGGAGTTACGGAGTTCGTGCTCTGTCGTCGACACTTTCTGAGCACATATGAGGAGGGCACAAGGGGGGGGAGAGGTGATGGGGGGAGGCGAGGGGCGACCAGTGGCAGTGAAAGAAGTGGGTATCCAGGGGCAATTTTGGCGGTTCTTTCAGCAATTTTTTTCTTTCTATACCTCGCTTTCCGTGTCTATCTGGGTGTATATCTGCCTGGGTTTATATTTACCTGGGTATATATTTACCTGGGTTTATATCTGCCTGGGTGTTTATCTACCTGCGTTTTTATTTACCTGGGTTTATATTTACCTGGGCTTATATCTACCTGGGTTTATATCTGCCTGGGTGTATATCTACCTGGGTTTACTTCTACCTTGCTTTTTATTTACCCCTACCTGGGTTTATATTTACGTCTACCTGAGTTTATTTCTACCTGGGCTTTTATTTACGTCTACCTGGGTTTACATTTAGCTGGGTTTATATCTACCTGGATTTATATTTACGCCTAGCTGTGTTTATATCTATCTGAGCTTATATTTACGCCTACCTGGGTTTATATTTACCTGGGTACGAGTGGGACACCCTGTAAGGGACACCCAGAAGTCGGTACAAGGAGGGCACCCTGAATGAGGGACAATCAGGGACCAGTACGAGTGGGACACCCTGAATAAGGGGCAACCAGGGACCGGTACGAGTGGGACATCCTGTATATGTTACCTAAGTATAGATAAACACCTGTCCTGTGATCGTTCCCGAACATTCCTCTCTATCCGGATTTGACAGCGCCTACCTGCGACTATGTCTACTTAAATTAAAACGCACCCGCATTTTTTTGCACCTGGATATGAACCTACCTGAAAAACTATCCACCCGAGCTGATTTAAACCTGGAATTATAAATACCTGGATATGTCCTCATCTCGATATGGACCTACCTGGATATATACAGCATAGTCCCTCCTTTATACAGCCTCATCATTTGGTTCTTTGTCATGATGAGATGGAATGATCCTTTCTTTTCGTTAGGGAAGAAAATGTCAGGCACCCAGACTTTGTTGATGTTTTCAGAGTCGAAGTCCAGAGAGTCTAGTCTCGATACTTCGAATATCTGCTGGGCTTTATCTCCGTAGATTCGCTTGTCTTCCCATCTGAGATGAAGCAGGATTCCTACCGTGAAGTCCTGTAATCAAAGGCAACATGAAATGATGGCTTTCTTGTTCTTTTTCATCTTCTTCTTATTTGTTGAATTTTTTCTGTTGTGTTTGTTTTGTTTATTCTTCTTTTGTCTTCTTTCTTCTTCTTTTTCTTCTTCTTGTTCTTCTTCTTCTTCTTCTTCTTCTTCTAATTCCTGTTCTTCTTCTTCTTCTTCTTCTTTTACTTCCTTTACTTCTTTTTTCTTTTTCTTCTTTTTCTCCTTCTTATTCTTCTTCTTCTTCTTCTTCTTCTTCTTCTTCTAATTTCTGTTCTTTTTCTTCTTCTTCTACTTGTTCTTCTTCTTCTTCTTCTTCTTCTTCTTCTTCTTCTTCTTCTAATTTCTGTTCTTTTTCTTCTTCTTCTACTTGTTCTTCTTCTTCTTCTTCTTCTTCTTCTTCTTCTTCTTCTTCTTCTTCTTCTTCTTCTTCTTCTTCTTCTTCTAATTTCTGTTCTTTTTCTTCTTCTTCTTCTTCTTCTTCTTCTAATTTCTGTTTTTTCTTCTTCTTCTTCTTCTTCTTCTTCTTCTTCTTCTTCTTCTTCTTCTTCTTCTTCTTCTTCTACTTGTTCTTCTTCTTCTTCTTCTTCTTCTTCTTTGTGGCCTTCGTCTTCTCCATCTTTTTATTCTTCCTCTTCATTTTCTTATTATTTTGTTGTTCTTCTTTTACTATTTTTTTCGTCTTCTTCTTCTTTTGCATCTTCTTCTACTTAATTTTCTTTTCTTCTTTAATTTTTCCTTCTATTCTTACTCTTTTTCTGCTTCTACTTCTTTTTCTTCTCTATCTTTCTTTCCATAATCTTTTTCTTCTTTTCATTTTAATCTTCTTCTGTATCTTCTTCTTTTTGTTGATCTACATTTCTTTTCTTCCTTTTCTTCTTGTTCGTATTTTGTTCTTCTTCTTTCTCTTCTTCTTCTTCGTTTATTCTTCCTCTTAATCTTGTTCTACTTTTTCATTATTCTTTTTCTTCTTCTTGTTTCCTTTTTCGTCTTGTGCTGAAAATAACACGGGTGAGTAAGATGGACGGAACGCAGGCAAGAGATGGACTGTGCTGTAAGTGGTAAGACAACATGAAGAGGAGGACTGTGCTGTAAGTGGTAAGACAACACGAAGAGGAGGACTGTGCTGTAAGTGGTAAGACAACATGAAGAGGAGGACTGTGCTGTAAGTGGTAAGACAACATGAAGAGGAGGACTGTGCTGTAAGTGGTAAGACAACATGAAGAGGAGGACTGTGCTGTAAGTGGTAAGACAACATGAAGAGGAGGACTGTGCTGTAAGTGGTAAGACAACATGAAGAGGAGGACTGTGCTGTAAGTGGTAAGACAACATGAAGAGGAGGACTGTGCTGTAAGTGGTAAGACAACATGAAGAGGAGGACTGTGCTGTAAGTGGTAAGACAACATCGAGATGAGGACTGTGCTGTAAGTGGTAAGACAACATCGAGATGAGGACTGTGCTGTAAGTGGTAAGACAACATGAAGAGGAGGACTGTGCTGTAAGTGGTAAGACAACATGAAGAGGAGGACTGTGCTGTAAGTGGTAAGACAACATCGAGATGAGGACTGTGCTGTAAGTGGTAAGACAACATGAAGAGGAGGACTGTGCTGTAAGTGGTAAGACAACATGAAGAGGAGGACTGTGCTGTAAGTGGTCAGACAACATCGAGATGAGGACTGTGCTGTAAGTGGTAAGACAACAACAAGAGATGGACTGCCTACAGCCTGTCACAGTGTGCTATTAAGACAAGAAACTGAGGATGTACGAGGTATGTTGCAACCAACCTTCGATGCGGAGACGTCACTTGATATCATTATCATCATCATCATCATCACCATCACCATCATCATCACCATCACCATCATTACCATCACCATCATTACCATCACCATCATTACCATCACCATCATCATCCCCATCACCATCATCATCACCATCATTAGTATCATTATCATCATCACCATCATCATAATTATCATCATCACCATCATTATCATCATTATCATCATCATCATCACCATCACCATCATCACCATCACCATCATCACCATCACCATCATCACCATCATCATCATCACCATCATCATCATTATCATCATCACCATCACCATCATCATCATCATCATCATCATGATCATCACCTTTATCGTCATCACCATCATCACTATCATCATCACCAATCATCATTATATTCATCATCATCATCACAAGGGACTGAAGTAACAATCAACTACCAAGAATGGAGAATCTACAACGTATACGCTCACGTAGATCACCTCTTTGAGGACGTAAAGTGAGAATTTCTGTCGGACGTGTCAGAATCACAGAGCAAAAAGTTCCTCATTGCAGGTGACTTTAATGCTAGGTCAAAGGAGTGGGGAAATGTCACTGAAAATAGGCAAGGGGTCGTCTTGAACCAGGCATTAGTCCACACAAACCTCACTGTCGTGAATGACGGACGTCCGACTAGAATAGCATCTCGACCGGGAGATACGGACGGGGTCATCGACCTGGCTCTTATATCCAGTGATGTTGCTCAATCCACACGCTGGGACGTATTAGGGGCACAAGAGAGCGACCACCTGCCGTGTGTCGTACTTATACCCAGAGGAAAACACATCAGACACCGGAAAGCCAAACAGGTGTTCAGTTGCACGTACGATCAGGATAATGTAGTGAACAAGCTGCGCCAGACGATAGGAAGCAGGACCACTAGATCCCCTTTTGTCAAATCACCCTGGTGGACTCAAGAGGTTGATACGGCCTTGAGAGAAAAGAAGGCCGCAACAAAGGATTGGCGTAAAACCAGAAAGAGAGCTGGTATTAATGTTGACGCGTTGAACGAGAAGGAGGTAAAACGCAAAGCTACCAATTCCTTGAAAGCGTTAGCTAGGGAGTCCAAAAGCGAGCAATGGGAGGAGTTCACCACAAGAGTGGGTAATGATAATACCCTCCAGATGTTCTGGCACATGCATCGAAAGATGAATGGACAAACTACAAGCCAGCTTATCTCCAACATTCAAGATACAACAGGAAGGCCCCTGAAGACAGATGAAGAGAAAGGTCTAAGTTTTTTTCAGTCGATATGTTGCCCAGACTGACAAAGGCGACAGAGATGCCCGTCAGGAAAGGCATCCTAGACGCAGCCATGAGGGAAGAGGCTTATGTAGACCTTTTCACCGAGGCGGAGGTCGTAAAAAGCCTACGTACCAGCAAAAACACAGCTCCAGGTCCTGATGGAGTACAGTATTTCCACATCAAGCAGTTGGATGAGACAGAGATAAGAAATATGATGAAGGAGTTCAACCACACTATAGAGAAGGCATCTGTGCCTGAGGACTGGCTTCATAGCTATCTGTGCCTGAGGACTGGCTTCATAGCTATCTGTGCCTGAGGACTGGCTTCATAGCTATCTGTGCCTGAGGACTGGCTTCATAGCTGTCTGTGCCTGAGGACTGGCTTCATAGCTATCTGTGCCTGAGGACTGGCTTCATAGCTATCTGTGCCTGAGGACTGGCTTCATAGCTATCTGTGCCTGAGGACTGGCTTCATAGCTGTCTGTGCCTGAGGACTGGCTTCATAGCTATCTGTGCCTGAGGACTGGCTTCATAGCTATCTGTGCCTGAGGACTGGCTTCATAGCTGTCTGTGCCTGAGGACTGGCTTCATAGCTATCTGTGCCTGAGGACTGGCTTCATAGCTATCTGTGCCTGAGGACTGGCTTCATAGCTATCTGTGCCTGAGGACTGGCTTCATAGCTATCTGTGCCTGAGGACTGGCTTCATAGCTATCTGTGCCTGAGGACTGGCTTCATAGCTATCTGTGCCTGAGGACTGGCTTCATAGATATCTGTGCCTGAGGACTGGCTTTATAGCTATCTGTGCCTGAGGACTGGCTTCATAGCTATCTGTGTCTGAGGACTGGTTTCATAGCTATCTGTGCCTGAGGACTGGCTTCATAGCTATCTGTGCCTGAGGACTGGCTTCATAGCTATCTATGCCCACTGCCTAAACCTGGTAAGGACTCCACGCTTCTCGGCAGCTATCGAATAATCACCATACAAAATGTATATGGCAAATTGCTCGAGAAGATAGTGGCCAGGAAAATAATGGCCTACCTTGAACGGGAGCAGATTCTACCCGACACGCTGGGCAGTTATAGAACAGCGAAGGAGACCTGGGCTAACGATGGAACTTTCACGTATGATGTGTACGAGGGGTTTCAGTCAAAGCAAGAAACAGTCGCGGTGGCACTCGACCTGGAAGACGTATACAAGCGTGTCGATTTTGGGACCTTAATTACCTGTCTGCAGCAGTGTGGTTTAAACCCGGGGCTGGTTAGTTGGATATCAGCCGCCCTGATGGAAAGAACAGTTGCGCTACGCGTGGGATCGTGGACATCAGAACCGAGGCGAATATGTCCAGGACTGCCTCTAGGGTCTCCGCTCTCACCGGTGCTGTTCAACATTTACACAGTAAGAGTGGCCAATATTCAACCCACAGGGACAGGGCGAACGTTGACATTTGCCGATGACATCCTAACGTACAGGACTGGCTCTCAGACAGGCAAGAATTGGTTAAAGACATCCAGGAAACCTTGCAAGGAATCTCACAGTGGTGCAGCGACTCAAGCTCTAAGATCAACCCGAACAAGGCCTGCATGATGTGGTGCTCTTTGAATAATTCCATAGTAAAGGCTGAACTCCCGGGCATCACTTTTGATGGTTGCACCATCGACAGGTGTGACATGTTGAAATAACTCGGAGTGACATTTGATCGCAGTCTTTCCTATAACTACCATCTTGACCACATCGTACAAAGATGCAAGAGAGGGTTAGGAGCACTCAAGACCATGGCTGCTGCCGAGTTGGAGCAGCGCCTCCTGTTCATCCTATTTCGCCAGGTCGTGTTGTCTGTCATCGATTAAGGACTAGGCATCCACACACTATCAAGAACACAGTGTGAAAGGTTGGACCGCATCCAGAATGAAGATATCCGCCTGGTTCTGGGCTGCACTAGAGATACCCCGATTGTGATAATGCGGTACATGTTGAGATTGTTATCGGTGACATCCAGACATAAACTGGCACACGTCAAAGCCTATATGCGTGTCGCCACAGACACGCGCACCCTCTGCACAGTAGTATCTCAGACATCAAGGAATCAAGAATCAAGAGAGGATCGTCATGGATGGCACAGGCTGAAACAACAATCGGTCACGTCACTCCAGCTGAGACGATAGCCAAAGGAGAAGAATGGGTCCACACTGGTGATAGAATGATAGAGTACCAGAGACTCATCATAACCTTAGGCAAGTAATGCAGAGAACGGAACAACGAGAGAGCAGAGCACGCGGTAAATCAGCTGATAACTGAGAACACCCAGGAGAGTGACGCTGTCATATACACCGACGGATCAGTCGTGCGCAGTGGGACATCAGGCTGGGACTTCTCGGCTAGAGTGAGAGGACAGGTCGTGGCTGAGCGCAGTAGGGCATACATGTCAACAACCTCCAGTATGAGAATGGAGACGGAAGCAGTGACCTCAGCACTGAAATGATTATCTGAGACTTCTATAACAAAGGCAGTCCTCGTGACAGACGCGCAAGCCGTACTTCAGAAGGTACAGAAGGGATGGCTTAGGTACGAGTGGATAGCAGCTGTTGAGGCCTCAAACCTCCAGGCGCTGACCTGGATCTACTTTCCTGCTCATGCCGGGGTTCATGGCAATGTAAGAGCTGACATTTTGGCTTCACGGGCTCCCATCATGGACACATTAGTGATGGATAGAAGTGACATTTTGAAATCAACCAATGACCGCCTGCTGGATGAGAACACCACAATAAATGAAGTCGGCGTAGGGATCTCGTGATTAAACCTGCTGATAAGGGGGGAGCAGTGGTGGTTTGGCGCAAGGATTTATATGTTCAGGAGGGCAGTCTTCAACTATCTGATCCTTCTTTCTATAAACCGCGCGCCGATGATGCCACTGTCCGTTTTAACAAGGAGGTCTCTACCACCATCCTTGATATGACCAAACGACATCTCCTCCCGAAGAGCGCTACAAACCTCCGTATCTTTGACAGTTGTCTGGGTAAGCCTTCTTTCTACATGCTGCCTAAAATTCATAAGCCCGACAACCCAGGTCGCCCTATTGTCTCTGCCTGTTCCTGTCCCACCGAACTGGTATCAGACTTCCTGGATAGTGTCTTCCAACCTATGGTGGAGAGTCTTCCCACATTTCTTAAGGACACCAACCACGCCTTAACCACTTTCTCTACCATTGTCCTCTCCCCTGACCATACCTATCGTCTCTTCCTACTTGATGTCTGTTCACTGTACACCTCGATCCCCCACTCTGACGGTTTATTGGCCCTCCGTTTCTTCCTTGACCGAAGGGTTAACCCATCCATCTCCACGTCTGCCATCGTCCGTCTAGCAGAACTCGTTCTTACTCTCAATACCTTTGAATTCAATGGCCAGTTCTTCGACCAGATCAGCGGTGTGGCTATGGGCACCAGAATGGGCCCCAGCTACGCATGCCTGTTCATGGGTCACCTGGAACACTTGATCTGGCTTCAATTCCAGGGCCCCTTTCCTTTGATGTATTATCGATACATCGACGATGGGATTGGTATGACTGACATGTCGGAGAAGGACCTCCTCAACTTTATCGACTTTGTCAACGACTTCCATCCCTCGATCAAGTTCACGTCTGACATTTCCCTCACGTCTGTCCACTTTCTGGACATCACTGTCTCTATCTGCCCTTCAGGCCTCTCCACCACTGTCTACTACAAACCCACTGACGCTCACAACTACCTCCTCTACACTTCCTCCCATCCCCTATCCTGCCGCGATTCGCTTCCTTTCTCCCAACTCCTCCGCCTCCGACGCCTATGTCAGGATGACGACGACTTCCTCCTCAGGGCCCACGAGATGCTTGACTTCTTCCGCAAGCGACTCTACCCTGAGACCACTCTCTCCTCCGCTCTTCAGCGGGTTCTTCTTATCTCCCGCCAAGACTCCCTCACTCCCACCCGCCGTCCTCCCTCTGACCGTGTGAAACTCGTCCTCACCTATCACCCTCACAGCGTCTCTGTCCGGGATATCCTATTCCGCCATCTCCCTATCCTTCACTCTGATCCTGCCACTCGCGAAGTTTTTCCCGATCCTCCCCTTGTCGCCTACAAGCGTGACAGGAACCTGAGGGACTTGCTGGTCAGTAGTCGCCTACACACCAGCCCTCATAGCCTCCCAGGCACCAGGCCGTGCAAAAATTCACGTGGCTGTGTTACCTGCCCTCATGTCATCCTTTCTCGCTCCATTACCTTTCCTAAGGCTGAATTCTTCATCAAAGAGGGGTTCACATGCAAATCTCGTAACCTCATCTATTCCATCATCTGCCGCCAGTGTGGTATGACTTACATTGGGGAAACTGGTTTGGAACTACGGGAGCGTTTCCGCCAACACCTCAACGACATCCGCAACCGCACTGGTTCCCCAATTGCCAGCCACTTCAATGGTCCTGAGCACCGGGGTATGGCTGACGTCAGTGTCACTGGTCTAGTTTCGTGCTTCTCTGACGATCGTCATCGATTCGCCCTTGAGAACAGACTTATCTCTAGTATGGGATGTCTCCAACCACATGGTATAAATATCTTCCATACTTTTTCTTAAACCCTCACACTGGCCCCCATCTATTTGTCTTCCTTCCCCCCCCCCCCCCGCCTCCCCCATTCTTCCATCAGTTCTCTTCCCCCCTCTCTTATATCAATATCACGCCCTCCCGGCTTATATTGCCTTCTCATTGTTCTCCTATCTGGACCACTATTTGGCCACGCTTGGCTTATCAGGCATATTCCGCCACTTTTTGTTTGACCGCTCCTATTTCAGTTTCTATCGAGTACTTGGCACGACAGGTCGCTTAGACTGAAAGCGTCTCCCACCTGAAACAGATGAGTTGACCATTTTTTCTTATTTGTTGATTTGTTAGTTCAGTGTTGTTGTCCCTGATGAAGGCCTATTGGTCGTAACGTAGGTTTTGTTTGTGTTCTCGTCTCGGTGCGGTATCTGACCATACCCATTTTTAAATTTTGATTAAGCTCAACCTTAATCAACTTTTACTAGTTTTTTTTCATGTTTTTTTCCCATTATACACATCCACAGAACCGCTGCAGCCTCGCCTTATTTTAATTATATATATTATTTGTACCACCCTTGCTGCTACTACTCGTTATCTTGTGTCGTCTTACCTTCCATATTCACTATATCATCGCCATGCCTTCCTCCAAATTCATGACCAATTTCTTCCGTTCTTTCATCATTACGGCTTTCGGCCTTCTCCCCCCTGACCTCTCCCGTATTGCTACTGACTTCGCTCTTGTTACTCTCAAGATTACCCGATTTACTTGCCATCTCAATTTCATTCGCAATTGTCTCCGCTACAACGTTCTTCCTCGCGGGTTCACTTCCAAGTTTCACCACGCGGCGGGCTCTTTAAGCCAACGTGAGCTCCGCCATCTTGACCATGCAGATAGGAAGTGTGGCTTCCTGCGTATGCGCTGTATCGCATCCAGCTACGATAGACGGCTCCATGATCTTCATTCCTCCCAATCTCATCTCCTGCACTGTTTGCTAGCTCTCTCCACCCAGGACTACTTTTCCTATGCTGTCATCCGCTACATTATTCATACTCTCAATCGTCAGTTATACGACTTCTTGTCTGCTCGCAAGAAGGACAAGCTTACTCGTCTCCGTCCTCCTACCCCTCCTTCCTCCTCGTCCACTGATTCTCGCCATCAAGTGGTCTGTATCCCCTCTGATCTTCCTCTGACTGAGAGTGAAATATCAGTTCTCAGCAAAGGCCTTAACTTTGTCCCCCTCCAGCCCTCCATTGACCAATACTCTGTTCTCAAGGATGTGCATGCCTATCATCGCCGCCTACGTCTTAGACAATGGTACCAAAACAATCCCAACTCTTGCTCTTTTCCTGACCCCGATGACCCTTTCTCCAGCTATTCCCATCGTAAATCTGACTGGACTCCTCCTCCTGGCCGATCCCGTGCCTTAGACCTCTATATTAAAACTACTCTTCGTGATATCAAGGCCTACTGCCCTCGGCGCTTGCGTTATTCGAACATTTCCCATACCGAGGCCTGTGCTCTGGCTAGCCTTAGTCGGCGTAGGGATCTCGTGATTAAACCTGCTGATAAGGGGGGAGCAGTGGTGGTTTGGCGCAAGGATTTATATGTTCAGGAGGGCAGTCTTCAACTATCTGATCCTTCTTTCTATAAACCGCGCGCCGATGATGCCACTGTCCGTTTTAACAAGGAGGTCTCTACCACCATCCTTGATATGACCAAACGACATCTCCTCCCGAAGAGCGCTACAAACCTCCGTATCTTTGACAGTTGTCTGGGTAAGCCTTCTTTCTACATGCTGCCTAAAATTCATAAGCCCGACAACCCAGGTCGCCCTATTGTCTCTGCCTGTTCCTGTCCCACCGAACTGGTATCAGACTTCCTGGATAGTGTCTTCCAACCTATGGTGGAGAGTCTTCCCACATTTCTTAAGGACACCAACCACGCCTTAACCACTTTCTCTACCATTGTCCTCTCCCCTGACCATACCTATCGTCTCTTCCTACTTGATGTCTGTTCACTGTACACCTCGATCCCCCACTCTGACGGTTTATTGGCCCTCCGTTTCTTCCTTGACCGAAGGGTTAACCCATCCATCTCCACGTCTGCCATCGTCCGTCTAGCAGAACTCGTTCTTACTCTCAATACCTTTGAATTCAATGGCCAGTTCTTCGACCAGATCAGCGGTGTGGCTATGGGCACCAGAATGGGCCCCAGCTACGCATGCCTGTTCATGGGTCACCTGGAACACTTGATCTGGCTTCAATTCCAGGGCCCCTTTCCTTTGATGTATTATCGATACATCGACGATGGGATTGGTATGACTGACATGTCGGAGAAGGACCTCCTCAACTTTATCGACTTTGTCAACGACTTCCATCCCTCGATCAAGTTCACGTCTGACATTTCCCTCACGTCTGTCCACTTTCTGGACATCACTGTCTCTATCTGCCCTTCAGGCCTCTCCACCACTGTCTACTACAAACCCACTGACGCTCACAACTACCTCCTCTACACTTCCTCCCATCCCCTATCCTGCCGCGATTCGCTTCCTTTCTCCCAACTCCTCCGCCTCCGACGCCTATGTCAGGATGACGACGACTTCCTCCTCAGGGCCCACGAGATGCTTGACTTCTTCCGCAAGCGACTCTACCCTGAGACCACTCTCTCCTCCGCTCTTCAGCGGGTTCTTCTTATCTCCCGCCAAGACTCCCTCACTCCCACCCGCCGTCCTCCCTCTGACCGTGTGAAACTCGTCCTCACCTATCACCCTCACAGCGTCTCTGTCCGGGATATCCTATTCCGCCATCTCCCTATCCTTCACTCTGATCCTGCCACTCGCGAAGTTTTTCCCGATCCTCCCCTTGTCGCCTACAAGCGTGACAGGAACCTGAGGGACTTGCTGGTCAGTAGTCGCCTACACACCAGCCCTCATAGCCTCCCAGGCACCAGGCCGTGCAAAAATTCACGTGGCTGTGTTACCTGCCCTCATGTCATCCTTTCTCGCTCCATTACCTTTCCTAAGGCTGAATTCTTCATCAAAGAGGGGTTCACATGCAAATCTCGTAACCTCATCTATTCCATCATCTGCCGCCAGTGTGGTATGACTTACATTGGGGAAACTGGTTTGGAACTACGGGAGCGTTTCCGCCAACACCTCAACGACATCCGCAACCGCACTGGTTCCCCAATTGCCAGCCACTTCAATGGTCCTGAGCACCGGGGTATGGCTGACGTCAGTGTCACTGGTCTAGTTTCGTGCTTCTCTGACGATCGTCATCGATTCGCCCTTGAGAACAGACTTATCTCTAGTATGGGATGTCTCCAACCACATGGTATAAATATCTTCCATACTTTTTCTTAAACCCTCACACTGGCCCCCATCTATTTGTCTTCCTTCCCCCCCCCCCCCCGCCTCCCCCATTCTTCCATCAGTTCTCTTCCCCCCTCTCTTATATCAATATCACGCCCTCCCGGCTTATATTGCCTTCTCATTGTTCTCCTATCTGGACCACTATTTGGCCACGCTTGGCTTATCAGGCATATTCCGCCACTTTTTGTTTGACCGCTCCTATTTCAGTTTCTATCGAGTACTTGGCACGACAGGTCGCTTAGACTGAAAGCGTCTCCCACCTGAAACAGATGAGTTGACCATTTTTTCTTATTTGTTGATTTGTTAGTTCAGTGTTGTTGTCCCTGATGAAGGCCTATTGGTCGTAACGTAGGTTTTGTTTGTGTTCTCGTCTCGGTGCGGTATCTGACCATACCCATTTTTAAATTTTGATTAAGCTCAACCTTAATCAACTTTTACTAGTTTTTTTTCATGTTTTTTTCCCAATAAATGAAGCAGCAATCCACAGGCTCCAAAGTTTCGACATTAAACGAGGTTCGAGCGGAGTGGGGCGCATGAGAGGTCGGAGCAGGAGTGTGTACAACCAGCGAGCTACAGGAACCATCAGCATCCAAACCTTACACCATTTGATGAGAGAGACTGACCACCTATGGATATGCCCGGAGTGCAGTGACGTCGATTCTTAGAAACAGAAACAGAAACATCACCATCACCATCATCATCATCACCATCACCATCATCATCATCACCATCACCATCATCATCATCACCAACACCATCATCATCATCACCAACACCATCATCATCATCACCATCACCATCACCATCGCATGATTGATTTGATTCAAGTTTGTTGACCTTATTACACAATAGTGTGTCCAGAGCAGCATTTCGATTCTCGCGGTGTATAATCATTAAATGATGGGACTGCTAGCCCCATGCCCAACCCTCCTAAGCTGCTCCTCTCTATCTAAATCCGATCTCAATAGATCCATCTCTGCCTGAGAAAATACCCTGCCACATAATTTTGTGTCATCCGCGAACTTTGCAATCATGGACCTGATATCGATTTTCAAATAATTGATATATATTAAGAACAAAAATTGGTCCCAATACCATTCCCTGGGACCCCCCACTTATTACATCACACCAGTCAGAGAACTCCCTATTTATGCCCACGCTCTGTCTTCTGCCAGTCAACTAAATGTCTATCCAATTGGCAACCCCAGCATCTATACCACGTGACTTCATCTTTGGAAACAATCGGAAGTCAGTGGTTTTCAGGTCAGGTCAGGTCATCCCGTAACTGGTGAGGTCGTTGGGGCACACATGAAGACATCTTCACAAACCCACGCTACCCCTCTCTGTCAGATGCTGCTGCCTGTGCCTCTTCTGGTCGGAGACTGGTCCATTCTTTTATGTTGTCCTCCCATCTCTTTTTGAGACAGCCTCTTCGTCGTCTGCCTTGCGCCTTTCCGTGGAGGATCGTATTTGCAAGACCATTTGATCTCGATATGTGACCGTAGCAAGTAAGGTTCCTTCTTTTGACTGTTGCCAAGAGGTCTTCAAAAGGCCCTAATGCTGTTGTAATTCTATCTCGAATTTCCTCATTTGTAACTCGATCTTTGTACGTGACGTTTAAAAGTCTTCGGAAACATCTCATCTCCAAGGCCTGTATCCTTCGTTGAAGGTCAGCTGTAACTGTCCATGTTCACAAGCGTAGCGAAATATTGACAGGACCAGTGTACGCATTAATCTGATATTCGTACATATGACTAACCGTTTATCTTGCCAGATTTTGTTAAGCCGTGCAAGCGCCGCTATTGTCTGTGCTATTCTGTTCAACACTCACATTTTGATCTTTCATCACTGACAATCGACCCAAGATATTTAAAACGTGGTTCAGTGGTTCTACAATTCTGACTTAATTTGTTAAAGAAATTGCCGTCTGAATTATAAACAAAGAAATGTGAACATACCATACTGGCTTCATTGACGGCATCAATACTAGACACATACAGCAGCACATGGATTTTGGCTGGCTCACCTGCAGATCAAAGTACACAGCTGACCAGTTCGTGAACAAACATGACGCTAAATATCATTATCTAATTTGTATTTCAAATATCATGATTTAATTTGTATTTCAAATTTCATGATCTAATTTGTATTTCAAATATCATGATCTAATTTGTATTTCAAATATCATAAAATAATTTGTATTTCAAATATCATGATCTAATTTGCATTTCAAATATCAGGTCTAATTTGAATTTCAAATATCATGATCTAATTTGTATTTCACATATTATTTAATTAGCATGATAAATATAATGATCGAATTCGCCTGTTAAATATAATTGTCTAGTTTGCATAACAAAAATAACTAGCGTAAAATAATGTTCACACAGAACATGTGTGAAGATACATTTAGTAGAGTAGTACATGGACCGCACTGACTGGTAGCTTCGAGGTGCAAACTGGGGTGAGACATGGATGTCTGCTCTCTCCCTTCCTATCCTTGTTGGCTTTAGATTGGATAATGAAGACATCAATCGAAGGACACAGAACTGGTATTCAGAGGACACTATTGTCACAATTGGAGGACCTGGACTACGCAGATGATCTGGTACTTTTGTCACACAGTCAAATGCAAGAGAAACTTGATAGGGTGAAAGAACACTCATCCAAAATTGGACTGAATATCAACATGAAGATAACCAAGCTCCGTAAACTCAACACTAACAGCAAAGAACCAATCATGTTGGAGGGTGAGCAGATGGAGGAAGTGGATACCTTGACCTATTTGGGCAGCACAATAAAAACGTCAGGAGGTACAGATGCAGACGTAAGGTCCAGAATTGGAAAGGCAAGAGGGGATTACCTGACACTAAACAATATATTGAGATCCAGAGAAATCAAGATTCACACCAAAGTTAGAATATTCAAGGCAAGTGTCAAGTTGGTGCTGCTGTATGGAGCGGAGACAAGTGTCAAGTTGGTGCTGCTGTATGGAGCGGAGACAAGTGTCAAGTTGGTGCTGCTGTATGGAGCGGAGACATGGAGAACGACCAAGGTCATACAACAAATACTCCAGTATTTCGTTAACAGATGCCTACGGATGATAATGGGCATAAAGTGCCAGGACATGGTGGGGGATGAGGACTTATGGGAAAGGAGTCAACAACATCCACTGGAACAACAAACAAGCAAAGGCAATGGGCTGGATAGGACATACTCTGCGGAAAGTATAGTCCAATATAGCCAGACGGGATCTAATATGAAGTCCTCAAGGGAAGAGAAACAGAAGGTAGATCCAAACAAGGAGAGAATGTGAGAGGAGCTGAGATGAAATAATTACACCTGGAGAGAGAGATACAGAAGGAGCAGACCAGAACCGTGCATGCTGGTGGGGATGTTGTCGATGGCCTATGCCCCAAAAGGAGCGACGGGCTTTGATTGATTGATTGATTTATGAGACAATGATTATCAAATAAGGATGATAAATATAATGACCTAAATAGCATGATTTTACACTTTTAGAGAGGGCTGGCCAAATTTGTGTCTTTCTGGACATAACTTAACAACGCCTTTAAACTGGTTTAGAAGACTGCACAGTCTGTTAACAACCAGCTTCATTTACATTTCCTTGCTCTAAAAGCTATGCTCATCCAATCTATTCTTAAATACATTAATTGTTCCTGCCTCCATTTCTTCAAGTGGCAATGCATTCCAAGCATTCACCACTCTGACTGAATAAATATTTCCTCATATCTAATCTGAACCTTTTCTTAAGTTAATTTGTAACTATGCCCTCTTGTTCTTGTAGGTGGTTGTATTTTGAAGAAAAAAAAACTAGTTTTAGTCTAATAAATCAGTTTTTTTAATTTTCTGGGTAACCTGTTTTCTTCTAATTTCTAGACATAAGACAATACGTGTTTAGGGTACCTAAGAGTAAGAGTTACAGAGTCAGTCCTAGACATTCTTGGAAAACAGATCTAGGTCAGTACTTCAAAGAAACAGGGATATTATTTGTTGGATACTGATATTAATAATACTGAAAACAATACTAACAATAATTATACGATAAGTAATTTAAAAAACACAATAATAAAAACAATAATAATAGAAAGATTATAAATAATAATAGTGAAATAACAAATGAGAAGAGAGGGAATAACAATAAAACGAAGATCAATAATAATAATGATTATAATAATTACATGATGGATAATAACACAATAATAAAACTTGATAATACTTATAAGAAGGAGATGAATAATAACAATAATAAGAAAAATATAATAATAATGGTAGTAATAATAATAAGGGGATTCCGTGGTGAAGTGGTTAGGCCATCGGCTTCTTGTTCAGGTGGTGTGGCTTCGACTCCGGACTCCGCCGTCCTTTACACGGGTGCTTGATGCGGAGTCCCCTAAATCTCGTAGTCGCCCCCTAGTCGTCTTGTCATTGACTTGCCACTGGGGTCGGGCGGCTCGAGACGAGAGAGTGAGGATAAAAAGTAGCGCAGTTAATCCTTATTGTCAATAGCGGAAGCAAAATTAATTATGCCAACATCGTCTACGATGGACGCCGGCATTTGCCTTTGCTTTGCTTGAATAATAATAATATGAATTATAATAATAATAATAATAATATGAAAAAGAAGATACACAATCATACAAATAATTATAATAATAAAAAATAAGTAGAATATGAATGATAGTAACACTAATAGTAACAAATTAATATTAAGTTTAATAATAATATATATTTTTTTTGCGTTCGCCTTAATTCTGTAATCCCCAAGACGGTGTGCGTTGCACTGTGGTTTTTATTTTTCGCGTGGCCTCCCAGTGTACCCGACTTCAGCATGCATCGTATGTAAGGGCCTGCTTCCTACTGCATTTTCTAAGGGTTTGCTTCGCCGGGGTAACAGCCGGTGCTGTGATGGGGGTGGAACCCAGCACCTTGTGGTTCTGACCCGTGTCACTTAACAACTAGCCCATGCCTTCCCCACAAAATAATAGTAATATTAATGATTAATATGGCCGCTATTTCAGTACTCACGCTTGTTGTAAAGTGGAGGTGACGTCTTCAGATCGTCAAATGTGTCTGTGGCCAGTCGGACTATGTGGGTCAAGGCCTCTGATCTTTTCCTGGAAAAGACAAGTTCATGAGATTCTCGATAATGTAATGTTATAGGGTGCGAGAGGTAGAGTGAGCAACGCTCGTTTCTCGAGGTTTATAGTTCTTCTTCTTTCTTCTTCTGCGTACACAGTCAGACAGTAACCATTATTTTTTCGAAAAAAGCGGCGGTCATCCTGAGACTCTCGCCACTACCATAGAGCTTGTCTTGCAGTTCCACTGGCACTGGCCACATCTGCTCTCTCTGATCCTCGTATGTCGGGCAGTTCTGCAGCAGATGTTTAGTGGTCATTTTGCCAGTACCGCACGGGCATTCGTCGGTACACCCTATCTTCAATTTGTTGAATAGGTGGTACCTCAGTCTGTTGTGGCCAGTGCGAAGTCTGAAGACAACGACCTGCTCTCTTTGGTTCAACTGGTAATAGGCATCGTTTTTGGTGTAACCAGTATGTTCGGTTTCCCATTTGGTCATGTACCTGGCTTTGATAAGCCGTTTTGACTCTTCGTACGTCATACTGGTATCTGTTTGTGGTAGCCTTGCACCTTCTTTTGCCAGTCTGTCTGCCTCCTCGTTGCCTTGGATGTTGCAGTGTGACGGAACCCACTGTACCACTACCCTTTTTGGTGCGGACTGCTGGCACAGTTTGCAGAGTGCTGCTCTTAAGACATTAAGCTCAGTGTTTTTCTGGCTTTTTAGCGCTGTGACTACGGCGAGAGCATCTGTCAGCAGGACTATATGGCTCTCATTTTCACTGTGTTACCATTTCTTCCACTGCCGCCCTCAGTGCCTCTGCCTCCGCTCTGAAATTGCTTGTGTACTTACCAGTAGCGAACGACAGTGTTATTTTTCTGGTTTATAGTTCGATCCCTGTTAACTGAACTTAATGATTTAAGAGCAGTACTCTGTCAACTATGCCAGCAGTCCGCACCAAAAAGAGTAGTTGTACAGTGGGTTCCATCCCACTGCAACATCCAAGGCAACGAGGAGGCAGACAGACTGGCAAAAGAAGGTGCAAGACTACCACAACCAGATACTAGTGTGACATACGAAGAGTCAAAACGGCTGATTAAAGCCAGATACATGACCAAATGGGAAACCGAACATACTGGCTACACAAAAAACGATGCCTATTACCAGTTGAACCGAAGAGAGCAGGTCGTGGTCTTCAGACTTCGCACTGGCCACAATAGACTGAGGTACCACCTATTCAACAAATTGAAGATAGGTGGCACTGACGAATGCCCGTATGGTACCGGGAAAATGACCGCTGAGCATTTGCTGCAAAACTGCCCGACATACGAGGACCAGAGAAAGCAGATGTGGCCATCACCAGTGGCAATACTAGACAAGCTCTATGGCAGTGTCGACATCCTCAGGATGACCGCCGCTTTTTTCGAAAAAATAAAGGTGATGTCTGACTGCGTACGATGAAGAAGAAAGAAGAAGCTGATCCCTGTTATCTGGATCGAAGAGAAATAATGGTCAGATGAAGTATACTGATCAAGGCATGATCTCACATCCTCGTTCGTGCTCCCGGAAACAGGTTGTGTCACTGCAGCCTAACCAACGAGGTGGGTATTGACATTATATTCCGCTTAGTGGGGACGCTACTGAGGAGTCTCAATTGCACGACATCAAGAATGTCCGGTAGGCCTCGGGATGCCACTTGAGCCACTGTAACCTGCTACCGAAGATACGTCAAAAGGTTAACTCCTTCAGCGTGAGTAGCGACATGCAAGCGATAACGACACGCCCCAACCCTGCTGTGAATGGGTACTTGGCGTACTGTTAGTGAAGGAAAGGCAATGAGGAAAGGAACTATCCCCTCCTCCCTCCTACTCCGCTCAAACAGGAAATAAGGTCTATAACACACTGAAGTTGCTAACACTCCATCCCCAACAGCACCGTGTGGTCAGCGACTAGCTTACCTAATGCTGATAAGTTATGTTGGTAGATCTGTTAGAACTCTTGTTTGTCATAGCTGCCAGTGTGGTTGTCGGGTGCTCGATGCTCAAGAACGTGAAGAGGCCCACTGCCACACCGAGAGCAGGTTAAAGAGGGACTAGACGTGTGTTCAGGGAGGATGATGAGGCTGTAGTCTGGGTCAGGTAAAACATACTGCTGCTAGCCCCATGCAAACCCTCATTAGAGGCCTTTCTCGACATGCTTGGAAGGTTCAAGGTAGTTTTCACTAACCAGATTGAACCGGATCGAACCGGAGTGTTCAGATCTACATCGAATATATAAACGAATGTTCCTCCTTCTTCTTCTTTCTCCTCCTTCTTCTTCTTCTTTCTCCTCCTTCTTCTTCTTCTTTCTCCTCCTTCTTCTTCCTACTCCTCCTTCTTCTTCTTCTTCCTCCTCCTTCTTCTTCTTCTTCCTCCTCCTTCTTCTTCTTCTTCCTTCTCCTTCTTCTTCTTCTTCCTCCTCCTCCTTCTTCTTCTTCTTCCTCCTCCTTCTTCTTCTTCTTCCTCCTCCTTCTTCTTCTTCTTTCTCCTCCTTCTTCTTCCTACTCCTCCTTCTTCTTCTTCTTCCTCCTCCTTCTTCTTCTTCTTCCTCCTCCTTCTTCTTCTTCTTCCTCCTCCCTCTTCTTCTTCTTCCTCCTCCTACTTCTTCTTCTTCCTCCTCCTTCTTCCTCCTTCTTCTTCTTCCTCCTTCTTCTTCTTCCTTCTTCTTATTCCTCCTCCTCCTTCTTCCTCCGTCTTCCTCCTCCTTCTTCTTCCTACTCCTCCTTCTTCTTCTTATTCCTCCTCCTTCTTCTTCTTCTTTCTCCTCCTTCTTCTTCCTACTCCTCCTTCTTCTTCTTCTTTCTCCTCCTTCTTCTTCCTACTCCTCCTTCTTCGTCTTATTCCTCCTCCTTCTTCTTCTTCTTTCTCCTCCTTCTTCTTCCTACTCCTCCTTCTTCTTCCTCCTCCTTCTTCTTCTTCTTTCTCCTCCTTCTTCTTCCTACTCCTCCTTCTTCTTCTTCTTCCTCCTCCTTCTTCCTCCTCCTTCTTCCTCCTCCTCCTCCTCCTTCTTCCTCCTCCTTCTTCCTCCTTATTCTTCTTCCTACTTCTTCTTCCTCCTTCTTCTTCCTCCTTCTTCTTCTTCTTCCTCCTCCTCCTTCTTCCTCCTTCTTCTTCCTCCTTCTTCTTCCTTCTTCCTCCTTTTTCTTCCTCCTGCAAGTAGCAGGATGTAGTCCGTAGAACGGAATGCGTTGTGTCACTAGTTCACAGCTTGACTGCGATATTTGCTCTTTTCGGTCTGACACATCCGTCTTCGACAGCGCATCTTACCTAATCAAACCGGATGTCTAGATCTATCTGTGTCGTATGGATCTAGCCGGATCTAAATCGAACCAGACATAACCATATCGAACCAGACCTAACCATATGGATCCAGACCTAACCATATCGAACAGATCGAACCATATCGAACAGAGCCAAAAAGTATCCACCGAATCGAAACGGATCCTATCTGGTCAAACCAGATCAAGCCTGACCTCATCTAAACGTAAGTGACCTTATTTGATCTTGATTGACCTTGCCTATGCGTAACTGATCGTAACTAACCGAATCTGAACTGATCTCACTCCACTCCACCACACCCCACTTTCCACTTCGGATGGATAAATAGCTAAGGTAATGGGTAATTGGGAGAAGACTAGGCCGTTGGAGATGAAGTGTTATAAACGTCAATGTACTAATCATCAGCTTTTGTAAGAACATTGGATTAAAGGAAAGCGTCGATGTGTATGCCATATATGCCCATTAAGGAAGTAGTGGTAGCGATCGTGTTGCAAAGAGTTTCATCTATTGGCAGAAGATCAGGTAGCATTGATCAACAGTAATCGTAGTCCTGCAGTCTACTCTGTCATTAGGTAGTCCTACAGCCTACTCTGTCGTTAGGTAGTCCTACAGCCTACTCTGTTGTCATACAGCCTACTCTGTCGTCAGGTAGACAGCCTACTCTGCCGTTAGGTAGTCCTACAACCTACTCTGCCGTTAGGTAGTCCTACAACCTACTCTGCCGTTAGGTAGTCCTACAGCCTACTGTGTCGTTAGAGAGTACTACAGCTTACTCTGTCGTCAGGTAGTCATTACAACCATCTCTATCGTCAGGTAGTCATTACAACCGTCTTTGTCGTCTGGTAGACAGCCTACTCTGTCGTCAGGTAGACAGCCTACTCTGTTGTCAGATAGACAGCCTACTCTGTTGTCAGACAGCCTACTCTTTCGTCAAGTAGACAGCCTACTCTGTCGTCAAGTAGACAGCCTACTCTGTCGTCAGGTAGACAGCCTACTCTGTCGTCAGGTAGACAGCCTACTCTGTTGTCAGACAGCCTACTCTGTTGTCAGACAGCCTACTCTGTCGTCAGGTAGACAGCCTACTCTGTCGTCCGGTAGACAGCCTACTCTATTGTCCGGTAGACAGCCTACTCTGCTGTCAGACAGCCTACTCTGTCGTCAGGTAGACAGCTTACTCTGTTGTCAGGGACGACATGCTTTTGTTTTTAAAGCTTTCGCCTTATTTCTCAATTCCCCAAGGCCGTATGCATTACACTATGTTTTATTATGCGCCTATCTGCCCAGTGCATCCAACTTCGGCATACATTTTATGTAAGGATCTACTTCCTCCTGCATTTTGTAAGGGTTTGCCTCCCCCGTCTTTCCTTCCACTAACTCTAAAACAGTCATGTACCCATTTCCAGCAGGATCGGTCCGAATGTAAGAAACTGTAAAACGATTCGATCAGTTTTTCCGTCACAGACAAGTGTGGTCTGCAAGGTAGATTTGCCAAAATTGTTTCATTCACTTCCACAGAAAATTCAGATTTTTACTCGTTCCTTCTCTGCAATACATTTTCACCTGTGACACTTCCTGTATATGTTTCGTTTCGTTTTCACCTGGAGCGTGTTATCTTTAAAACCTTATTATTTTTTAAATTTTTTTTGTCTTTCTAAATCTATTATTTAGTTTCATTCATTTTGTTCACACGCACGTGTTAACTCGGCTAAAAAATAGCGAGCAATGCAAAGTAACCCTGTAACCTGCCGAGCATGCCGTGAGAGACGACAGAGAGTTGTGCATGGGGGAGGCTATTCCCATGATGGTATGGCCCCAAGTCACGCAAATGAGCACCATATATAAACTGTACGTCATTGGGAAGAAGATAAAGGAATAAGTCTAGTCGCTGCTTTTTCTTCTTCTTCTTATTATTATTATTAATTTTATTATTATCATTTTGGATGTATACCGCTCGACCTATGTGCCTGTCCTGACATATTGATGTTAGTCATGGACAATGACTACAGCCCAAGAAAGGCAACTACAAACTTCAGAAATGAGGTACCTAAGAAAGGCGGTTCAGGTGACTAAAAGGGACAAGATCTGTAACCAGACAATACGTAGCAATCTCGAAGTTCAACCCCTGCAGACACGAGTGGAGCAGTCCCAACTACAGTGGTTTGGCCATGTCTCTAGAATGGAAGAAGATCGGATACCAAGGCGGTCATGGGAGACAAAAAATCTAGGACGCAGACCACCAGGACGTCCCAAAAATACGTTGGGAAGGAATGGATTTGAAAGAGGCCAGAAGAAAGATGGCGTATAGAACAGTATGGCGTTCTCTCTGGCGAACATCTATATCTCACGGTAGAAGAGAAGCGACTAAGTAAGTATTATTATTATTCTGCGTTCAGGCTTTTTGGTCATGCTAGTTATGTAGTCCCGTTGCCTGGACGAATCCCACAGCCCTCTCCAGATCTGTAGTCCCGTCGCCATGACAAAGCCCGCAGACCTCTCCAGATCTGTAGTCCCGTCAGAAGGACGAAGCCCACAGCCCTTTCCAGATATGTAGTCCCGTCGCAAGGACGAAGCCCACAACCCTCTCCAGGTCCGAGTGGCAGCCCCACAGCTTCTGCTTCTCCTCGGCTCCCTCGAGCCAGGTTTGGCATCGTAGGCCTCTGTATATTGGGCAGTCATGTAAGGCAATGGGCTGCTTGGTCAGTTTCAATACTCTGGATGCGAACAAGTCTCCAGGTTGGCAGAGGCACCGGTCGCTTGTGGGAGTTCCTTCGAGGCCACAGACTCGATCCCGTTCCTCCCCCGCTGTAGCTGATAGGGACGTCGCCACAATGTTAGGTAATATTGTCACATGACCATGTCTGTAGATGCGTGTGTGTCCTAATTATTTCCGGCGCCGTAGTTAACACACTCCGTTTTTGACAGACCGGGTTGTGTTATGTACTCAGGGGTGTCTTTCATAGCCTGTCCATCTCCCAGTGGCCACTGCACGGCAGTAGGTCTGTCTGTTTGCCAAGGTTCCCTTCCATGTGGCTAGAGCGTATAGGGGCTCTTACTCGCTATAATGTACCCGTTATATGGGGTACTTTAGTGGAGGCAACAGTGCCGAATGGTGTCCCACCCCGTCCTTCTGGAATATATTGTCGTATGGTCCGCGACTGCTTAATGGTCCAGTTATAACTGGCTTAGATTACAGCTGACCTATCATGTCCGATTTTCTCCTTTTTCTCGCTCCCTGTTAAACAGAACCATAGCCGTAACTGGGTCACAATGGAGGAACATGTTAGTTGTTTGTTAGATGGTGACAGCGTCAGACGTGTTCATTCAGATGTGACTGCATGTGACTGTATGTGACTGCATGTGACCGCATATGACTGTACAGTCCAATCTGAGTGTGATAGACTCTACTGCATATAGGGCCCACGTGAACATCATTTGTAGTTGGGCAGTCTTGCATTCTTTCCTTCCGTTCAGCTCGCTTTACCTGCTCCTCCGTAATGGTCCTTCGCTCATTGGTGCGAGCACTATGTGTGACAGCATTGCGCCAGACTGAGCGGTTTGGAGCAAGCAGCTTTGAGGTTGTAACATCAATGGAGACACTATTCAAAGAAACTTTTAGAGTGTCTTTGTATTGTTTCTTGTGTACCCCCCCCCCCTCCCCCCACTCCCTTTGAGCCCAGTCCTGTCATGAGCACACCGCATAACAGTTGTTTAGGGAGTCCCTCATCTGACATGCGGATAACATACACTGTCCATCTGATCTGGGCTCTCTGTATCAGCGTATGGATGCCAGAAAGTCTAGCTCTGCTGGGGACCATATTGTTGGGCACTCTATCCTGCCACCAGAACCTGAGCAGTCTGCGAAGGCAGCTTACATGAAAATAATTAACTTTCCTGACATGTCTGATATAGAATGTCCATGTTTCGCATGCGTACATCAGGGTGGTTAGCACAACATCACGATGCACACTTATCTTGGAGCAACACTGGCTCACTGCCGGTCCCACACATTTCCTCGATGTCTTCCGAAAGCAGCACTCGCCTTGGAAATCTTGTTGTGGACCTCAGAGTCAATCTTCTTCTTCTTCATCTTCGTAATCTGTCAGACGTCAACTTGAATTTGTTCGAAGAAAGCAGCGGTCATCCTGAGGCTGTCGACACTGCCATAGAGCTTGTCTAGTGTTGCCACTGGTGATGGCCACATCTGCTTTCTCTGGTCCTCGTATGTCGGGCATATTTGCAGCAGATGTTCAGCGGTCATTTTCCCTGTACCACAGGTGCATTCGTCCGTGTCACCTATCTTCAGTTTATTGAATAGATGGTACCTCAATCTGTTGTAGCCTGTGCGGAGTCTGATGACCACGACCTGCTCTCTTCTGTTCAACTGGTAATAGGCATCGTTTTTTGTGTAGCCAGTATGTTCTGTTTCCCATTTGGCCATGTATCTGGCCCTAATAAACCTTTTGGACTCTTCGTAGGTCACACTAAAATCTGGTTGTGGTAATCTTGCACATTCTTTTGCCAGTCTGTCTGCCTCCTCGTTGAGAGTCAATATTCGCTTCTCTGGCCTAACATGATGAAGTTGCAAACTACATGCAGAACCTACTTCAGTCGCCCTTTACAACACCTTTGAAAGTAAACATCGGTTATGTTCGTTCCACCCAACTGGTGTTGCCTGTCACGCCCATTCGTGTATTTTGTTAAGTACCTCACTTCCTGTTTCACGGTGCAAGTCATGTCATCCTGTAAACGGTGAGGTCGCTGGGGCACACAGGAAGACACCCCCACAACCCCATACCACCCTTCTTTGTCAGCGGCCGCTGCCTGTGCCTCCTCTGAACACGGTAGTTTCCTGCATACATTTCACCGCAAGTCGAGAGCACTAAACCACCGAAAGTCGAGAGCACTAAACCACCGAAAGTCGAGAGCACTAAACCACCGAAAGTCGAGAGCACTAAACCACCGCAAGTCGAAAGCACTAAACCACCGCAAGTCGAGAGCACTAAACCACCGCAAGTCGAGAGCACTAAACCACCGAAAGTCGAGAGCACTAAACCACCGAAAGTCGAGAGCACTAAACCACCAAAAGTCGAGAGCACTAAACCACCGAAAGTCGAGAGCACTAAACCACCGAAAGTCGAGAGCACTAAACCACCGCAAGTCGAGAGCACTAAACCACCGCAAGTCGAGAGCACTAAACCACCGCAAGTCGAGAGCACTAAACCACCGAAAGTCGAGAGCACTAAACCACCGAAAGTCGAGAGCACTAAACCACCGAAAGTCAAGAGCACTAAACCACCGAAAGTCAAGAGCACTAAACCACCGAAAGTCGAGAGCACCAAACCACCGCAAGTTGAGAGCACTAAAACACCGAAAGTCGAAAGCACTAAACCACCGAAAGTCGAAAGCACTAAACCACTTAAAGTTGAAAGCACTAAACCATCGAAAGTTGAAACATTCTGGTAAAATTCAATCTGACGTGAAAACCTCACCTTTGACTTTGGAGGGTATTCGCTAAGTTAGCGGAGGACGATGTAACGGTTATTTGATTTGAAAGACGAAGTATCTCTTGTCATAGCCATGGCAGGAAAAACTCTGCGGAAGTTAAAACATAAGAAGATATACGATATGGGTTTATCTTGAAGACGTTACATTTTATCTTTATGAACTTAATGCTAGTACACACTCGTAGGTAGTTGGTTCATGAATTGTATGAACACTTTCAGTAATGGGCGATTAGCAAACACGGGCTTAGATCATTTGAGGCAACGGAGATGTGGTTTTACAAGATGAATTCTGTGGCTTCCGTGGACTGCAAGGACGACTGATGGTACCGTTCCCGAGAAGGCGCAAAGACAACTTATTGTAAAGTTCGGAACAAGGCAGTCATCTTTTGGGGGGCATGTTATGAGAAGAGGCGGATTGGAGCACGTAGTGACAACAGGAAAGAGACACATGGGAAGGCCGAGAAAAAAGATGCTGGACAGCCTGGTAGAACAGCATGGGCAAGAATTTACAACAGAGTTGGTAAACGACACACGTGATAGAAGTGGATGTAGGTCCATAATCATCAACGCCAACCGGCAGGGCACTTGATGACGATGATTGAGTAAGGACACAATAATATTAGACTCTGAAACGGTTAACTAGGTATATGCAATAGTGATCATTTTCCTTCACATGTGAAACACAGCAATGATTTTTTTGGTAATTAATTTGACGTCTTTAAATGAAGAATATAACGCCAGGTTCCGTGATTTTCCAGCACAAAAAATACATTTTAAAAACGTATCTTTTCCTTCCATGTTTCATCTTCTTTGTAAATTAAACTAATTGAACTATAAGAGAAGTCAGATCTGAAGAAAACAATCAAGGATGTTCCACTGAATGCATTTTATAAGAAATATTTCACAGAAGACAGGACTCTAAAACTAACAGATTTTGCTGGGAAGAGAAAAACGTTATTTTGTAGTCGTTATAACTGCGATAATTTTTTTTTCTGAACAGAACTTAGTTCATTCTTAGACGAAGGGGACAATAACGTATTCATATCTCGAAAACACTTTACATGTTGCATATTCAGGTTCTTCCTCTAACATTACCCATCTGGAGAGAGAGACATCACGGCTTATTGTTTCCACCGGATCAGGTAGGAAGACTTACTCCGTTCAGGCACAAACATATTGATCAGACATGTTAGTCAGGGTCAGGCACAACATACTGATCAGACATGTTAGTCAGAGTCAGGCACAACATACTGATCAGACATGTTAGTCAGAGTCAGGCACAAACTTACTGATCAGACATGTTAGTCAGGGTCAGGACAAACTTACTGATCAGATATGTTAGTCAGAGTCAGGTGAAACATACTTATCAGACATGTCAGGGTCAGGTGAAACATACTTATCAGACATGTTAGTCAGGGTCAGGTGAAACATACTTATCAGACATGTCAGGGTCAGGTGAAACATACTTATCAGACATGTTAGGGTCAGGTGAAACATACTTATCAGACATGTTAGTCAGGGTCAGGTGAAACATACTTATCAGACATGTCAGGGTCAGGTGAAACATACTTATCAGACATGTCAGGGTCAGGTGAAACATACTGGCCAAAACCCCCACCTCGACTCCCCATATTCCTTCCTGAAAACGGGCTGTTCTTCTGTGCAGTCTGGCTAATGAGGTTGGGAATTAACTCTACTTAACTTAACATCTTTATACTGGTTTAGAAGACCCTGCAGAGTCTGTATACAACCAGTTATATTTACATCATCTTGCTCTAAAAGCTATGCGCATCCAGTTTATTCTTAAATGCATTAACTGTCCCTGCCTCCACTACCTCCCCTGGCAATGCATTCCAAGTAGACACCACTCTTCGACTAAAAAAAATATTTCCTTATATCTAACCTGGACCCCTCTTTAGTCAACTTGTAGCTATGCTCTCTTGTTATTGTAGGTGGCTGAATTTAAAAAAAAACTTGTTATAGTCTAATTAATCCATTCCTCTGATCATCTTATAAACCTGTATTAAGTCACCACGAATTCTTCTCTCTTCGAGACACTGTAGGCCGGTTTTTCTGAGTCGTTCCTCATAACTGTAATATTGTGATTGAAGTGATCCCCGTAGTAGTGAGCGACACGCATATGAAACCAAGCAAAGCACAACTGTTTCCCTATACCCCTTCACCAGCACCCTCGGGAAGTGATAAAACATGCTGGAACACGCCACGTAACGCCCTTTTCAGGGCGCACAAAAAAATAGACCTACTCATTACGGTCATCAACAACAACATGATCAATCTGCCGTCCCCATGCCCATAGTCTTCTCATGCTCTCTTATCGTTTCTCTCTTTTCTCTCTCACTGTTTCTTCTCTTTCCCTTTTCTCTCTTCACTTTATCACCTACCTCCATATTTTCTCACTAAATTCTCACTTTTTTATGTATCCTCGTTCATCTCTTTCTATCTCTTCTATCTCATCTATTTTTTCTTATTTTGTCTCTCTCCCACCTCTCTCTCGTCTCTGTGACTTACCACTATATTATGTGTCTCTCGTCTTTCTCTTGTCTCTCATTTCTTTCTGCTCTCTCCTCTCTCTCTATTTTTTCTTCTTTTCTCTGCTTTTGGTCTTTCGCTTCTACCTTTCGGTCTCTTCGCGTTTCCTTTTAATCTCCATTCTCACTATCTTCTCTCTCTCATCTCTCTGTCTCTTCTCTTCTCTCTTCCTCGATTCTTTCTCTTCTCTCTCTATCCCTCTCCCTAGTATTATTATTGTATCAGATCAAAAATGTATCCTGGAAAACCAGAGAATGGCATAACAAAACGGCACGTTGATACTACGCGATGCACTCCATCTACCTAAATTTTCTTTCAACAAAGTTCTAGACTCTATCGCACGCTCTAATTTGTACATCAATCATTCTCAAACCTTCTGTTCTGTCCGATCTCTTCAAACAAATTTCGGTTCTCAAGTGGGAACACGTGCGTTTGAATGATTATATCTATAGCTCACTTGAGATTAGCTTGAACAGTTAGGATATTCCCGTTCTGGGAACATTGCTCATTTAGACGGGGACTGGATTTTCCATAGTAAATGGTATCTTTTTTAGGGTCGCTTCTAGTGTTAAGGTGATGAGTGGGTGGATTAGCTTTTGTGGATGCTAGTTGTCTGATGTGAAGGAGATGAGTGGGTGGATTAGCTTTTGTGGATGCTAGTTGTCTGGTGTGAAGGAGATGAGTGGGTGGATTAGCTTTTGTGGATGCTAGTTGCCTGGTGTGAAGGAGATGAACGAGTGGATTAGCTTTTGTGGATGCTAGTTGTCTGATGTGAAGGCGATGAACGAGTGGATTAGCTTTTGTGGATGCTAGTTGTCTGATTTGAAGGCGAGGAGCGGGTGGAATAGCTTTGTGGATACTAGTCTCCTGGTGAGAAGGCGATGAGCGAGTGGAATAGCTTCGTGGTGTGAGTGTAACCAGCGAATCGATTACCTAAACTGCCTGATTCGCTATTATACTGACTAGAATGCAGTCTAAGGCTTCAACATTACTGTTACAGAGGCTTCTTAGTCGACCTGTACTTTTACAGGCACAGATGCCCCTGTGCAGGTCCCAGCTCTGGTATGAGCTGGATATAGCCGGGAGAAGGATTTTCTGCTTAGTGGGCTAGGCTTGAGCAGCTTAATACCCCGCTGTGTTAGGTGGTTAACCGATGTGCGAGTTCATCTTAATAGACTCAACATAAGAGCAAAGTAGACCCGCAGCCTGTTAGGCGCCATCTATGCTGCTCTAAACAAACCACCTAACCATGACAGTGTTATGCCATGTCACACAGTTAGTCGCCTCTTACGACATGGTCCCTGTGAGGCAGTGGTGCTATTCTTGTCCTTGTCCTACACAAAGACCCCAGCAGACCACTCGTAGAGGCCTCTACAATTTGTAATTAAAGTTTATACAAAGGACAACATAACTTTACTTGCAGCCTGGACAACGTAGAAGGGACGTCTGGTACTGGTTAGCGAAGTTTATAATGGTCTTCTAGCAATAATAATACTTGTCCATCGTAAGCGAATTAGTGCCAGTGTCAGATATATAAGAAGCAAAAGAAGAAGAAGAAAAAGAAGAAGAAGAAAAAGAAGAAGGAGGAGAAAAAGAAGAAGAAGAAGGGGAAAAAGAAGAAAAAGGAGAAAAAAGAAGGAGAAAAAAAGATGGAGAAAAAGAAGAAGAAGAAAAAGAAGAAGACGACGACGACGATAAAGAAAATGGAACGAGAGTATAATCTGATCTGCGTGCGATCAATTTTACTACATGTAGCGCACATATGGACTACGTTTGTAATTATTTGATTTGCATTTTGTTCTTTCGTGTAGCTTGCTTGTTTGCGCCGCTGCTATAGTTTCTGTTCGACATAGGAGCACCTAGTGTGACGGAAGTGAGCCACGGTGGCAGCGATTCGGAGTAAGCTGCTCTAAATATGCGGCATCAATGAAGACGTTGGTCAGAGATATTTCCAAATAGCAATTGTATCGTTTCTTCTGATCCTCCGACGAACGCTTGCCTGTCCTGAGCTACCCATACAACAACTGCGTACCCAGACGTTTATTGGGAACGCAACCACCATGATCAATCCATCCGATTAGGGTTCTACGCAGCTGCAAATCGATTACAGATAGTCTCGCTTTCCTGAGGACTCTAATTGGGCCACTATATCCTGCCAGCTGATCCGGAGCAACATTCAGAAACAGAATATGATGAATTTGGTTTCCTAGTAAAACCACGACTTACGGGTGGTCGAATTGTTTTGATACCAGTTCAAAACCTTAGTATAACATTATTTCTTTCTATCGTTCGCAAGATTTTAAAGAAAATTAGTCAGAACACTTCGTAGTGACTGTGAAAAACACGACACTTAATTCTCGGTCCTAAATATCAAGGAATATTTTTTTAAATTGAAATAAACACCGTAATGAAGGGTTTCATTTTAAAAAATGGCCCGAAGACAGAATTTGAATATTAGTGGTGGTTGTTGTTGTAGTAGTAGCAGTTGTTGTTGTTGTTGTTGTTGTAGTTGTTGTTATTGTTGTTGTAGTTGTAGTAGTAGCAGTTGTTGTTGTTGTTGTTGTAATAGTAGCAGTTGTTGTTGTTGTTGTTGTAGTAGCAATTGTTGTTGTAGCAGTTGTTGTTGTTGTAGCAGTTGTTGTAGTTGTTGTTGTAGCAGTTGGTGTAGTTGTAGAAGTAGCAGTTGTTGTTGTTGTTGTTGTAGTTGTTGTTGTAGCAGTTGGTGTAGTTGTAGAAGTAGCAGTTGTTGTTGTTGTTATTGTAGTTGTTGTTGTAGCAGTTGTTGTAGTTGTAGAAGTAGCAGTTGTTGTTGTTGTTGTTGTAGTTGTTGTTGTAGCAGTTGTTGTAGTTGTAGAAGTAGCAGTTGTTGTTGTTGTTGTTGTATTTGTTGTTATTGTTGTTGTTGAAGTAGCAGTTATTGTTGTAATAGTTGATGTTGTTGTTGTTGTAGTAGTAGTTGCAGTTGTTGTTGTAGCAGTTGTTGTTGTAGCAGTTGTTGTTGTAGCAGTTGTTGTTATTGTAGTTGTAGAAGTAACAGTTGTTGTTGTTATGTTATTGTTGTTGTAGTAGTAGCACTTGTCGTAGGAGTTGTTGTTGTTGCTGAATGCCGTGATGAGTTTGTTTATTCTTGTATGCGCCCTGAAAACGGCATTAAGTGGCGGGTTACAGTAGCTTTTCTCCAATTTCGAGCGTGCTGATGAAGGTGGATATTGGTCTCCCAAGCTGTTGTGATATGCTCGACCTACATCTGCGTGACTCTCTCACTACTACGGGGATCGCGTCGATCCACGTCTCGTCAGCAAGAATGTCTTGAAAAGAATGTTTCCAGGCAACGATACATAGAAGAGAGATAGTGATCTTGGCCAGCATGTTGTGCCTGACTCTGGCACGACGTCCTGGTCAGTATGTTATGCCTGACCCTGACGCGACATCCCAGCCAGCATGTTATGCCTGACCCTGACGCGACGTCCTGGCCAGTATGTTGTGCCTGACCCTGGCGCGAGACGCGACGTCCTGGCCAGTATGTTATGCCTGACCCTGACGCGAGACGCGACGTCCCAGCCAGCATGTTATGCCTAACCCTGACGCGACGTCCTGGCCAGTATGTTGTGCCTGACCCTGTCGCGGTATGCGACGTCCTGGCCAGTATGTTATGCCTGACCCTGATGCGACGTCCTGGCCAGTATGTTATGCCTGACCCTGACGTGAGACGCGACATCCTGGCCAGTACCTTACGCCTGACCCTTACGCGAGACTCGACGTCCTGGCTAGTATGTTGTACCTGCCCGGACTAACGTCTCATTTCCCCTTTGAACACCTGTAAATCTAGACTCCCCCCGCCGAATAGAAGTTAACATCCTAACCAACAAACTACGTGGTGACTGGCTATGCAATCAAACTTTACTCTCCCAACCCGTCGGACACAATCATTAAAGTAATTGAATATCTGACTGACACCCAATTTGTTGAGCTCCCATTTCTGTTTCTTGAATGTGTATTGTGTTTGTCCAGTCCCGACGAAGGCCACCAACTTCTGTAAATGTCTGCTACACACTCCCTTCCATGTATTATTTTATTGAGTATTACTCAATCAGTCGGGTAAAAGGTTTATGTAAATTTGGCTGCAATTAGGCGTTGTGATGATGGACTTAGAATTGACCTTGCACGTTTATGTAAATTTGGCTGCAATTAGGCGTTGTGATTATGGACTTAGAATTGACCTTGCACGTTTATGTAAATTTGGCTGCAATTAGGCGTTGTGATTATGGACTTAGAATTGACCTTGCACGTTTATGTAAATTTGGCTGCAATTAGGCGTTGTGAATATGGACTTAGAATTGACCTTGGACGTTTATGTAAATTTGGCTGCAATTAGGCGTTGTGATTATGGACTTAGAATTGACCTTGCACGTTTATGTAAATTTGGCTGCAATTAGGCGTTGTGATTATGGACTTAGAATTGACCTTGCACGTTTATGTAAATTTGGCTGCAATTAGGCGTTGTGATTATGGACTTAGAATTGACCTTGCACGTTTATGTAAATTTGGCTGCAATTAGGAGTTGTGATTATGGACTTAGAATTGACCTTGCACGTTTATGTAAATTTGGCTGCAATTAGGCGTTGTGATTATGGACTTAGAATTGACCTTGCACGTTTATGTAAAAACCTGGATTCGTTGTTGTCAGGAATTGATTTATATTTGATTGTCCAGTTTGTTTGATTATTTCACAGTTTGCTTGTGTGTTGTCTTTCGTTAAACCCACCTCCTCCTCCGTCTTCTTCTTTATTCTTCCTTCTTCTTTATTCTTCCTCCTTCTTCTTCGTTCTTCTTCTTCGTTTGTCTTCTTTTTCTTCCTTTTTTCTTCTTCTTCCTCCTTTCTTATTTCTTCTTCTTCTTCTTCCTTCTTCCCTCTTCTTCCTTCTTCCCTCTTCTTCCTTCTTCCCTCTTTTTCGTTCTTTCTTCTTCTGCTTCTTCTTCCTTCTATCTTCTTCTTCCTTTTTTCTTCTTCTTCCGCCTTTTTATTCTTCTTTATTCTTCTTTCTTCTTCGTCTTCTTCCTCTTCATTCTTGCTTCTTCCTTATTTCTTCTTCTTCTTCTTCCTTCCTTTTTTCTTCTTCTTTTTCCTTTTTTCTTCTTCTTCTTTCGTCTTTTTCTTCTTCGTTCTTTCTTCTTCTCCTTCTTCTTTCTTCCTTTTTCTTCTCCATCCTTCTTCTTCTTTCTTTCTTCTTCGTCTTCTTCCTTCTATTTCTTTCTTCTTCTTCTTCTTCTTCTTCTTCTTTCTTCCTCCTTCCTTCTTCATTCTTCCTCCTCCTCCTTCTTCATCTTCAAATTTCATTGAGAATAGCACGTTTATGACGTCTTGTTGTAGTTTACAGATGGTTTCGATATCTACGCATTTCAGCCCGACACATCAGATTTCAGCTGACTGTTATTCGGACTGGGTATGCCTTCCTATTTTTTAAGCCAGACTACACTAGTGTAGCCTGTCTGCAGGGCCATCACTTGGAGGCGAAGTATGGTCTTAGCAATGGTTCACTGACCCTGATACAAGCAGGCCAGCATAAACTGAAGATAGGTGGCACTGACAAATGCACCTGTGGTACAGAGAAAATGACCGCTGAACATCTGCTGCAAAACTGCCCGATATACGAGGACCAGAGAAAGCACATGTGGCCTTCACCAGTGGCAACACTAGACAAGCTCTATGGCAGTGTCGACAGCCTCAGGATGACAGCTGCTTTCTTCGAACAAATACAGGTTGACGTCTGACAGCGTACGAAGAAGAAGAAGAAGAAGCAGGCCAGCTATGGTTAACTGATCCAAACAGGTCAGCTATGGTTCACTGACACTGGTCCAAACAGGTCAGCTATGGTTCACTGACCATTATCCAAACAGGCCAGTTATGGTTCACTGACCCTGATTAAACCAGGCCAGCAATGGTTCACTGACGCTGATCCAAGCAGGCCAGCTATGGTTCCCTGAACCTGATCCAAACAGGCCAGATATGGTTCACTGACCCTGATCCAAGCAGGCCAGATATGGTTCACTGACCCTGATCCAAGCGGGCCAGCTATGGTTCACTGAACCTGATCCAAACAGGCCAGCCATGGTTCACTGAACCTGATCCAAACAGGTCAGATATGGTTCACTGACCCTGATCTAAGCAGGCCAGCTATGGTTCACTGAACCTGATCCAAACAGGCCAGCCATGGTTCACTGACCCTGATCCAAGCAGGCCAGATATGGTTCACTGACCCTGATACAAATAAGCCAGCTATGGTTCACTGACCCTGATCCAAACATGCCAGCTATGGTTCACTGACCCTGATCCAAGCAGGCCAGCTATGGTTCACTGACCCTGATCGAAGCAGGCCAGCTATGGTTCACTGACCCTGATCCAACCAGGCCAGCTATGAATCACTGGTTGCTGTCAGTTCATTCACTGGGCTGCATCTTCAGCCCCGATTGTCTCAACAGATTTGTGCTCTGTTCAAAACCAGCGTCTTCTCCGTGTTGTCACAAACAGAAAGTCAAAGACACCCCCATAGAGACATACACACTGACATTAATTCAGTTTTCCTGAAACCCACAGGAGGCAGGGGATGTAATCCAACCAAATTGTAATGATGTCCGAAAAACCAATAATGCAAGTCTCAACAGATGTCATAATTGACATTGATAACTGATCGTTGCAGGTAATGCACTTGCGCCACCTTGTCTATGAAATGTCACATGATATAACGATGACAAGTATCACAGACAAGGTCATCAGCGATACGGTAGACAACCGTCGAATCCACACTTTCGATATCTTCATATCAAATGTCCCAGGGGGATCAAGATGCTGAGTAGCACATGAGCTGCAGTGGTCAGCGAACCAAAGCTGACTGCTAGCGTGATGGCCAGCGAACCAGAGCTGCTCAGGCCCTTCTACACCTCCACGCTGGATAACAGGCTGCAACAGGGCAGACCGGCTAAGGAGAAGGGATCGAAGAGAGAATGCTAACTCGGTACTAAAAAAATGCTTCCTGAAGTCGGATGTGTTGGGACCGAAAGGTGGAAATATCGCAGTCAAGCTGTGAACTACGACAATACGCATTCCGTTCTCTGGACTACATTCTGCTACATAAGTCCGTTCAGGGTTTGGTAGCGGGAGATTGAGAACGAACGAAGCCAAGCCAAACCAAGCCAAACCAAACGAAGCCAAGCCAAGCCAAGCCAAAGGTCACAGAAAAATAATGACAAATACATTAATCCGATATGCCTCTAAATAACGAAATACACAGCAACTGGTAATAACAAGCTTTCAGCCATCCCACACAGCAGAATGATGACTCTATGAAATTTTATTTTTTATTTAAAAAAAATTTTTTTTTTGCGTTATCCTTATTTCTCTATTCCTCAAGGCGGTCTGCGTTGCACTGCGTTTTTATTTTGCGCCGGTCGGCCCAGTGCATCCGACTTCAGCATGCATTTTTATGTTAGGGTCTGCTTCCTCCTGCATTTTCTAAGGGTTTGCTTCCCCGGGGTAACGGCCGGTGCTGTGATGGGGATCGAACCCAGCACCTTCTGGTTGTGAGCCGTGTCACTTAACCAATAGGCCACGCCGTCCCCTGAAGTTTGATTTAAATCCACTTTATAACTCAGAAGAATTCAAAAAGGTGATTTTCAAACGCATTTTCTGGAGTACACAAAATGGCACAATTAGTCTGGCACATTGGGAATACGGTGATAGACCCGTATATTTCTTGACCAGCGGAATACTAGGGGTGATATGGTCCCTATCAAGGGGCCGCATTTTCTTCCAAGATTATTCTGGTACTAAATTTTTGAGGGTGGGTAGACCCCAAGAACGGTTTGACAATCAGGAAAAATCGAACACAACTGGGTACTGAACACCGATCATTCAGTTAGGAAAATAGTGCACTAACCATAGCGTTTTCCTTGGCTCACTTGATATATTTCTTTTGCATTCGTTTTATGAACTATTCCCCAAAGCAGAGTGCGTTGCGCTATGTTTTTGTTTTTTTATTTTCCGCACTTCGGCAAACATTTTATGTAAGGATCTGCTTCCTCCTTCATTTTATAAAGGTTTGCTTCTCCTAGGTACCGTCCGGTGCTGTGATTGAGGAGCGAATCCAGTACCTTCGGATTGTGAGCGTTTTCACACGCCGTCTCCACCTTGGCTTGATATGAAACAGCCATGATATTTGTCCCCCTAATTTTTGATATCGCATAAATACAGCTATTTGCCTCATAAAGAAGAGATGTTAGATCTAGATTTGTGAGGTTATCACAAAGTCATTCAGTTTATGTGCCCAAACAACGACATTTATTATCCTCATTAAACTTGGCAGTCTGAAGTAGGCAGATTATCCGTTTTCTTCTTCATGTTTCATTTGAAATAACTCATTATCGTTCATCTGATACAGGGAGTAGAGGACATGGATAGCACTTTGTGCTGGGGATAGACAGATGGACGAGCATAGGAAGACGGGAAGAAGAAAAAGATGAAGTGGGTCATGAAGAAAAACACGATAAAAGAAGATGTTTATGACTATCAAGAAGAAAGAGAAATATAATTACAATAAGAAAAGTAGACAATATGAAGACAAAGTAAAGAACACACACCAAAACGAAGTCAAAGACAAAGACGAAGAAGACAAAAATTAAATTCCGAAATAAGAAGTAAGAGGGGAAAAAATGTATCCAATACATGTAATCCTCCAGCCGTCGTCACTCAGTCTCTCTCTATCCTCTCTCTCTCTCTCTCTCTCTCTCTCTCTCCCTCTCTCTCTCTCTCTCTCTCTCTCTCTCTCTCTCGCTCCATCTCCCTCAAACAAGAACACAGTTCTGAAAGTTGTGGCCAGATCTGAGTTCACGTCCAGACAAGATAATGAATAAAAGACATTTCTGGAGATGAATGATTAGACTGCCCCGCTCAGCGCACAGGGAATGAGATCTCAGATTGGGTGCACGTACATCAGTATTACATAAAATCTCAGTTTCCCGCAATCGCCCCACGGTTTCCAAGAAGCAAAACTCTTTCGACTGTACTCGAAATTGATTGAATATTTCCGGTGGTCGTGACCGAATGTCCAAGCGGTATTTAGTAATGACCAATGCGTTTCACAGGGATTCTCACATATCGAATTATCTGGTTAGCTATTCAACAAATTGAAGATAGGTGGTACCGACGAATGCCCGTGCTGTACTGGTAAAATGACCACTGAACATCTGCTGCAGAACTGCCCGACATACGAGGATCAGAGAGAGCAGATGTGGCCATTACCAGTGGAACTGCAAGACAAGCTCTATGGCAGTGGCGAGAGCCTCAGGATGACCGCCGCTTTTTTCGAAAAAATAATGGTTACTGTCTGACTGCGTACGCAGAAGAAGAAGAAGAAGAAGAATTATCTGGTTAGAAATGGCTAATGGTTGTTTTGGTGAACTTGCCTGCGTCCTGGGGATTTTATTGCTATTTTTCATGTTGAGTTTTCTTCTTCTTCGTCTTCTTCGTAATTTTTTTGGATTAATATTATTAATTGTATTGTTATTATTATTATTATTATTATTATTATCAATCTTCTTCATTATCTTCTTTTTATTCTTCCTTTTCTTTTATATTTTTTCTTTCTTCTATTTTGTCTGTTTCTTTTCTAATTCTGTTATTATTTCTTAAATGTCGTCTTCCTCTTCAGCTACTAGTTGTGGTTTATCTTGATGTCTCTGTCATTTTATACTACTATTACTATAATTACTGCTACTAATAATGTTATATAACTACAACTATTGCTAGTACTACTACCATTACTACTGAGATTATGTTACTACTACTACTACTACTACTACTACTACTACTACTACTACTACAATTACTACTATTTCTACTACTACTACTATTACTACGACTACTACTACTACTACTACAATTACTACTATTTCTACTACTACTACTATTACTACTACTACTACTACTACTACTACAATTACTACTATTTCTACTACTACTACTACTACTACTACAACTACCACTACAATTACTACTATTTCTACTACTACTACTATTACTACTACTACTACTACTACTACTACTACTATTACTACTATTACTACTACTACTATTACTACTACTACTACTATTACTACTACTACTACTACTACTACTACTACTACAATTACTACTATTTCTACTACTACTACTATTACTACTACTACTACTACTACTGACACTACTGCTACTGCTACTACTATTACTATTCATCTACTTTCATTTTTACTATCACTACAACTATTATTGCTATTGTTACTATTACTACTACTATTATTATTACTTCTATTACTATCACTATTACTACTACTACTAATATTACCACTACTACTTTTTTCATAGCTGCTATTACTACTAGGACTACCTCTATATGTACTCTATTTATATTAGTAATACTAATTACAATACTGCTGATAGGACTTCTTTTTCTCCCTCTTCGTCTTTTCTTCTTCATCAGAACCTTCTTCTTGAATTTCTACTTATTATTATTAAATTATTAACTTAACTTAACATCTTTATACTGGTTTAGAAGACCCTGCAGAGTCTGTACACAACCAGTTACATTTACATCACCTTGCTCTAAAATCTATGCGCATCCAGTTCATTCTTAAATGCATTAACTGTCCCTGCCTCCACTACCTCCCCTGGCAATGCATTCCAAGCAGACACCACTCTCTGACTAAAAAAATATTTCCTAATATCTAACCTGGACCTCTCTTTAATCAGCTTGTAGCTATGCCCTCGTGTTATTGTAGGTGGCTGTATTTTAAAAAACTTGTTATAGTCTAATGTATCGATTCCTCTGATCATCTTATAAACCTGTATTAAGTCACCACGAATTCTTCTCTCTTCGAGACACTGTAGGCCGGTTTTTCTGAGTCGTTCCTCATAACTGTAATTCTGGAATCCCACTATCATCTTTGTCGCTCTTTTTTGTATTCTTTCTAGCATGTTTATGTCCCCTCTATGATAAGGACTCCACACCTGTACACAGTACTCCAATCTAGGTCTAACTAAAGCTTTATACAGTTTGACGATCACTTCCTTGCTCCTATGTTTAATATTTCTTTTTATCATACCTAACATTGCATTTGCCTTTTTCACTGCTACCTTAACTTGCTCACTCACCTTTCCTGTATGATCTATTATAACCCCTAGGTCCCTTTCCTTATCTATCTTTCTAATATTGTTTTCTCCCATTCTGTAATTATGTTCCATATTGGATCTACCCATGTCGATGACTGTACATTTATCTACATTAAACTCCATTTGCCAGCTTACAGACCATTCTCGAATTTTATCTAAATCCGACATCAATATATCCACTTCCGCTTTAGATGAGACACTACTGCATAGTTTTGTGTCATCAGCAAATTTTGCAATCATGGATCTCATATCAATGTCCAAATCATTTATATATATCAAGAACAAAATTGGTCCCAAAACCGAGCCCTGTGGCACACCACTTTTCACTTCACTCCACTCAGAGTACTCCTTATTTATGCCCACCCTCTGCCTTCTTCCCGTTAACCAATTTTCAATCCATTTGGCAACTTCGCCACCTATTCCATGTGATTTTAACTTTCGAAATAATCTTTGATGAGGTACTCTATCAAAGGCCTTTGCAAAGTCTAGATAAATAACATCCACTGGCTCCCCTTTATCTATGATTTTAGTAACCTCCTCCATGAATTCTAATAGATTTGTTAAGCATGATCTCCCTCTAGTAAACCCATGCTGACTATTTCTAATTAGATTAAATTTGTCTAAATGCATTACAATGTTTTCTTTGATTATTGACCCCAACAATTTACAGACTATGCTCGTTAAACTCACCGGTCTATAATTTGCCGGATCTGATTTTTTGCCTTTTTTGAATAAGGGGATCACTCCTGCATCTTTCCAATCCCGTGGAACAATCCCTTTTGTAAGTGATTGAGAACATAATATAGCCAATGGTTTTGCTAGTTGGTTTCTAATTTCATACAGCAATTTTGGGTGAATACCATCTTGACCTGGACATTTATTCACTTTCAACCCCTCCAATTTTTTAAAAACCATTTCCTCTGTAATACAGATTGATCTTAATCCCGCTATTATTATTATTATTGTATTATTATTATATTTTATCATTATTAGATTAGATTGTTATTTGCATTTCTATTATTACTGCTATAATATTATATTATTTTGTATTATCAAATTATTATTATATTATTATGATTATTTTATTTTACATTATTATAATTATATCATATTATGCTAAACTATACCCTTATAATTATAATATATTTCTGTTATATACTTAGATTGTTATAATATATTTTAAATTATGGTATATTACATTCTTATAATTATATCATATTATTTTATATTTTGTTATTAAATTTAAATATTATATTCCTCTATACGACACTATTATAATTATATTATTGGATCTTTGCGGCTCTCATAAAATGATTGATCGATCAAGGACGGCCACCGCTTATCTTTGTTTTTGACTACAAGAACGCCTTTGAAGAAGTCCCCTGGAACAAACATTTCCAGATGTTGCAACAGATAGGTATAGTGAGACAAATCATTAGGTCAATCCAGAACATGAATGAAAATCAAGGAGCGATTATTTCAATCAAAGATGGACTCGCAGATCCCGTTTCAATTGGGCAGGTGGTACGACAGGGTTGCTTATTTTCACTGTCTCTATAACACATGTTCTCTCGTGATCATGGAAACTGTTGTTGCTCGAAGTTGTAATGTGGGTGTCAAAGTTAATGGTGTCAAAGTTAATGGTGTGTCAAAGTTAATGGTGTGTCAAAGTTAATGATGTGTCAAAGTTAATGGTGTGTTAAAGTTAATCGTGTGTTAAAGTTAATGTTGTGTTAAAGTTAATCGTGTGTTAAAGTTAATGGTGTGTTAAAGTTAATGGTGTGTTAAAGTTAATCGTGTGTTAAAGTTAATCGTGTGTTAAAGTTAATGGTGCGTTAAAGTTAATGTTGTGTTAAAGTTAATCGTGTGTTAAAGTTAATGGTGTGTCAAAGTTAATGGTGTGTTAAAGTTAATGGTGTGTTAAAGTTAATGGTGTCAAAGTTAATGGTGTGTCAAAGTTAATGGTGTGTCAAAGTTAATGGTGTAAAAATTAATGGTGTCAAAGTTAATGCCATCAAATTTGCCGATGATCAAGCGATAGTGGGAAGATCAGTTGCAACGTTGCAAATGGTGCTTGAACAATATAACACCAAAGCCAAAGAGTTTGTCTTGAACAATATAACACCAAAGCCAAAGAGTTTGTCTTGAACAATATAACACCAAAGCCAAAGAGTTTGTCTTGAACAATATAACACCAAAGCCAAAGAGTTTGTCTTGAAAATATAACACCAAAGCCAAAGAGTTTGTCTTGAAAATATAACACCAAAGCCAAAGAGTTTGTCTTGAAAATATAACACCAAAGCCAAAGAGTTTGTCTTGAAAATATAACACCAAAGCCAAAGAGTTTGTCTTGAAAATATAACACCAAAGCCAAAGAGTTTGTCTTGAAAATATAACACCAAAGCCAAAGAGTTTGTCTTGAAAATATAACACCAAAGCCAAAGAGTTTGTCTTGAAAATATAACACCAAAGCCAAAGAGTTTGTCTTGAAAATATAACACCAAAGCCAAAGAGTTTGTCTTGAACAATATAACACCAAAGCCAAAGAGTTTGTCTTGAAAATATAACACCAAAGCCAAAGAGTTTGTCTTGAAAATAAACACATAGAAGACAATGACTATAGTCACATACACGCAACATAAGAAAATAAATAAAATCATCATCGAACAAGTACAGAAGTTTACATATTTAGGGCAAACCATAACAGAAGACGTCCGCAGTGAGAGATAAATTATTTCAAGGATTACAATGGTAAAAAGGGCTTTAGAGAAAATCATAAATTTTTAACCTAAAATAAAGTTTGGATAGAGCTGAAGACATGAATAATCGACACTCATTTATGGCCAACTGCGCTGTATCGGTCTGAAACATGGATGAAGGATTAAAAAAGCTTGGAAGCGTTTGACATGTGATGCTGTCGTAGAACGTACAAAGGGAGTTGGATATAAAATAGATCCGATGACCCTTTCCTCAAAGAGGTAGGTGCATAAAAACAAATATTGAAAATTGATGAAAAAGATTGGGTTAGCTGGGAGGCGACATGCAGTACGAACATCTACAGAAGTTACTGAACGGCAAGATTCAGGAGAAGAGAGGACGGGGGCGATCAAGGCATCTCAGACATGTAGATATATTAAAGTACGAACATATGCTGAAGTGAATAGAGCTGAAGAGGATATGATCAAATGGAGAGACACACTCAGACAACCTTACAACCAGTCTTAGGTTTGACCAACCAGAGGATAGGGTCAGATGGAGAGACACACTCAGACAACCTTACAACCAGTCTTAGGTCTGACCAACCAGAGGATAGGATCAAATGGAGAGACACACTCAGATAACCTTACAAAAAGTCTTAGGTCTGAACAACCAGAGTATAGGGTAACATAGAGAGACATTCTCAGACGACCTTATAACCAGTCTTAGGACTGACCAACCAGAGTATAGGGTAACATAGAGAGACATTCTCAGACGACCGTATAACCAGTCTTAGGACTGACCAACCAGAGTATAGGGTAACATAGAGAGACATTCTCAGACGACCTTACAACCAGTCTTAGGTCTGACCAGCCAGGGGATGATTTTAGCATTATCATTAATATGATTATATTATTATTATTATTATTATGATTACTATTATTGTTATTATGATTGTTATCTATCTATCTCTTTTCAGTGGAAACTGCGCGGTGCAACATGTAAAATCTGGCTTTCCTTTTCTGAGCCTCTCGACCATGTGGGCCATACATATCTACTTTCGACCATGTGGGCCACACATATCCACTTTCGACCATGTGGGCCATACATATCCACTTTCGACCATGTGGGCCATACATATCAACTTTCGACCACGTAGGCCATACATATCCACTTTCGACCATGTGGGCCATACATATCCACTTTCGACCATGTGGGCCATACATATCCACTTTCGACCATGTGGGCCATACATATCCACTTTCGACCATGTGGGCCATACAAATCCACTTTCGACCATGCTCGTCGTGTGGGCCATACATATCCACTTTCGACCATGTGGGCAACACATCCACTTTCGACCATGCTCGTCGTGTTTGCCATACATATCCACTTTCGACCATGCTCGTCGTGTGGGCCATACATATCCACTTTCGACCATGTGGGCCACACATATCCACTTTCAACCATGTGGGCCATACATATCCACTTTCGACCATGTGGGCCATACATATCCACTTTCGACCATGTGGGCCATACATATCCACTTTCGACCATGTGGGCCACACATATCCACTTTCAACCATGTGGGCCATACATATCCACTTTCGACCATGTGGGCCATACATATCCACTTTCGACCATGTGGGCCATACATATCCACTTTCGACCATGTGGGCCATACATATCCACTTTCGACCATGTGGGCCATACATATCCACTTTCGACCATGTGGGCCATACAAATCCACTTTCGACCATGCTCGTCGTGTGGGCCATACATATCCACTTTCGACCATGTGGGCCACACATATCCACTTTCGACCATGTGGGCCATACATATCCACTTTCGACCATGTGGGCCACACATATCCACTTTCGACAAGGGCACATTCGTTTTCGACCCGGTCCACTCGCTGTCAACTGGGCCCCTCTTCATTCTATAAAGCACATCTGCATTATGCCAACCACATCCAGTTATGGTTTGTTCACCTGTTTGTCGCCAGTAAGAAGTTATTAAATCGGTTAGGTATCGCTCCTGCTAACCCATCTGTTAAAACGATAACAGCACTTAAAATACCCTTTCTACATGGAAGAAAAAAGTGCGGTAGCACAGAATCTAGTCATTGGGACATTCTTGGCAAACAAAGCTTAAAGATACACGCAAGAAATAATGCCGTCCTAAAACTGACCAGCAGAACATAAGAAGCACAGCCACAGCCCTCTGTGCATCTGCACTTGCCTTGTGTTTTCCGTCGCTGAATACGCTGGACAGAGAAAAAGACAAATGTAGACATTCGGCAAGAGTTGAGCATAGAGGAGAACCGGTTTATCGATTCCATTTTGGCTAGAAAATGCAAATACTTTGGTCACATCAAGAGACACAACGGTCTTGGGAGGACGGTGATGGAAGGTATGGTGCCAGGCAAAAGAGGAAGGGGTAGACCAAGAAGACGATGTCACCAAGATATCCAGGAATGTCTGGGTATGACTGTGGCGGAGGCTGGAGTTTTGGAAAGGGAACGAGTTTCTGTCAGACAGACTTTGATGGGAGCGACGTTCTATAAAAGACATGCCACATGATGATTGTAATGACGTAGACACGGACATTTGTCGTGAATTGTGAAACATTTGGTGCAGTTGTAAGTCAGCGTTTTCCATTTCCCACAAGAACACCAGACATATTTTCCTTCCAGATTTTCATTCAATAAATTTACCAATGAGATTCTACAGAAGTGATTATCAAACTGTATAAAGCATTAGTTAGACCTAGATTAGAGTACTGTGTACAGGTGTGGAGTCATTTTTTGTAGAGGGAATATAAACATGTTGGAAAGGATACAAAGAAGAGCGGCATAACTGATAGTGGGAGCACATAATTACAGTTATGATGAAAGACTATAAAGGACATGCTACATGACATCGTGGCATCAGCGTCAAGTCCAAACTCAAAGTCTACCGTGCAACCATCATTCCAACCCTACTATACGCTTGCGAAAGCTGGACTGTATACTCTGGACATGCAAGGAGGTTAAACCACTTCCACACAGGTTGCCTGAGGCGAATATTCCACATCCGATGGCAAGATCGTGTCAAGGACATCGAGGTTCTCTCGAGGGCTAACATGCCCAGCATCCATGCACTGCTAGAAAAAGCACGACTAGGATGGGCCGGACACCTCGTCCGTAAGTCAGACGAGCGGCTCCCAAAGAAGCTTCTCTACGGCGAGCTGAGAGAGGGATGGCGCGAGAGAGGGCGCCCAAAGAAACGTTTTAAAGACGGTCTGAAGGACTCACTAAAAAGTTGCCAGATAGACATCGACACCTGGGAATGTCTTGCGAAAAACAGATCTGACTGGAGAAGCGCAGTCAAATCGGGTGTAGCTGCCGGTGAAGATGACCGTGTTGTGAAAGCCCAGAACAGACGCGAGACGCGGAAGTCCCGGGCAGCGGGAGCACCATCCCCTTCTACAAACCTCGTGTGCCCGATATGTAGCAGATGTTTTCGTGCTCGCATGGCCTGTTCAGCCACATGCGCACCCACACCCAACAAGGAAATCTCTGACAAGGATGATGTCGGCGGTCCTCATCGACAACGATGGACAGCTATTATTATTATTACATGATGATGAGTACGCCGCACCAGTCTAGAAAAATTGTGCCCATGCAAAACTAGTTCACACAGAAACAAATGAGGCGGGTTGGATAGAATCAGGGGCCTAAAACCCATCCATATCGATAAAATATACCCCAAAATTGGCATAACACAACCCGAGATCGGAAGAGGCGTCGCAGTAGAAGAAATGTGAAGAGAAAAACAGCCGGACGACCCAAGGCACCCAATGTTTGGACTTCAGGTACAGAGCACAAGATTAAAATCCAGAAATAGCATCCTAAGATCCACAAAGCCGACACAGACAAGCCCTGAAAGTCGATGTTTCAAGAGATGACAAGAATTCATACATGGAGGAACCTGATTGAGGAATAAAGTTTATAGAAACTTCAGTATACTAAGTCAATGTTTATCCCATAGTAGTTACACTACTGTCGGATGGTGAAGTTGTTAGAGACTTCAGTATACTAAGTCAATGTTTATCCCATAGTAGTTACACTACTGTCGGATGGTGAAGTTGTTAGAGACTTCAGTATACTAAGTCAAGGTTTATCCCATAGTAGTTACACTACTGTCGGATGGTGAAGTTGTTAGAGACTTCAGTATACTAAGTCAAGGTTTGTCCCATAGTAGTTACACTACTGTCGGGTGGTGAAGTTGTTAGAGACTTCAGTATACTAAGTCAAGGTTTGTCCCATAGTAGTTACACTACTGTCGGGTGGTGAAGTTGTTAGAGACTTCAGTATACTAAGTCAAGGTTTGTCCCATAGTAGTTACACTACTGTCGGGTGGTGAAGTTGTTAGAGACTTCAGTATACTAAGTCAAGGTTTGTCCCATAGTAGTTACACTACTATCTGAGAATGAAGTTGTTTAGACTTCAGTATACTAAGTCAAGGCTTGTCCCATAGTATTTACACTACTATCTGAGAATGAAGTTGTTTAGACTTCAGTATACTAATCCACAGTATGTATGAGGTAGGCTGTCCAGTTCCTTTCCTCTGTCTTGTATTTCTCCCATATTGGAAATGATTGGACGCCAGGCTCACCTGAAACGAACCTAGAAGACCTCAATGCGGTGTTGGAAACTAAAACAAATGGAGCGACGGACAACAGATTGAAGATGTTGCAATTCAAGAAGAAGATTGATGAAGATGAAAAGGTGAGGATGTAAATTGGTAAGGATGAAAAGGTGAGGATGTTTATTGGTAAGGATGAAAAGGTGAGGATGTAAATTGGTAAGGATGAAAAGGTGAGGATGTTTATTGGTAAGGATGAAAAGGTGAGGATGTAAATTGGTAAGGATGAAAAGGTGAGGATGTTTATTGGTAAGGATGAAAAGGTGAGGATGTAAATTGGTAAGGATGAAAAGGTGAGGATGTTTATTGGTAAGGATGAAAAGGTGAGGATGTTTAATGGTTCATTATGAAGTAAAGATGACAAGCGTCCCCAGACACACCACATCTCCCTAACTGATATAAACTAAACAGGACATGGACTCCGCAACTATTAAACTTTCTCCAACCAAAGTTAACAGACGTTCAAATATTTCGTGGCACTTTGGTACCTGTCGTTAGCCCATCTTCTAAGACGCTTGTGCCACCTGCTGATGCCTATTTCGGGACATGCCCAAAATAGATCAATATCGTCTTCAACAGGAAACTGTTATTTGGATTTGTGCCCCATCATCTTCCTTTTCTATTAACGAGATTTCGGTTAACGTTTGGCATGACAGAATCTGTGTTAATTCTTCTAATGAGCTGAGCCAATATAACGGCTACTCGCGTAGGAGGCAGGATTTCAAACAGTGCTTTCCTTTCTCGTTTGACATTAAAAAAATTACGTCTGCATATGAAGTTCAGGTCATGGATAAAGGCTGCTGTAGGGGAGAGTTCTTTAAGGCTCGTAAACAGCTTTGTGGGAAAGGGGGGAACGCTCCGTGGGCCAGTGGTCAGTTAACAGTTTCCAAAGCAGGACATGTCCAGCTGTCGATATTGCTTAGCTGCACGCATACATGGGTGATAGGGCAAATGTTTGTCTTTTCTGTTTCCAAGAGTCGATGTCAGTGCACTCTGGGCATACCCATAGGTGCCCATTCTCTTTCATCAAATGGCGTAGGGTATGGATACTGATGGTTCCTGTAGCACGCTGGTTGTACACTTTCCTGTGCCGTCCTCAGATGCGCCCCACTCCGCTCGAACCTCGTTTAATGTTGAAACTTTGCAGCTTGTGGATTGCTGCGCCACTATTGCGGTGTTGTCATCCAGCAGGCGGTCATTGATTGATTTCAAAATGTCACTTCTGTCCATCACTAATGTGCCCATGATGGTAGCTTATGAAGCCATGATGTCAGCTCTTTCATTGCCTCTAGCCCCGACATGAGCAGGACAGTAGATTCAGGTCAGCGCCTGGAGGTTTAAGGCCTCAACAGCTGCTATACACTCGTACCTAAGCCATCCCTTCCATACTTTCTGAAGTACGACTTGCGCGTATGTCACGATGACTGCCCTTGTTATAGAAGTCTCAGATATGCATTTCAGCGCTGAGGTCACTGCTTCCGTGTCTATTTTCATTCTGGAGGTTGTTGACATGAATGCCCTATTGTGCTCAGCAACAACCTCTCCTCTCACTCTAGCCGAGAAACCCCAGCCTGATGTCCCACTCAGCCACGACCTCTCTTCTCACTCTAGCCTAGAAACCCCAGCCTGATGTCCCACTCAGCAACGACCTCTCCTCTCACTCTAGCCGAGAAGTCCCAGCCTGATGTCCCACTCAGCAACGACCTCTCCTCTCACTCTAGCCGAGAAACCCCAGCCTGATGTCCCACTGTGCACGACTGATCCGTCGGTGTATATGACAGCGTCACTCTCCTGGGTGTTCTCAATTATCAGCTGATTTACCTCGTGCTGTGCTCTCCCGTTGCCCCGTTCTCTGACTTCCTTGCCTCAGGTTATGATGACTCTCTGGTACTCTAACATTCTATCACCAGTGTGGACCCATTCTTCCCCTTTGTCTATCGTCTCAGCTGGAGTGACGTGTCCGATTGTTGTCTCAGCCTGTGCCATCCATGACGACCTTCTTTTGATCCTTGATCCCTTGATGTCTGAGATATTACTGTGTAGAGGGTGCACGTGTCTGTGGTGATACGCATATAGGCTTTGACTTGTGCCAGTTTATGTCTGGATGTCACCGATAACAATCCCAACATGTAGACCGCATCATCACATTCGGGGTATCTCTAGTCCAGCACAGGTCTAGTCGCATACCTTCATTCTGGATGCGTTCCAACCTTTCACACTGTGTTCTTTCGTCAGGTCGTGTTGTCTGTTTATCTTTGTAAGTGGCTAGCCAATTTGTAATGTTCTGTTCTCATGGAAAGAGGACCATCTTCTATGCTTGATCAAGGCAGCTCTTCGTCTTTGTGTTCAGGATTGCTCACCATAATGTATTTGCAGGCCAGTTGCCATGATGAAGCCGGTAGTCTTGACCAGGTCGGAGCGACTGCCCAACAGCTTCTGTCTCAGGTGCGCAATCTCTGGCCAGGTCTGGGATATCATTTCTCTATAGAGTGGGCGTTCCTGTAGAATGGCAAGTCAAGTCATCTTCATGTCAAGCCAAGTCAACTCAAATAAACTCCAGTCAAGCCAAGTTTGTCAAGTCATCTTTAGTCAAGTAAAGCGAAGTCAAGTCATATTAAGGCAAGTTATGTCATCTTAAGTCAAGTCAAGCCAAGCCAAGTCCGGTCAAGCCAAGTCAAGTCATCCTAAGTCATGTAAAGCCAAGTCAAGTCATCTTATGTCAAGCCAATCCATGTCAAGTCAAGTCAAGCCAAGTCATGTCGTCTTAAGTCAAGTCATCTTAAACCAAGTCAAGCCTAGCTAAGCCAAGTCTAGTCATATTAAGCTACGTCAAGCAAAGTCAAGTCAAGCCATGTCAAGTGAAGTCAAATAATCTTAAGTCAAGCAAGTAAAACTAAGTCAAGTCAAGTCAGGTCATCTTAAGTCGTTAAGCCAAGTCAAGTCATGTTAAATCAAGTCAAGTCAATCCAATACATCTTAAATCAAGTCACGTCACGTCCTCTCAAGTCGTCAAGCGAAGCCAAGTCATCTTACATCAAGTCAAGCCATGTTATCTTAAGCCAGGTCAACTGACGTCATCTAAGTCAAGTCATCTTAAGTAAAGTAAAGTCATATCATCTTAAGTGAAGTCAATTTAACTTAAGTCAAGTCAAATCATCCCCATAGACAAGTAAAACCGTCCATGACCCCGGCTGATTGAAGAATCCCCAGGCAGCAATCAGGGCACGTGGACTGGAAGTCATGTGTCTCAGTCATGTGTCTCAGTCTTGTGTCTCAGTCTTGTGTCTCAGTAATGTGTCTCAGTCATGTGTCTCAGTCATGTGTCTCAGTCATGTGTCTCAGTCATGTATCTCAGTCTTGTGTCTCAGTCATGTGTCTCAGTCATGTGTCTCAGTCTTGTGTCTCAGTCATGTGTCTCAGTCATGTGTCTCAGTCTTGTGTCTCAGTCATGTGTCTCAGTCATGTGTCTCAGTCTTGTGTCTCAGTCATGTGTCTCAGTCATGTGTCTCAGTCATGTGTCTCAGTCTTGTGTCTCAGTCATGTGTCTCAGTCTTGTGTCTCAGTCATGTGTCTCAGTCTTGTGTCTCAGTCATGTGTCTCAGTCATGTGTCTCAGTCTTGTGTCTCAGTCATGTGTCTCAGTCTTGTGTCTCAGTTTTGTGTCTCAGTCATGTGTCTCAGTCATGTGTCTCAGTCATGTGTCTCAGTCATGTGTCTCAGTCTTGTGTCTCAGTCATGTGTCTCAGTCTTGTGTCTCAGTCATGTGTCTCAGTCATGTGTCTCAGTCTTGTGTCTCAGTCTTGTGTCTCAGTCATGTGTCTCAGTCTTGTGTCTCAGTTTTGTGTCTCAGTCTTGTGTCTCAGTCATGTGTCTCAGTCATGTGTCTCAGTCATGTGTCTCAGTCATGTGTCTCAGTCATGTGTCTCAGTCTTGTGTCTCAGTCATGTGTCTCAGTCATGTGTCTCAGTCTTGTGTCTCAGTCATGTGTCTCAGTCTTGTGTCTCAGTCATGTCTCAGTCATGTGTCTCAGTCATGTGTCTCAGTCTTGTGTCTCAGTCATGTGTCTCAGTCTTGTGTCTCAGTCATGTGTCTCAGTCATGTGTCTCAGTCTTGTGTCTCAGTCATGTGTCTCAGTCTTGTGTCTCAGTTTTGTGTCTCAGTCATGTGTCTCAGTCATGTGTCTCAGTCATGTGTCTCAGTAATGTGTCTCAGTCTTGTGTCTCAGTCATGTGTCTCAGTCTTGTGTCTCAGTCATGTGTCTCAGTCATGTGTCTCAGTCTTGTGTCTCAGTCTTGTGTCTCAGTCATGTGTCTCAGTCTTGTGTCTCAGTTTTGTGTCTCAGTCATGTGTCTCAGTCTTGTGTCTCAGTCATGTGTCTCAGTCATGTGTCTCAGTCATGTGTCTCAGTCATGTGTCTCAGTCTTGTGTCTCAGTCATGTGTCTCAGTCATGTGTCTCAGTCTTGTGTCTCAGTCATGTGTCTCAGTCTTGTGTCTCAGTCATGTCTCAGTCATGTGTCTCAGTCATGTGTCTCATTCATGTGTCTCAGTCATGTTTCTCAGTCTTGTGTCTCAGTCATGTGCCACAGTCATGTGTCTCAGTCTTGTGTCTCAGTCATGTGTTATGTGGCTTGCCCTGTTTCCGAACAATGATTTTCATGGACAGGCGAAGAAGTTGTTGAGCCGGGCGACCATGCAAGTGACGAATCATATAGTCGAAAAAAGTCAGGCGGCGTCGATACAGAGTTGTGTTTGTCGATAGGGCACAGCGTTGGGGGTCAAGTCTTGCCAAAGAACTTCATGTTCGCCGTTGGCTGGTCACGTGGAAGGCCCCCGATCTCCCTGTAAGGCAGCCCAGGTTACGGTGCCGTACATAAGTATTGTAATGAACAGATCTACGAGGCTTGTTCAAATGAAACCGGACCTAACAGCATCAAGTGAACATACGTACGATGCGCATGATGACGTAACTTCTGAGGTAAACAGCACATACCAACCGCCAATCTTGTAAAATTGCATTACCCTCCGACTCATAGTTTCCTCAGCAGACCATTAGAAGCATGGCGGGTGTGATACGAAATCCGTCCAGAGTTAATCAGCGAGCAGTGATTCGGTTTCTAACAGCTGAAGGATGTCGACCAGTTGACATTCATCGCAGAATGCAGACAGTGTATGGTGACACAAGTGTGGCGAATGTAAGCTCCGGCGACGGTCCACCCGAATTGCTGCATCAATTTTGGCGATGGCATCTTCTGACGCAACAATATGTACCCGACCAGGTCTCGAAAGATCTTTCGTCCTTCTTTAAACATCGTTGTCCAGTTCTTCACTGTTGTCTTCGACACACTTTTGTCACCATACACTGCCTGCATTCTGCGATGAGTGTCAACTGGTCAACATCTTTCAGCTGTTAGAAACCGAATCACCGCTCGCTGATCAACTCTGGACGGATTCCATATCTCACACGCCATGTTTCCAACGGTCTGCTGAGGAAACTATGAGTCGGATGATAATGAAACTTTGCAAACCTTACGGTTGGTATGTGCTGCTTACATCAGAAGTGACGTCATCATGCGCATCGTACCTATATTCTCTTGGTGCTGTTAGGTCCGGTTTCATTTGAACAAGCCTCGTATATAGACGCAGCTTGGTTTCTGGGGAGAACATGTGCTTGGATAGGACTCTGTGCACCCAGTTCATGGATAACGTCCTATACCCGATCCCCTGAGTGATGTCCGGATTACCGTGTGCATCAGAACTCCTGACCGAGGGTATGAAGTCCTCCGATAGAAATGACGTAATTGCCGTGGACAGCGATTCTCACATGTCAATAATTTGAATCTTTGTCTTCACCCAAAAAATGTGCAAGCGCAGCGCAGGTGTGAAACAGACCATTCTAAATGGGAGGAGGGGGTAGGGGTGTCAAGGTCTGAGAGTCTCAAATCAGCATGATGACCTGGTTTATGTAATTGGTATTCTTAAAATGTGTTTAAACGCATGCTTAGCCAATTCTATGGTTTTTTTACCATTCAATGTCGACAGTTGAAAGATGATTTTTTTTCGTTATGGATGTTAAAAGAACAGGTAAATAAATGTTATCTGTCTTTACCGGCGGGGGACTGAAGACATGTGGACCGGCACTTAGAATATTTTTAATCCTGGTATTCCAATAAGCCTGTTAATGTCTCCTGCCAGGCAGCCGAAGGCTTCGGCTATCCGTATTAGGTATTTTAAACGCTTTGCGGCTTACTAGGCCTGGGGGGAGGTACACATAATTTCGGTAGATTGTTAATTATAATTTTTGAATTTTTTTTACTACTCTTTTCGATTTCTAACTGCCAAAGGATTTTTAACCTGCTCGACCCTAGACATTGGAGTCCGATCTCACTAGCCATAAATCAAATTAATTTTTACCAGAAAATTCGCGTGAAAAGATTTCGGTCTCTACCGTGATTCGAACTCGGGACCTCCGGCACATGAGCTGGACACCTTACATTGAGACCACTCGGCTAACCGGGACTATTCATTGAATAGAAAAATAATTGATAATGTTCATCTCTTTCCTTAAAGGAAGTCGAGACATAATGATGATGTTGAATGCTCGTAAGAACGAATAGTCCATATCACAAAAACGGACAAAAGATGCAGCGAGGAATGAGCGGATAGCAGCAAGCGACTCAAGTGGCGGCTCTAGAAACGGACTGCACCCATGCAGGAAGGAAGGATTTGATGATAGATGGAGATGGGAAAACCGGGTTTTTTAAGGGCGTGTGAAATCGGATGTATTCAGACTAAAGGCACAGATATCGCAGCCTGGCTGTAAACTAGGACACAAAATCGCGACGTCCTTTTCAGGACGAATGCTGAAGAAGTACGGAAGACGGAAGAAAGAAGAAAGAAGAAGGAAGGACGGAAGGAAGGAAGGGAGGGATGTAGAGAGGGAAGGAGGGAGGTAGGGAGGGATGGAGGTAGTGAGGAAGGGAGGGAGGGAGGGAGGAAGGAAGGAAGGACGGAAGGAAGGAAGAAAGGAAGGAAGGAAGGAAGGACGGAAGGACGGAAGGAAGGAAGGGAGAGATGTAGAGAGGGAAGGAGGGAGGTAGGGAGGGATGGAGGTAGTGAGGGAGGGAGGGAGGGAGGAAGGAAGGGAGGGAGGACGGAAGGAAGAAAGGAAAGAAGGAAGGAAGGATACGAAGAAGAAGAAGAAGAAGAGGAAGAAGAAGAAGAAGAAGAAGAAGAAGAAGAAGAAGAAGAAGAAGAAGAAGAAGAAAGATCAAAGAAGTCTACTGACTGCTGATATTTGGAATGTACAGATAGCCACATTATCATATCTAAAATCATTTAACCCCTTGGGTTTGCCAAAGGAGCATTAAATGGACACATGCCAAAGGAAGTCTCATGGGAGACACTGCTGTCACGGATGAAGTATTCGCGACTTCATTATACATGACAATGCTTGTTTTTAAGGGTCGAGTAGCCAGACCCCTTCTGGGCCGTCTCACCTTCCTTAACAGCCAATCAGACAACCATGCACGGATGAGTGGATAGAAGCATTTTGGTAAGACGAGTTGAACCTCCTGCCTTTGCCGAGGAATGCCGGCGCTCTACCATTAAACTAATCAGATAATATAATCAAAAACATGGGGATTGCCCTAAAACATGAACTGATAAACGTTTACATCCCTCAAATCTGGTAATTCCCGAAACTTGACAGTTCTGTAAATAGCTTTTTCCTATTTGTACATACAACATGCTGCTACTTAAGATAAAGGTCTTTATTTCAAGGCCTGGCTTGTCTCTTCGCACAGTCGTCCACTTCAAGTCCTGTTGGGGGCGTACTTTTTAAATAAGTTCATTTTTATGAAATATGGAATGTGGATTTTTGAAGGAATTTGAAATTATTTTTCATTTGTATTTTTTTTTTTTGCGTTGCCTTATTACTCTAATCCCCAAGGCGGTGTGTTTGTTTTTTATTTTTGCGCCTGTCGGCCCAATTCATCCGATTTTAGCATGCATTTTATGTAAGGGTCTGTTTCCTCCTGCATTTTCTAAGGGTTTGCTTCCCCGGGGTGATGGCCGATGCTGTGATGGGGATCGAACCCAGCACCATCGTGTTGTGAGCCGTGCCACTTAACCACTTGCCCACGACGTCCCCTACGGAAATGATTTGAACACGGCTGTTCCTACAATCATGTTCACTTAAGTTAGAATTGTGCGTGTCATTCTACAGAGTCGGGAAATGACAAAGATGGAGACATTGTATGTCACCCTCACAGTGACAGGAATTACTGTCGACGGCAGCCATGTCACCCCCACTGAGGGATCAAGATGCTGAGCAGCGCATGAGCTGCAGTGGTCAGCGACTCATAGCTGACTGCTAGCGTCAGGGCCAGCGAACCAGAGCTGCCAAGACCCTTCTACACCTCCACGCGGTGATCCTGGATAACAGGCTGCAGCAGGACAGACTGGCTAAGGAGAAGGGATCGAAGAGGGAATGCTAACCCGGTACTAAAAAAATGCTTGCTGAAGTCCGATGTGTTGGACCAAAAGCTGCAAATATCGCAGTCACGCTGTAAACTACGACACAACGCATTCCGTTCTCTGGACTACATTCTGCTACTTTGAAGTCCTTTCAGGGTTTGGTAGTGGGAGATTGAGAACGAACGCAGCAAGGCAACTGAGAATATCATTTACCTGGACAGCAAACAGAATAGTAGTAGTAGTGGTAGTAGTAGTAGTAATAGTAGTTAAAGTTTTTCCTGTGGTTTTTTTTGGCGTTCGCCTTATTTCTTTATTCCCCAAGACGTTGCGCGTTGGGCTATGGTTTTATTTTGCATCCGACTTCAGCATGAATTTTACGTAACTGTCTGTTTGTTACCATCTGCATTTTCTAAGTTCTTCCTTTCCCGGGGTGCTGTAATGGGGATCGAACCTAGCATTTTCAGCTTGTGAGCCGTGTCACTTAGCCCCTAGCCCGTCCACGGTAGTAGTAATAATATTAGTTGTAGTAGTGCTAGTGGCGGCAGTAGTAGTAGTAGTAGTAGTAGTAGTAGTAGTAGTAGTAGTAGTAATAAAAGTAGTAGTAGCAACAGAAGTAACAACATCAGCAGTAACAGAAGTAGTACCAGCAGTAATAGTAGTAGTAGTATTAGTAGTAGCAGTAGTAGTAGCAGTAGTAGTAGCAGTAACAGAAGTAGTATAAGCAGCAGTAGCAGTAGTAGTAGTAGCAGTAACAGAAGTAGTATAAGCAGCAGTAGTAGTAGTAGCAGTAGTAGCAGTAGCAGTAACACAAGTGGTACCAGCAGTAGCAGTAGTAGTAGTAGTAGCAGCAGCAGCAGTAACACAAGTGGTACCAGCAGTAGCAGTAGTAGTAGTAGTAGTAGCAGTAACACAAGTGGTACCAGCAGTAGTAGTAGTAGTAGTAGTAGTAGCAGTAACACAAGTGGTACCAGCAGTAGTAGTAGTAGTAGCAGCAGTAGCAGTAACACATGTGGTACCAGCAGTAGTAGTAGTAGTAGCAGCAGCAGCAGTAACACAAGTGGTACCAGCAGTAGTAGTAGTAGTAGCAGCAGTAGCAGTAACACATGTGGTACCAGCAGTAGTAGTAGTAGTAGCAGCAGCAGCAGTAACACAAGTGGTACCAGCAGTAGTAGTAGTAGTAGCAGCAGCAGCAGTAACACAAGTGGTACCAGCAGTAGTAGTAGTAGTAGCAGCAGCAGCAGTAACACAAGTGGTACCAGCAGTAGTAGTAGTAGTAGTAGCAGTAACACAAGTGGTACCAGCAGTAGTAGTAGCAGCAGCAGCAGTAACACAAGTGGTACCAGCAGTAGTAGTAGTAGTAGCAGCAGCAGCAGTAACACAAGTGGTACCAGCAGTAGTAGTAGCAGCAGCAGCAGTAACACAAGTGGTACCAGCAGTAGTAGTAGTAGTAGTAGCAGTAACACAAGTGGTACCAGCAGTAGTAGTAGCAGCAGCAGCAGTAACACAAGTGGTACCAGCAGTAGTAGTAGTAGTAGCAGCAGCAGCAGTAACACAAGTGGTACCAGCAGTAGTAGTAGTAGTAGCAGCAGCAGCAGTAACACAAGTGGTACCAGCAGTAGTAGTTGTGGCTGTTCTTGTTTGCTGTGAAAGCCCCACTCTGGCATGACTTGAGAATAATGCTCCCTTTGTCTCGTGTCTCTTTACAGCGTTTTTGGTTTCCGTTTTCACTTCTCCGTGTTGTAACATCTGCTGTCCCCTAAGCCTTAGGCGGGTCTTCCCAGAGAACCCATTTACTTGGATAGGTCAGCAGATACCGTTTCCCAAGCCGCCAGACCCATGCCCAGTGCGTTCATTTGTTGCATACATTTGTCTTTGAACATAATCTGTAGTCGACCAACTGCTCGTTTGTCATCCACCAACTGGTAATAGAGAATATCATTATGGATACAACTTTCTTACACGTATGAACTTCTATCCATCTTCCTATCTATCTTCTATCTTTATTGTATCTATCCTTCTTTCTTTCTCCTTTCTTATTCCTTCTTTCTTCCTTCCTTCTTTCTTTCTTCTTTCTTTCTTATTCCTTCTTTCTTCTTCTTTCTTCCTTCTTCTTTCCTTCTTATTCCTTCTTTCTTTCTTTCTTTCTTTCTTATTCCTTCTTTCTTCTTCTTTCTTTCTTATTCCTTCTTTCTTCTTCTTTCTTTCTTATTCCTTCTTTCTTCTTCTTTCTTTCTTATTCCTTCTTTCTTCTTCTTTCTTTCTTATTCCTTCTTTCTTCTTCTTTCTTTCTTATTCCTTCTTTCTTTCTTTCTTTCTTTCTTATTCCTTCTTTCTTCTTCTTTCTTTCTTATTCCTTCTTTCTTCTTCTTTCTTTCTTATTCCTTCTTTCTTCTTCTTTCTTTCTTATTCCTTCTTTCTTCTTCTTTCTTTCTTATTCCTTCTTTCTTCTGCTTTCTTTCTTATTCCTTCTTTCTTCTTCTTTCTTTCTTATTCCTTCTTTCTTCTTCTTTCTTTCTTATTCCTTCTTTCTTCTTCTTTCTTTCTTATTCCTTCTTTCTTCTTCTTTCTTTCTTATTCCTTCTTTCTTCTTCTTTCTTTCTTATTCCTTCTTCCTTCTTCTTTCTTTCGTATTCCTTCTTTCTTTCTTTCTTATTCCTTCTTTCTTCTTCTTTCTTTCTTCTTCTTTCTTTCTTATTCCTTCTTTCTTCCTTCCTTCTTCTTTCTTTCTTATTCCTTCTTTCTTCTTCCTTCCTTCTTCTTTCTTTCTTATTCCTTCTTTCTTCTTCCTTCCTTCTTCCTTCTTTCTTCCTTCCTTCTTTCTTTCTTCTTCCTTCTTCTCTACTTCTTCAGCATTCGTTCTAAAAAAAAAGACGTTGCAATTTTGTGTCCTAGTTTACAGCGAGGCTGCGATATCTGTGCCTTTAGTCTGAACACATCCGATTTCACACGCCATTTTTGAAACCCGGTTTACCATTTTCCTTCTATCTCTATTCCCCTCTTCAGACTTCTTCTATCTATCGTATATCTGTCTATCTTCTATCTATCGTCTATCTGTCTATCTTCTATCTATCGTCTATCTGTCTGTCTTCTATCTATCGTCTATCTGTCTATCTTCTATCTATCGTCTGTCTGTCTATCTTCTATCTATCTGTTATCTATTTTCTATCTTCTATCTATCGTATATCTGTCTATCTGCTATCTATTTGCTATATATCTTCTATCTTCTATCCATCGTCTATCTGTTTATCTTTTATCTATATTCTATCTTCTATTTATCGTCTATCTGTCTATTTACTATATATCTGCTATCTATCGTCTATATGTCTATCTTCTATCTATCTGTTATCTATCTTCTATCTATCGTCTATCTGTCTATCTTCTATCTATCTGCTATCTTCTATATATCGTCTGTCTGTCTATCTTCTATCTATCTGTTATCTATTTTCTATCTTCTATCTATCGTATATCTGTTTATCTTTTATCTATATTCTATCTTCTATTTATCGTCTATCTGTCTATCTACTATATATCTGCTATCTATCGTCTATCTGTCTATCTTCTATCTATCTGTTATCTATCTTCTATCTTCCATCTATCGTCTATCTGTCTATCTTCTATCTATCTGTCATCTATCTTCTATCTTCAGTCCACCTGTGCCGTTAGACGTCTTGGGGCGGTGTAGCCTCCTATGTTTCAGATTTTGTTAAGCAAGTGAACATTTGTTGGTAACTCGCCATGCCAATCCTAGTATCTGTTACCTACCATTAGTTGGTAACCTCTGGAATATATACGATCGCCTATTTTTGGGACTGGAGTTGGTGGAATTGTAAATTAGACCAAGGTAGACTCGCAACGTGTCAAGCGCCATCTATACCGCTCCACTAACCACATAACCAAGACCTAAAGTTATAACCACACAGTCCCCTTTTTGCGGCATAATCTCAGCGGGGCGTGAATCCCTAGAATAATTTCAGTCGATTTTTCATTTGAATTTTGCCCGAGCAGTGGCAGTTAAGCCTACTCTTTTTGTATTTCCCACAGACAAGCGATTTTTAACATGCACGCTCCTGGACACGGGTATCTGATCTCACAGAGGAAATTTTAATTTTTTGAATATTTTCGCAACTTTAAATTTTGCTATGGTAGTTGACTTTCAAAAATTGTAACTGTTCTGTTTGTTGGTCAATAAATATGATTTTCTTGTGTGTAGAGACATAAATGAATAAAGAAGTCGTTGATGTTATTTTTGTTGTTGTGTGTTTGTTAGTTTCTGAGATGCAAGAAAATGAATGTGAATTTTTTTGAAAAAATTAAAAAAACATTTGGACTTTCCCGGCTACGCCTAGTCGCTCCGATAGAAAACCATGGAAACTACAACAAAGTATCGATACTGTGTTTATAATATCGGCACAACTGTTAGTTTCCAATTAAAGCGTAGTTATTAGATCTAAACAAACAAAATAAACAGGTCTACCAGATACAAAATTTTCCCAACAACCTACTTTATTTTCCCCAAAATGTCGGATTTCACCTATCGGTGTAATAAGAAATTAATCGTTCAAAATCCATTGGTAATCTAAAATACGATACTTTTACCGACAAAAAGCGTGTGTAGATGGACGTGCCGTATTTAGCAGTAAAAAAAATGGATATTGGTAGGGTCTCCGTAATTAGTCACCAACAAAAATTGTTTAAATTTGTTTTTACAAAGAGTCAAATTTTGCTGTGGCAGACAGTCTTCGGAGTCCTAAATAATTCCGGTATCCACAGGGATTTGAACCCGCAACCTCCAGCTCATCTTACCTCGAGACCACTGCCCCATGGGAACTTCGTGTCAAAACCCAACCAATAACAATCAGAGGGAAGACAACGGGAAGCCACCGACAATTCGTCCCAGATATCTTAATTAATACCACGGACAAACAATCAACAGAGAAAAAGCAACAACAAAAAATCAAACCTTAACCCATCCAGCTGAAGAGGAAGTCATGCACATCATCTGACCTTGAGGCCTTTACGAAATACAAAACACGAAAGGCGATTAATAATCTTCCTGCGCAATGACCAAGATGAATACCAGAACGTGATTGATTTGTGTATGTCCAAACTTCAGGAAAGGTTTAATCAATTCTGTGAATGATGTCTCTTCTTTTCTGTCCGTCTACGCGTTCTTAATTACTTTTGCACCGCGAAATTGTTTGAGGAATTCCAAGATTTTCTGTTCCTCATAACGCATGATTTACCTAGTGGTACTTGCGTTGACCGCCGTTGTCGTCTTATGGGAATATCGTAATAGGCAGTTTAAGAGGGTTGTGCTTGGGTTTAGTTACCTCATTATGTGAAAACATTACCATTATGATAAGCATATGCAGCAATTTGGGACAAGCGTTATCTGAAACCCTTTCCCTCAAAAAGGAACGAAAAGTAGATAAGGAATACATTTTTATAGAAAATTGGAAGAAAATGGTGAATATAATTATGATAGGCGTTTAGCATGAAATGGTGAATAAATTTGAAAAAGATTTAGTAGAAAATTTTGAATTCATTTTTATAGAAATTCATTAGAAAATAGTGAATTCATTTTAATAGAAATTTAGTAGAAAATTGTGGATTAATTTCTATAGAAAGTTAGTAGAAAATAGTGAATTCATTTTTATAGAAATTTAGAGGATGATAGTGGGATTCCAGAATTACAGTTATGAGGAACGACTCAGAAAAACCGGCCTACAGTGTCTCGAAGAGAGAAGAATTCGTGGTGACTTAATACAGGTTTATAAGATGATCAGAGGAATCGATAAATTAGACTATAACAAGTTTTTTTAAATACAGCCACCTACAAGAACACGAGGGCATAGCTACACGCTGATTAAAGAGAGGTCCAGGTTAGATATTAGGAAATATTTTTTTAGTCAGAGAGTGGTGTCTGCTTGGAATGCATTGCCAGGGGAGGTAGTGGAGGCAGGGACAGTTAATGCATTTAAGAATAAACTGGATGCGCATAGATTGTAGAGCAAGGTGATGTAAATGTAACTGGTTGTATACAGACTCTGCAGGGTCTTCTAAACCAGTATAAAGATGTTAAGTTATAATGAATTGCACTTCGACAGACATGTAGAAGAATATAGTGAATATATTTTAATAGACATTAAGTACGAGGTACTGTGCCAGTCTGGTTTGTCTTGTGGACTGATATTGTGACTATTAGAAGTAATATCGAAATCGTAGATATCAAATAGCTGACTCCCAACGCAACACACTTGACCCAAGAAAGGTGACTTTAATCCCAACGTCGCACACTTAACCCTAGAATGGTGACTTGACTCCCAACGCCACATGCTTGACTCATGAAACGTGACTTAATCCCCGACGTTGCTGCACGGACCAGGTAGACGGACAGTTGGATTGAACTGTTATATAAACAACATAAAATCTTTTGGCAATTTTGAATAGTGAAGCTTCAAAGTAAAACAATGTCAGGTAAAATGTAAGGTATGAAAAAGTTTCACACTCGGTTACTGGGGTGAGTAAACTAACGCCCGGTCAGGTGAATCATACTGACAAGATTATGTTAGTCAGGGCCAGATGAAACATACTGATGAGATTATGTTAGTCGGGGCCAGGTAAAACATACTGATCAGATTATGTTAGTCGGGGCCAGGTAAAACATACTGATCAGATTTTGTTAGTCAGTGTCAGATGAAATATACTGATCAGACTATGTTAGTCAGTGTCAGGTGAAATATACTGATCAGACTATGTTAGTAAGGGTCAGGTGAAATATACTAATCAGACTATGTTAGTCAGGGTCAGGTGAAATATACTGATCAGACTATGTTAGTCAGTGTCAGGTGAAATATACTGATCAGACTATGTTAGTCAGTGTAAGGTGAAATATACTGATCAGACTATGTTAGTCAGTGTCAGGTGAAATATACTGATCAGACTATGTTAGTCAGTGTCAGGTGAAATATACTGATCAGACTATGTTAGTCAGTGTCAGCTGAAATATACTGATCAGACTATGTTAGTCAGTGTGAGGTGAAATATACTGATCAGACTATGTTAGTCAGCGTCAGGTGAAATATACTGATCAGACTATGTTAGTCAGGGTCAGGTGAAATATACTGATCATATTATGTTAGTCAGCGACAGGTGAAATATACTGATCAGACTATGTTAGTCAGGGTCAGGTGAAATATACTGATCAGACTATGTTAGTCAGGGTCAGGTGAAATATACTGATAAGACTATGTTAGTCAGTGTCATGACCACGCGTCACGTGTAAGCAGTTCCCCGTGGAAAACGGCTGTTTCGTATCAGTCTAACGAGGTGGGGATTGGCATTGTCGTCCCAGTAGTGGTACATTTATGAGAAGCCTCGCATTACACTACAGCCATGAAGAACCTGGTCCACCTTCTTAAACACGTCTCGGGGTGGCAGGTTAGCCACTTGAACCCGCCACCAAAGAAAGTCGTCTAGAATACGTAACTCAAGTGTGAGTGGCAGCAGCATCACAACATCATTATTAACAACAACAACAACAAAACTCGGCTAGTGCGCACGACAGCGCCCGCTAACTTCGTCTTGGCCACAATTTGTGTAAACACTTTTGTTTTAAACCGCCAACTTTTGTGATCTGCCGAGCCCCCCCCCCCCCCCGCCCCCCCCCTCCCACCCCCCATCCAGGTCTCTTCGGAGCGCTAGTGAAGGAAACCTGTCTTACACCGTAGACATCTGTAACTTCTCCCGAGTCAAGACAGTCCCTGGACATCCATAACAAAAACAAGGAGACGCCACTTTTCATCTCGCTGGTTTCTGGACATATCTGATCACGTTTCTCGTAATAGCTGGAAGCCTTCCATGTAATTGTGTCCAATACGTCTTTTGGCTGATTAGTTGTGACGGCTCAATTCTGGCGGAAGGGGTTAAATATTTATGAATTTTGAGTGCATTTTTGGAAATTGGAAATGAGGGTTGTGAAAGGTAAAGATAAAGTGGGCCCAGTCGAAGTCCCTGTTGTCAGGGATGAAGAGTTAGACTTCATTATACGAAGTCATATTTTGTTTAATGGGGTGGAGTGACCAGATCTCTATTTAGGTTCCTTTTCTTCCCTAACAGTATATCAGATACCTATTTATAGCTGGGTCGACTGAACCGTTCTGGTTTTGAGATTCGAACTCTGTACCTTTGTCGTAGAAAACGAGTGCACTATAATGGCGGTAATCAGACGCTCTCTAATCTCCCAAATAAAACTGCTGCAGGTTTTCTAACTGCTGGGTTCACCTTGAGCAATTATAAAGTTGGGGAATAAAGGTCGATTGTTCTCGAAATCGTCATGCAATGTTGAGGCAAGATGTCATTTGACATCCAAAAGAATTTTTAAACATTGACTACACAAGGTTTTGAACGAACGTCCGTGTGGTCAGATGGTAGATATTCAAACCCTAGGCCAGCACTCCAACATTATCTTAGATCTATAAAAATGAAGTACGTTTAACGACATATATGTAGATGGCTAAATACTACGAGACGTGTTCAAATTACACCGAAAAAAACGGCCTCAAGTGAACATGTGTACGATTACGTCACTTCTGGTATAAACAGCACATACCAATCGTCAAGTTTGCAAAATTTCATTATCCTCCGACTCATAGTTTTCTTGGCAGACCGTTGAAAACATGGCGGGTGTGAAACGGAATCCGTCCAGAGTTAATCAGCGAGCGGTGATTCGGTTTCTAACATCTGAAAGATGTCGACCAGTTGACATTCATCGCAGAATGTAGGCGGTGTATAGTGATGCAATCAGCCTATTTTCAAGAGTTTTGGCGATTTTCCATATTTCAGATCCATATCCTGTGATCTTTGCAGGTGGCATTTAGGAATTTATATCCAGTGGTCTTTGTAGGTGGCTTTTAGGAATCCATATTCTGTGGAGTTGTGTGTGGCACTTAGGAATCCATATGTTGATGTGATCTTTGTAGGTGGCATTTACTAATCAATATATTGAAGTGATCTTTGTAGGTGGCATTTATGAATCCATATTTTGATGTGATGTATGTAGGTGGCATTTATGAATCCATATGTTGATGTGATTTTTGTAAGTGGCATTTAGGAATCCATATTTTGATGTGATGTATGTAGGAGGCATTTAGGAATCCATATTTTGATGTAATGTATGTAGGAGGCATTTAAGAATCCATATTTTGATGTAATGTATGTAGGTGGCATTTAGGAATCCATATTTTGATGTGATGTATGTAGGTGGCATTTAGGAATCCATATTTTGATGTGATGTATGTAGGTGGCATTTAGGAATCTATATTTTGATGTGATGTTCGTAGGTGGCATTTAGGAATTGATATTTTGATGTGATCTATGTAGGTGGCATTTATGAATCCATATGTTGATGTGATCTTTGTAGGTGGCATTTAGGAATCCATATTTTGATGTGATGTATGTAGGTGACATTTAGTAATCCATATTTTGATGTGATGTATGTAGGTGGCATTTAGGAATCCATATTTTGATGTGATCTATGTAGGTGGCATTTATGAATCCATATGTTGATGTGATCTTTGTAGGTGGCATTTAGGAATCCATATGCTGATGTGATCTTTGTAGGTGGCATTTAGGAATCCATATGCTGATGTGATCTTTGTAGGTGGCATTTAGGAATCCATATGCCGATGTGATCTTTGTAGGTGGCATTTAGGAATCCATATGCTGATGTGATCTTTGTAGGTGGCATTTAGGAATCCATATGCTGATGTGATCTTTGTAGGTGGCATTTAGGAATCCATATGCTGATGTGATCTTTGTAGGTGGCATTTATGAGGCTTCTAAAACCTGCAAAGACTGTTCCAGAAATGATGAAGTAAGACAAAGAATCGAGAATGCAAATGAACTTTACGACGACTTCTTGATAACGATCAAAAGACGAAAGCTGACTTGGAATGACCACGTCTCTACGTCTAAGGGCTTTAGCAGACACTGCCGTTGGTGATGAAGGGTTAGAGATTTCATTGTACTCAGTTACAGCTTTATGGAGATCAAAGAAGAATCTGCACCAGAACATGACATGCCATTTGCTACGTGGAGATCTCTGAACAAGTTAAGGACAGGTGTGTCCAGGTGTGGGTCTAATCTGAAAAATGGGGGATTTGCAGACGATGAATATTGCGACTGTCGAGCAGTTAGGACCCGGAACATCTGATTATATGTCCTAGGATGCAGGAATCGTGTGCAGTGGAGGACCTGATGGTGGCTGGCTTTTAGGCGAAGACAATGTGAGGAGGTCGGGCTAAGACTGTGTGAGGTTGTCGGGTGAAGACTATGTGAGGTTGTCGGTGAAGACTACGTGAGGTTGTCGGGCCGGGTGAAGATTATGTGAGGTTGTCGGGTGAAGACTATGTGAGGTTGTCGGGTGAAGACTATGTGAGGTAGTCGGGTGAAGACTATGTGAGGTTGTCGGGCCGAGTGAAGACTATGTGAGGTTGTCGGGCGAAGACTATGTGAGGTTGTCGGGTGAAGACTATATGAGATTGTCGGGTGAAGACTATGTGAGGTTGTCGGGTGAAGACTATGTGATGTTGTCGGGTGAAGACTATGTGAGGTTGTCAGGCCGGGCGAAGACTATGTGAGGTTGTCGGGTGAAGACTATGTGAGGTTGTCGGGTGAGGACTATGTGAGGTTGTCGGGTGAAGACTATGTGAGGTTTTCGGGTGAAGACTATGTGAGGTTGTCGGGTGAAGACTATATGAGATTGTCGGGTGAAGACTATGTGAGGTTGTCGGGTGAAGACTATGTGATGTTGTCGGGTGAAGACTATGTGAGGTTGTCAGGCCGGGCGAAGACTATGTGAGGTTGTCGGGTGAAGACTATGTGAGGTTGTCGGGTGAGGACTATGTGAGGTTGTCGGGTGAAGACTATGTGAGGTTTTCGGGTGAAGACTATGTGAGGTTGTCGGGTGAAGACTATGTGAGGTTGTCGGGTGAAGACTATCTGAGGTTGTCGGATGAAGACTATGTGAGGTTGTCGAGTGAAGACTATATGAGGTTGTCGGGTGAAGACTATGTGAGGTTGTCGGGTGAAGACTATATAAGGTTGTCGGGTGAAGACTATGTGAGGTTGTCGGGTGAAGACTATGTGATGTTGTCGGGTGAAAACTATGTGAGGTTGTCGGGCCGGACGAAGACTATGTGAGGTTGTCGGGCGAAGACTATGTAAGGTTGTCGGGTGAAGACTATGCGAGGTTGTCGGGCCGGGTGAAGACTATGTGAGGATGCCGGACGAAGACTATGTGAGGTTGTCTGGTGAAGATTATGTGAGGTTGTCGGGCCGGGTGAAGACTATGTGAGGTTGTCGGGCCGTGTGAAGACTATGTGAGGTTGTCGGGCGAAAACTTTGTGAGGTTGTCGGGCCGGGTGAGACTATGTGAGGTTGTCGGGAGAAGACTCTGTGAGGTTGTCGGGCCGGACAAAGACTCTGTGAGGTTGTCGGGCCGGACGAAGACTATGTGAGGTTGTCGGGCCAGACAAAGACTCTGTGAGGTTGTCGGGCCGGACGAAGACTCTGTGAGGTTGTCGGGCCGGACGAAGAATCTGTGAGGTTGTCGGGCCGGACGAAGACTCTGTGAGGTTGTCGGGTGAAGACTATGTGAGGTTGACAGGTGAAGATTATGTGAGGTTGTCGGGTGAAGACTATGTGAGGTTGTCGGGTGAAGACTATGTGAGGTTGTCGGGTGAAGACTATGTGAGGTTGCTGGACACGGAAAGATAGTAAGTACAGCTTTATCAGGTCGTGTGACTAGTTCCCTTCTTTGCTGCTTTTTTTTTTTTCCCTAGCCGTCACCTAGATACCAAGTTACAGCTGGATAGACTGGAGCTGTCGGTAGCGGAAGTAGAACCCCGCATATATGGCATGAACGACGATTGCACTAATCCGCTCTAATCATCAGCTCGTAAATACGATACTTTTTGGAAATGTAAGGAAATCTACAACAACCCGTCACTATAAGTCCTTTTCAGAGCTCACCAAAGAGTAACACTGCCCCTTTTGGGCATTCAACAACCAACCACTGGACAAGACAAGCAAAGGCGGAGACGTCCGACATAACGATGGGGAGACAAGATGCATGAGTGGACTAACATACTACACAGGTCAGGTCAGGTCATCCCGTAACCGGTGAGGTCGTTGGGGCACACATGAAGACATCCTCACAACAACACGTCACCCTTCTCTGGCAGCAGCCACTGCTTGTGCCTCTTCTGGTCGGAGATTGGTCCATTCTTTTATGTTGTACTCCCATCTCTTTTTGGGACGGCCTCTTCGTCGTCTGCCTTGCATCTTTCCATGGAGTATCGTATTTGCAAGACCATTTCATCTCGGTATATGACCGTATCAAGAGAGTGTCCTTCTTTTGACAGTTGTCAAGAGATCTTTAATAGGCCCTATTGTTATGGAAAATTCTATCTCGTATTTCCTCATTTGTAAATCGATCTTTGTACGTGACGTTCAAAATGTGAGGGGTAGGCCAGAATAGTACAAACAAAACCGATGCTTGCACGGCTCAATACAATCTGGCAAGATAAACTGTTAGCACTTTGCACGAAAATCAGATGAATGCGTAAATTGGTCTTGCCAATATTCCTGTATGCTTGTGAGACATGGACAGTTACAGCTGACCTTCAGCGAAGAATACAAGCCTTGGAGATGAGATGTTTCAGAAGACCTACAACCCGAGGAGACACAAAAAGCAACCGCAAACAAAGAGGGCTGGCGCGGGATTGTGGAGGTGTCAGCAGGGGTGCCCCAATGATCTGAAGAGGTCACATGATGAACTGAACTCTTCTTTGTAGCCCTTCAATTTTAAGGGGCCACGGAGAGGCTCACACATGAGATGGAGAGACTGCTGGATTAAAAGCTTGGTCTAACATGGCACAGGGATTGAACGAAGAGAAAAGAAACTACCAGACATTTTTGGACACAATTGTACAGCCACGTGATATCAATGAAACGCATCAGACGTACAGTATTTCAATGGCTTTGTTGATTTATCTGATTAGGTAAGTTAAATATTTCTGTCTGCGGATTTGGTTAGTTCAATAGCTCTGCTGTACCGCGCTGTCTGGAGAAGCCAATTGTACGTCTTCATAAATTGTTTGTCCATTTGTGAAATGACTTTTCTCTCCATTTGGTATCTGAATTAATATCATCGATGTATTCGTTATTAATAATCAGGAGTAACATTGCTGAATTCCTGGGAGAACCACGGTCGTTTTCATCCAGTTGATCCATCTTAACATTTTTAACTTAACGAGTTCATCTTAATAGACTCAAACACTAGAGCAAAGTAGACCCGCAGACTGTTAGGCACGATCTATGCCGCTCTTAACAAATCACTTAACCATGGTCGATGTTAAGCCATGTCACACAATTAGTCGCCTTTTCGACATGCTCTGTGTGGCAGTGGTGCTATTCTTGTCTCTGTCATACACAGAGAGCCCAACAGACTAATCGGGATAGATAGAATTGGGGTAATGTTGCCACATTCTTGTGCACTAAACGTGTCTTGGACCGAAACCGTTTGAGAACCACTGATGCACATCAAACGGACAAATTCCACTTGATTGACATAGAAAGTTTGATGGTCCTAGGGTAAAACGATTTATCTTTCTTGAAAACCATCTCAAAACAATTTGTATCCCTCGTAATCTGCATTGGTCATGACAGCAAAATGTCAGACCTAGTCTGATCTTTAGTTCCCAGGTCTTTCATATTTCATGCTGTCTGTCCGTATTATGAACATCGACTACCATTCGAAGTGTCTCTGTAATAGTGGTGGTTCTGGTTCGAGGATTCTCGAGTTCTTCAATTTTGAGAGGTTGTGCTACTGACGAGTGCACCAGTGGTTGTTGTTGTTGTTGTTGTTGTTGTTTGCGAATGTCTATAATGAGTAGGTTAACTCTTTTGTGCGTCCTGAAAATGACGGTAAATGGTGGATTGCAGTTGCTTTCCTCACATCCCGAGCGGGCTGGTGAAGGTGGACCGTGCTCCACCATGCGGTAGTGTTATGATTGGATTCATCTGCGTGTCACTCACTACTACGGGGATCACGTCGATCCCTCACCTTGTTAGTCAGGCTGCCATGAAAACAGCCCGTTTCCAGGGAGGGCTACTAGGAAGACTAGATCAGGGTCTTGGCCAGTATGTTTTACCTGACCCTAACTAACATGTCTGATCAGTATACTTTGCCTGACCCTGATTAACATGTCTGATCTGTATACTTTGCCTGACCCTGATTAACTGTCTGATCTGTATACTTGGCCTGACCCTGATTAACATGTCTGATCTGTATACTTTGCCTGACCCTGATTAACTGTCTGATCTGTATACTTTGCCTGACCCTGATTAACGGTCTGATCTGTATACTTTGCCTGACCCTGATTAACTGTCTGATCTGCATACTTTGCCTGACCCTGATTAACTGTCTGATCTGTATACTTTGCCTGACCCTGATTAACTGTCTGATCTGTATACTTTGCCTGACCCTGATTAACTGTCTGATCTGTATACTTTGCCTGACCCTGATTAACTGTCTGATCTGTATACTTTTCCTGACCCTGATTAACTGTCTGATCAGTATACTTTGCCTGACCCTGATTAACATGTCTGATCAGTATACTTTGCCTGACCCTGATTACCATGTCTGATCTGTATACTTTGCCTGACACTGATTAACATGTCTGATCTGTATACTTTGCCTGACCCTGATTAACATGTCTGATCTGTATACTTTGCCTGACCCTGATTAACATGTCTGATATGTATACTTTGCCTGACCCTGATTAACATGTCTGATCTGTATACTTTGCCTGACCCTGATTAACATGTCTGATCTGTATACTTTGCCTGGCCCTGATTAACTGTCTGATCTGCATACTTTGCCTGACCCTGATTAACTGTCTGATCTGTATACTTTGCCTGACCCTGATTAACTGTCTGATCTGTATACTTTGCCTGACCCTGATTAACTGTCTGATCTGTATACTTTTCCTGACCCTGATTAACTGTCTGATCAGTATACTTTTCCTGACCCTGATTAACATGTCTGATCAGTATACTTTGCCTGACCCTGATTAACATGTCTGATCAGTATACTTTGCATGACCAGACGTTAATCGTCCTCCTCTCTGATCATCTTAAAAACCTGTATTAAATCACCTCGGATTATTTTTTTTTTACTAAAAACGGTACGCCGGTATCTTTCCTTGTAACAGTAATTCTGGAATCCCACTATCATCTATGTCGCTCTTTGCCGTATTCTTTCCAGTATGTTTATATCCCCTCTCTGATAAGGACTCCACACCTGTACACAGTACTCCAATCTAGGTCAATCAAATGCTTTATACAGTTTAACTATCGCTTCCTTGCGCTTATGTTTAATATTTTTTGTATCATACCTAACATTGCATTTGCCTGTTTCACTGCTACCTGGACTTGCTCACTCACCTTACCTGTATGGTATATTATTACAAAAAGTCCCTTTCATTTTCTATTTTTCAAATATAATTATGTCCAATTCTGTAATTATGTTCCATATTGGATTTATCCATGTGGATAACTGCACATTTATCTACATTAAACTCTGTTTGCCAGCTCACAGACCATTCTCGAATGTTATCTAAATCCGACCTCAATATATCCACTTCTGCTTTAGACGAGACACTACTGCATAGTTTTGTGTCATTCGAGAATTGTGCAATAATGAATCCGATATCAATGTCCAAATTGTATGTATATATATCAAGAACAAAATTGGCCCCAAAACCGAGGGCTGTGCCGTTCCACTTGTTAGTTCACACCACTCAGAGTGCACTCTGCCTTCTTGCCGTTAACCAATTTTCAATAAATTTGAATGGAAATATTCTTTGTCAAGTTTTTCCATTTTTATAAATATGCCTGTAATTTACATAGCTTAACGCACAACTAGTGTTTTGTTTTTTCTACTTCTTGTATTGTCCACGACACAGGTAACCTAACTTCCATTTCAAATAGCCGACGACCCTGCCAGGATATTCAAAGTGTTCTCATGCATCAACAGTTTGAGGAACCTTTGGACGATCTCGAAGATCGCCGGGGTGATCACGTCATGTCCTATATATAAAAGCACTGGCTAAATTGAGGAAGGATCATTAATCAATTCATAACTTTGTTCTATTTCTAGATTTTTTTCATAAGAACTCAAGTAAGAATGTTAAACAGTTATTCGCATATACCAAATACTTAAAAAATATGTTTTATTGTATGTTTTGCCGCACTAGTTTCTACTGGCGGAGGCGCGCCTATTCCACGCCTGACCGAAGTCAACTGGGCGATATTAAGACGCATAAGCCAGGGCTTGGATGTGTGTGTGCGTTTGTGTGTACCTATGCTTTTTGTGCGCTCTCAGAAGCTAGCCCAACCAAAGTGCAATGGAAGAGCCTCACCACGAGGGCGCGCGTAAAAGTTGTGCAAGAGTGTGACTGTGGGACAGAGTCAAATGAAACAGAGTGAAAACAGAAGAGAGTCTCCGAGACCAAAAACATAAATCAACTCCCCACATAAACCAAACATAAATTAACTCCCAACATAAACCAAAACATAAATTAATTCCCCACATAAAACAAAAACATAAATTAACTTCTCACATAAACGAAAGCATCATTTAACTGTTACGATCCATTTCTTCTAAATAACAAGTTATATTTCAATTTCAAGAATAACTGTCTCCAGAAGCTCAAAATATTATGGAGTGAATTAGTTAGTTCTGCCTGGTCGCACCCGTGGTGGGGTGGGTGGTGTTGTCCGGGGGGGGGGCGGGGTGTTTACCTGTTTCCTTCCTCGGTACCTTGTCTTCTCAAACTACTTCAGTAATAGTTTACTAGGTCGACTGGCCACATCGAGGGCAGAGAAACAACCCATAACAACTGCGAGACTACCGAGGTATGACTGGCCGAGTGATCCTCAAAGATCAAAACCTCCGTACGGTAAATGAATTATTTTCTTAGTTCTTAGTCCACCTGTACTTTCACTGAGGCGGATGTCCCAGTGCAGGTCCCAGCTCTGGTATGAGTCAGATGTAGACGAAGGAAGGATTTCCTGCTTAGTGGGCTAGGCTTGAGCAGCGTGCTACTTTGCTGTGTTGGGACAAGTGCAGCAGAGGATAGTTAACCGATGTGTAAGTCCAACTTAAAAAACACTAGAGCAGAGTGGACTCTCAGCCTGTTAGGAACCATATATGCTGCTCTTAAACTACTTAACTATGGCCGGTGTTATGCCATGTCACACAGTTAGTCGCCTCTTATGACATGCTCTCTGTGAGGCAGTGGTGCTATTCTTGTCCTTGTCATACACAAAGACCCCGGCAGACCACTCGGGTCGTTAGCAACCTCTCTCTCATCTCTCGTATCTCATGTATTACATTTATTATGAGGTAAAATTTAAAAACCTAGTCTGAACATTACGTGACGACTGCTTGGGCAAGCGGCCTTGAATTTCTCAGCCCAGAAGATTCCTCCTGCCAATCCCCTTAAAAGAAGAATCAAGGCCTAACTGGGCTAGTGGTACTGAAGGATCAAACTTCGCTAAGCAAAATTATATGTCTAATACAGGTAAAATAAACGAGTGTCAACAATACCCGGCGACTACTGGCGGAAGCGGCCTTGAATTCCTCATCCCATCAGATTCCTCCCGGCGAACCTTAACAGTGGGGATATACTCTTCATTGTGAGATGCAATAGCTCTAACCATTGTTGCTGGAGTCAAGACTAACCTCAGCGTTAGAAGAGACACGATTGATTGACATCCTGTCAATCTCAAGAGACAATGGACTTCACGCTAGCGAGGTTCCCTTACCAGTTGTTACCCCGGTTTTCGCAGCACTTGTTTGGAGTCTGCCGGGATTGCATGAGGCAGTGTCCCTAAGGCCCATTCTGTGAAGGTGGACCTTTGGTCTGAAATGTCCCGTTCTGAGTCTGATAATCTTTGTCTGTCACATAACAAGCTGCAACAGGGCATACTGGCTACGGAGAAGGAATCATACAAGGAAGGCCATGTACCCAAACATACTGAAGTTGGATGTGTCGAACCGAAATGTGCACATATCGCAGTCTAGCTGTGAACTACGACACAACGCTTTCTGTTCTTAGGATTACATCTGCTACTTTCAAAGCACTTATCATGGCTTGGTAGCGGGAGGGAGAGAACGAACAACGAAGAGGAAGAAGAAGAATTATACTGAAGCAAAGAAAATAATGGTTTGGACATTTTACAACCTGAAGCGAGGTCACACTACATGATGGTTTCACGGCGACAAGCAAGAGGAAGACCCCGGCGACGATGGATAGATGGTTTAAAGAAGTTTATCATGTCGGTTGCACACGCCTCCCACCTTGTGCGAACCAGACGTCTACACAAAGCTCCTCTCTGCGACACAGCAAGGCGAGAGAAGTAGGAAAACAAAAGAAGCTTCTTCGCCGTCTTCTTCTTCCTCGTTCGTCTTCAGAACTAAACTCTAACGAAGGCAGCAGTCGACTCAAGGCTCTGTACGCTTCCGTACAGCTTCTCGTGGAAGGACACTGGCTGTTGCCAAATGCTACTTCTTTTGTCGGTATACAGTGGACAGGACTGCCGTTTTCCATGAGTTGGATAGTCTTCTTCTTTAGACGTGATATCATTTTTAAGATGGTTTTGTATGGCATGATAATTTTCATGTAGCTTTATGAATGAGGTTCGTCATTATGGTGTCCCTGAATCACATCAGCGACTCGTAGCTGACTGCTAGCGTCAGGGCCAGCGAACCAAACCGTCCAAGGTCCTTCTACACCTCCACGCGCTGATCCTGGATAACAGGCTGCAGCAGAGCAGACTGGATAAGGAGATGGAATCGAAGAGTAAATGTTAACCCGGTACTCAAAAAATGCTTGCTGAAGTAGGATGTGTTGAACCGAAAGGTGCAAATATCGCAGTCAAGCTGTAAACTACGCCACAACGCATTCCGTTCTCTGGACTACATTCTGCTACCTAAGCCCTTTCAGTGTTTGGTAGTGGGAGATTGAGAATGAACGAAGCCAAGCTTATCCAAGTTATTGGTTCGAATACTTTCAAACCAAAACGGCTACCCAGTCAGCAAGCCTTTAGCGTGTGTGAACGATGTGAAATTTAATTGATGGAGACGCTTCTACAATGGAGAGATAATCGATTTGGTTTGAAGAAGGTAATGGGCGGTTTAGATAAGAACACTGCAATGTTTGCAGGAAAAAGTTACCTTTCATCCAAGGAGACAAGTAATTGACATGTGAAACGATTCTGTGGATCTACGTGCTGGGTGAACGCAGAATTTATGAGGAGCGCAAAATTTGATTACGTCATTGTCAGCATTGATGTACGGACGCAGAGATAAATATTGAAATCTAAGATAAGCATTCCTGAAAAGGGAAATTGATTTCACTGAAATATTATTTGGTTTAGGAGCAAAAAATGTCTGGGTCTTTGTTGATTTGTGCTGCGTGAGCCATGGACTGAACTATCTATAGATGGCCATGGGTGAGCTGTATTATGCTTTTAGTTTATTTATGGAGTTAAATTATGTTTTTGGTTTATGTAGGACGTTAATTTATGTTTTGGTTTAAGTGGGGAGCTAAATTAGGCTTTGGTTTATGTGGGGAGTTAATTTATGTTTTCGTTTATGTGGGGAGTTAATTTATGTTTTGGTTTATGCGGGAAGTTAAATTATGCTTTGGTTTATGTGGGGGAGTTCAATTAGGCTTTGGTTCATCATGTGAGGTAATTTATGTTTTTGTTTATGTGGAGAGTTAAATTAGGCTTTTGTTTATGTGGGGGAACTAAATTATACTGTAGTTTATTTGGGGAGTTAATTTATGTTTTGGTTTATGTGGGAAGTTGAATTATGTTTTTGGTTTATGTGGGAAGTTAAATTACGTTTTTGGTTTATGTGGGGAGTTAAATTAATATTTTTGTTATTTGCGAACAACTAATCTACGTTTCTACTTCATTTTTCACGAAGAACATCTCGAAATAGAACAAACTTGTGAATTGATCCATGACCTTGTCTCGATTTACCCAGTGCGCCTGCATATATAGGACCTAACAGAACCAAACTATCAATCATTGAGCTTGTTCAGAGATTGCTCAAACTGTTCATGAATGAGAACACTGATGGTTTCAACATAATTCATGATTTGAATGACCGTGTTTATTCCTTCTTTCAACGAGTCCTATCTGGATGGTTTTGAGCAAAGACTGAAATGGTGTGATACACATTGAAAGGGCCGTTGAATAAACACAACGTTGGAATAATGTTTATCGAAATTGTTTTCAGAAGGCTAAAAACTCGGGAGTTTCTTCCAGTGAGTAGTGCGGAAGCTGCTCCTTCTATTGCCAGAGAAATCAACTTTGTTAAATCTTGATCAGGGATCAAGATGCTGAACAGCGCATGCGCTGCAGTGGTCAGCGACCCATAGCTGATTGCTAGCGTCAGGGCCAGAGAACCAGAGCTGTCAAGACCCTTCTACACCTCCACGCGGTGATCCTGGATAACAGGCTGCAGCAGGGCAGACTGAGTAAGGAGAAGGGATTGAAGAGGGAATGCTAACCCTGTACTCAAAAACTGCTTGCTGAAGTCGGATGTGTTGGACTGAGAGGTGCAAATATCGCAGTCAGTCTGTAAACTACGACACAACGCATTCCGTTCTCTGGATTACATTCTGCTATATAAGGATATTCAGTGGTTGGTAGCGGGAGATTAAGAACGAATGAAGCCAAACTAAGCCAAGCCAAGCAAAGCCAAGCCAAACTAAGCCAAACCAAACCAAGCTAAGCCAAACCAAGCCAAGCCAAGCTAAATCTTGATCAGACATCTCAGAGTAGCGTGCTTTCACACATTCAAGAGCAGAGTAATTGGCAGAGAAATTTACAGTTGGTGGATCTGAGCCACTCAGCGGGCAATGGATCGTAGAATATCGTCAACCTCACTGCAGGGCAGCAGCTGCAACACCGCGGTCAGAAGTCAAACTGGCTTCAATAGGGAGTAGATATGGTATTAGTAAGAAAGAATAGGTCAAGTGGTACGCTTGCCTGTCAATACATGGGCACGTACATTGATGTCATGGTGAGCTACACCTTTAACCTTTGACTCGGACGTTCACCAATGAGATGGAAGGATGGCCTGCGACAAGGCCTTGGTCCAGCATGGTAAGGTCAGGTCATCTCGTAACCGGTGAGGTCGATGGATGCAAATGAAGACATCCTCACAACCCTTTTCTGTCAGCGGCCACTGCCTGTGCCTCTTCTGGTCGGAGATTGGTCCATTCTTTTATGTTGTCCTCCCATCTCTTTTTAGGACGGTCTCTTCGTCGTCTGCCTTGCACCTTTCCGTGGAGGATCATATTTGCAAGACCATTTGATCTCAATATGTGACCGTACCAAGCGAGTTTCCTTCTTTTGACAGTTGCCATGAGGTCTTCAAAAGGCCCTATTGCTGTTGTAATTCTATCTCGTATTTTCTCATTTTTGTAACTTGATCTTTGTACGTGACGTTTAAAATTCTTCGAAAACATCTCATCTCCAAGGCCTGTATCCTTCGCTGAAGGTCAGCTGTAACTGTCCATGTCTCACAAGCATAGAGAAATATTGACAGGACCAGTGTACGCATTAATCTGATTTTCGTGCATAGTGCTAACCGTTTATCTTGCCAGATTTTGTTAAGCCGTGCAAGCGCCGCTATTGTCTGTTCTATTCTGGCCAACACTTCACATTTTGATCCTTCATCACTGACAATCGACCCAAGATATTTAAAACGGTCAACCACTTCGAGTTCCTAGCCATTAGCTTTTATCCTGCTGTTGAAGCCCGTAGCGTTGTTGGTCATTAATTTTGTCTTTCCAGCGTTTATCTCCATCCCATAGTCAAGAGCTGTTTCATCGAGCCTTCTGACCAATTCCTGGAGTTCTGCTCCTGAACCCGCCAACCCGACGATATCATCTGCAAAATGAAGGTTGGTAATTGTTCGGCCCCCTATCTTGACAGTACCAACGTGACCTCCAAGTGCCTCGCTCATTTCTCTCAAGGGATATATTGAAAAGAGTTGGAGAGAGTGTACATCCCCGTCTCACACCAACTGATGTGCAAAACCAGTCCCCTCGCCTCCTATTCGCAAGAACTGCGCTAGACGCCTTGTCGTACAGGTGTTCAAGGACCGTTATAATATTTCCGTTGATTTTATACATCCTCATGGTTGCCCATAGCTTTTTATGCCATACCCTATCAAACTCCTTCTTAAAATCCACAAATACATGATACAGTGTTTGCTGCTGTTCTAGATATTTCTCGCTTAGCAGCCTTAAATTAAATATATGTTCCGTAGTGCTTCCTCCCTGTCTGAACCCTGCTTGCTCCTCAGCAATGATGTTCTCTGCTGGGGATTTCAATCGGTCTAGGATTAATCTAAGCATGACCTTGCTAGGGTGGCTGATGAGGCTTATTGTTCTGTAATTTTGGCACAGCTTTAGGTTTTCAGACATGTAACGGTATAACTACTTATTTTGTCCAAAAGTCCGGCCAGTTTCCTGTCACCCATATTTTGTTGCAAATGTGTGCCAGGCATTCCACCACTACCACGCCGGCCGCCTTCCCTCTTCACAATGTCTTTACCGCTGCAGCTACCTCTTTACTCGTTATCAGTTGGTTATCCTCTATAGCTGTTGGTGTTTGAGGGATTGTTTTCTCAGGTTCGTTCCGTCCCTCATAGTTATATAACTCGGAACAGTACTCTGTCCATCGTGCCAGTACGTCATTGTCCCCAATAAGGCACTTGTCGCTTTTATCCTAGATCATAACGTTCCTACCTTGTCTTGGTGTTACCAGTTCATTGACCACCTTGTATGCTCCTTTAGCGTAATTTCTGTCATGGTACCAGGATGACACTCCTATGCGAATGACAGAAAGGTATTTACACCGGCTACCTGGCTCAGGGCACAGGGCGTGACTGAAAGAACACCACGATTACAGTATTACAGTCGCTGAACAGACTCCGGCTGGTGTATCACGGTGCAAGAGGAATATGAAACTATGGGGATACACAGATGATGACACATGTGACTGTAGCACAATACAGGATCCAGACCACCTGATGACCTTCCCCAACCTCCAGGAAACATGCAATAGGTGCGACATGCTGGAGGCAAATGACAAGGCGATCCATGTCGCTGGATACTGGCTGCATACTGTATGACGTGGTGCTTAGGCAAGGGAAGTAAGTAAGGGGAAGTAAGTTATTCCAGGACAGGAGAAGTAAGTAAGAGGGAGAAAGTCATTCCAGGACAGGGGAAGTAAGTAAGGGGAAGTAAGTCATTCTAGGACAGAGGAATTAAGTAGGGAGGGGGGAGAAGTCATTCCAGGACAGGGGAAGTAATTAAGGGGAATTAAGCCATTTCAGGACAGGGCAAGTAAGTAAGAACAGTATTACAACAATACATTACAGATCAACCTTCTGCGCAACTTTATAAACCAATCCCGCCAATTCCTCGCGTGCGGTCTCTCACACTACAAACTGCAAGCAATTATTCATACATTTTTAAGTCAATTGAAACACGGTGGATCCAGAATACGAGATGACCACTAATATCAGTGGATTAATATCCATTTCCACAGAAAAACAGAGACCCGTTTCTAATTATTCAATAAATTCACTTAACATTTGCACACAAAACGCACATCCGTCCAGTAATTGCGCTGTTGTTCGTCCGTTGTAATCGATGAGGACCAATTTGTTAACATTCACTGTTGGCATGAGTTCAAAGATGGCTAAATAAGCCAGTCAGAGCCCTGAATTGTCTGTCGCACTTAGTACAAGGAAATAGGCCACCCTTCTTTCCATCCGGTTTGATGCGAGCTGACTTGCGGAGCGATCGTCTCTGGATGGCTTCATCTGTTCTTGATGCCTCATGTCTCTGAACACCCTTCGCAGAAGTGATGCGGTTGGTTCCGATTCTTTCCCAGTCGACATAGTTAATACCGCATTGGATCAGCGATCTCTTAAGCGTGTCCTTGTACTTTTCCCGCTGCCACCGCTTGCTCTCTTGCCATTTTTCAGTTCACCATAGAGAAGCTTTTTTGGTAGACGTTGATCCTAAATGCTTACAACATGGCCACCCCATCTCACAGTGATCAGACATGCTTACAACATGGCCACCCCATCTCATGTTGATCCGACATGCTTACAACATGGCCACCCCATCTCACGTTGATCCGACATGCTTACAACATGGCCACCAAATCTCACGTTGATCCGACATGCTTACAACATAGCCACCCCATCTCACGTTGATCCGACATGCTTACAACATGGCCACCCCATGTCACGTTGATCCAACATGCTTACAACATGGCCACCCCATCTCACGTTGATCCGACATGCTTACAACATGGCCACCCCATCTCACGTTGACCAAAAAAATGCTTACAACATGGCCACCCCATCGCACGTTGATCCGACATGCTAACAACATGGCCACCCCATCTCACGTTGATCTAACATGCTTACAACATGGCCACCCCATCTCACGTCATCCGACATGCTTACAACATGGCCACCCCATCTCACGTTGATCCGACATGCTTACAACATGGCCACCCCATGTCACGTTGATCCAACATGCTTACAACATGGCCACCCCATCTCACGTTGATCCGAAATGCTTACAACATGGGCACCCCATGTCAAGTTGATCCAACATGCTTACAACATGGCCACCCCATCTCACGTTGATCCGACATGCTTACAGCATGGCCACCCCATGTAACGTTGATCCAACATACTTACAACATGGCCACCCCATCTCACGTTGATCCAACATGCTTACAACATGGCTACCTAATGTCACGTTGACCCAACATGCTTACAACATATCCACCCCATCTCACGTTGATCCGACATGCTTACAACATGGCCACCCCATGTCACTTTGATCCAACATGCTTACAACATAACCACCCCATCTCACGTTGATCCGACATGCTTACAACATGGCCACCTCATGTCACGTTGATCCAACATGCTTACAACATGGCTACCTCATCTCACGTTGATCCGACATGCTTACAACATGGCCAACCATTTTCACGTTGATTCGACATGCTTACAACATGGCCACCCCATCTCACGTTGATCCGACATGCTTACAACATGGCCACCAAATCTCACGTTGATCCGACATACTTACAACATAGCCACCCCATCTCACGTTGATCCGACATGCTTACAACATGGCCACCCCATGTCACGTTGATCCAACATGCTTACAACATGGCCACCCCATCTCACGTTGATCCGACATGCTTACAACATGGCCACCCCATCTCACGTTGATCCGACATGCTTACAACATGGCCACCCCATCTCACGTTGATCCGACATGCTTACAACATGGCCAACCTATGTCTCGTTGATCCGACATGCTTACAACATAGCCACCCCATCTCACGTTGATCCGACATGCTTACAACATGGCCACCCCATCTCACGTTTATCCGACATGCTTACAACATGGCCACCCCATCTCATGTTGATACGACATGCTTACAACATGGCCATCCCATGGCATATTGATCGGACATGCTTTCAACATGGCCACCCCATCTCATATTGATCCAACATGCTTTCAACATGGCCACCCCATCTCATATTGATCCAACATGCTTTCAACATGGCCACCCCATCTCATATTGATCCAACATGCTTTCAACATGGCCACCCCATCTCATATTGATCCGACATGCTTACAACATGGCCACCCCATCTCACGTTTATCAGACATGCGTACTACGTGGCCAGCCCATCTCACGTTGATCAGACATGCGTACTACGTGGCCAGCCCATCTCACGTTGATCAGACATGCCTACTACGTGGCTACCCCTCTCACGTTGATTAGACATGCGTGCTACGTGGCCACCCCATCTCACGTTGATCAGACATGCGAACTACATGGCCACCCCATCTCACGTTGATCAGACATGCGTGCTACGTGGCCACCCCATCTCACGTTGATCAGACATGCGTACTACGTGGCCAGCCTATCTCAAATGTGCTGGACATATCATGGTGTGTACGTGCCATGCGCAATCGCGCTAACACATCCGTATTTGGCACCATCTCCTGCCATCTAATCCTCAATAGATTCGGCATGCACGGGACAGGTCTCGCACGCAATAAGAGGGTAGGTAGAACAACTGTAACATGTCATTATTCTACGACATAGTCACCGGCTCTGAGGGCGTAGACAATGACGCGTTTCACGTCACATGAATAACTCCCGAACAAAGCACCCGTGACGGGCGACTCTTTAGTGAGATTTCTTTTACCAACATGTAAGCTACTTGAAAACTCGAAAGTGCTACCAATTCATATTCTGAGGAAATCCACATTACACTTCGCAGCTGTTCAACAAAACTTGATTTTCAGTCCAGCAATTTTGCCATCGTGGTTTCGAGAATTATCTGGAAACTTTGAGCAAACTGTGGACGTTTTGAAAATGAGAATTTATATTGCCATTCGGGATCAAGATACTGAGCATCGCATGAGCTGCAGTGGTCAGCGTCCCATAGCTGACTGATAGCGTCAGGGCTAGCGAACCAGAGCCGCCAAGCCCTTTCTACACCTCTACGCGGTGGTCCTGGATAACAGGCTGCAGCAGGGCAGACTGGCGAGGGAGAAGGGATCGAAGAGGGAATGCTAACCCGGTACTAAAAAAATACTTACTTATACACTGATAAAAACCTAGGCTAACTTACTAAACAAATGTTAATGTTTCTAACTTGGGAAATATTGAAATGATCTAGATGGAATCCCTGAAACTATAAAATCCAGTTCTGTAGTTAAATCTAATATACATATGAAACGATATACACATATTGTTCTATCCTTTTAAATACTGTCTTGTCTGGAATCTCGTGTGCCCATCTTGGCCGTTGGTGCTATTGTTGATCTCTAGTGGTTCCCGGTTCTGCGTTGTGTAATGATAGCTTCTTAGTACGTTCGTGGGTGTTCTCCGTGAGGATTCTTAAGATAAATCTCACTCTATATCTGCATGCGTACGTTCTCTTTTATATTTCGTCCCCACAGATCAGAGCATGCTCTGTGGAAACTATAGATACGTTCTATCTTCGATCAAAAAAGGGTCACCCTTTCCCTCCAAAAACCACACATGCAATGCCCCTGGAATATAGTGAGCCAGCCTTCTAGATCTGCTCTCGAAATCGAATCTCTGAAATCTACTCTGCTCTGTACTATAACGATCTATTATCGCACCTTCAAACTGCAATGCTGGCTCTGAGCTGACCATTTATCTGTCAATCATACTGTGGCTCCTCCTACCTTGAAACCCTAACGGACGCTCTGTCATTCTTCCGGCTCAGACAACGAAGGGGCGTCTACTAGTAACTTACTTTTCCATTCAGCTTGATTCTTAGCACTCCCTAGCCTCGCGAGAATTACGTGTTGTCTCTGCCGTCTACGCATTTCCTCGTCAGGGGGCTTGTTATTTATTACTCCCTGATACATTATGGGATTCCGTTGCGAAGTGGTTACGCCGTCAGCCTCGTGATCAGGTGGTGTGGGTTCGACTTTGGACTTCGCCGTATTTTTCATGGGTGGTTGATGTGGAGTCTCCTGAATCTCGTAGTCGCCCCCTAGTCGTCTTGTCCTTGTCTTGCCACTGGGATCGAGCGGCTCGAGACGAGAGAGTGAGGATGAAAAGTAGCGCAGTTAATCCTTACTAAAAATAGCGCTAGCAAAATAAATTATGCCGTCATCGTCTACGATGGACGGCGACCTTTGCTTTGTTTGATACAAAATCCTATTACACAGGTCACTCCTCGCCACGACGTTACCAGACACAAGTGGTCTGAAAATGGATAGACAAAGACATTCTAAAAGTTTCTTTCAATAATTCCTCCATTGAAGTTGCTACCAAGAAGCTGCTTGCTCCGAACCGTTCAGACTGGCGCACTGCCAGGTTTGATGGCTCTTGGATTTCTGAGCAGGGAGCCATTACTGCTGCGCAGGAAAAGCGAGCTGCCCAAAATAAAAGACTGCAAGACTGCCCAATTGCTGACGCTGTTAACGTGTGCCCCTCGTGCGGTAAAGTTTGTCACGCCCAGATCAGACTGTACATTCATATGCAGTTACATCTGAATAAATATGTCTAACGCTGTCACCATCTTCGATGGTGATAAGCAACTAACTAACTAAATAGTTAGTTATTTATATAGTCAGTTAATTAACTAACTAAACAGTTAGTTATTTATATAGTCAGTTAATTAACTAACTAAACAGTTAGTAATTTATTTAGTCAGTTAATTAACTAACTAAATAGTTACTTATTTATACAGTCAGTTAATTAACTAACTAAATAGTTAGTTATTTATATAATCAGTTAATTAACTAACTAAATAGTTAGTTATTTATATAGTCAGTTAATTAACTAACTAAACAGTTAGTTATTTATATAGTCAGTTAATTAACTAACTAAATAGTTAGTTATTTATACAATCAGTTAATTAACTAACTAAATAGCTCTTTATTTTTTAGTCAGTTAATTAACTAAGTAGTTAGTCTTTTATATAGTCAGTTGATTAACTAACTAAATATTTAGTTATTTATATAGTCAGTTAATTAACTACCTAAATAGTTAGTTATTTATATAGTCAGTTAATTAACTACCTAAATAGTTAGTTATTTATATAGTCAGTTAATTAACTAACTAAATAGTTAGTTATTTATATAGTTATTTTATTAACTAACTAAATTGTTAGTTATTTATATAGTCAGTTAATTAACTAACTAAATAGTTAGTTATTTATATATCCATTAATTAATTACCTAAATAGTTAGTTATTTATAAAGTCAGTTAATTAACTAACTAAATAGTAAGTTACTTATATAGTCAGTACATTAACTAACTAAATAGTTAGTTATTTATATAGTCAGTTAATTAATTAACTAAATAGTTAGTTATTTATATAGTCAGTTAATTAACTAATTAAATAGGTAGTTATTTATATAGTCAATCAACTAACTAAATAGTAAGTTATTTATATAGTCAGTTAATTAACTAACTAATTAACTAAAAAAACTAACTAACTAATTATCGAATTAAGTAACTGACCAAATAACTAACTAACTTATTAACTGACTAATTAACTAACTAACTAATTAATTAACTGACTTACTAACTGACTTACTAATTAATTAATTCGCTGACTAACTAACTAACTAACTAATCAACTGACTAACTAACTAACTGACTAACTAATTAAGTAACGCATCAAATTACTAACTAACTAACTTGCTGACTGACTGGACTGGTCTGACTGGCCTGCACTGGAAGACTGGACTAGATTTTAATGGACTGGGTTTGACTTGACTGACTGACAAAGGTAGGAAGGCGGTTTAGGTGACAACAATAATCCATGTCAACTACCCGTGAGAAATTTAGGGCTGAGTGTCAGACCATACAGTGAGGATGATCTTTTTTCCCGTTTGACCTAACCAGGAGATGCATAATTGCCCGAAGAGGGCGTGACGTTCTTTCCAAGACGGGACAGATGTCCAAATAGCGCCAAATGGCAACAGTTGAGAACGACATGTCTTCTAGACCTGTCCCGCATGAGCAGAAGACATGTCCCATACTTTTCTAAATCCAGGTCACCTGGATCAAAACTCAGTTTCCCTACTCGTTGAATTTTCTGGGTATAGCTCATTGACAACCCTCCCCAGCAAGTTTGGTCTCGACCTGCCCTTTCTGTCTCCATTTAGTTCAGGTACGTCGACCAAAGTTCATTTTCAGTCTCGTCTCCAAGCGTTTTTTTTTTTGGCTACCCCTTTTCCTCTTCCCCTGTAGATTCCATGTCAGGGCCGATCTTGCCACGTTTGATCATGCTTTTCATAGCGTGTGTTCTGTCAAACTCCATTTCCTACACTTGATCTGCTGCTACATTCGTTGTTGTTGGCCCCTTTCCCAACGGTCTTCATCCCTCACTATGTCTTGCTAGTATATAACCCATTATCCTCCGTATACATTTTTCTATTGTTTCGTTCGCCTTATGTTTCTTTTCCAAGAGGCGACATTCATTGCACACTGTTTTTATTTTGCTTATATCGACCCAGTTCATAACACTTGTACATGCATTTTATGTAAGGGCCTGTTTCTTCTTGCATTTTCCAGCACCTTCGGGTTGTGAGCCATGCCACTTAACCACGAGTCACGCCTTCTCCAGACATTTATTGTCAAACGACTGTTTGTTTCCTCTGCATTGCCTTTGTCGTTCTCTAAGTCTCAGCTTCATGCAGGAGACCTGGTTTACATTCGAATTAAACAATAATAAGGCTAAGAAGAAGGGATCGAAGAGGGAATGCTAACCCGGTACTTAAAAAATGCTTTCTGAAGTCGGATGTGTTTGACCGAAAGGTGCAAATATCACAGTCAAGCTGTAAACTACGACACAACGCATTCCGTTCTCTGGACTACGTTCTGCTACTTAAGCGCTTTCAGTATTTTGTAGTGGGAGATTGAGAATGAACGAAGCCAAGCAAAGCCAAAACAATCATAACTTGGTATTACTCTTTGTCCCCCTGGATATCCATATATTATTCAGTACCAGGAATGCTGTCTAGCTAGCCTTTCCAATTCTAGCCCCTACATGTCTCTGTGCCCCATGAAGTAAAAGTGGTGATTTCCAAATATGTGAAGGTATCTACCTCTTCCAATGCCTGAACTCATAATGTATCCACATAGTAGACGTTATCTTTGGGAATGTAGGAACAGTTTCATGGATATAGTGACAGTTTTGGGATATAGTGACAGTTTTTGGGATATAATGACAGTTTTTGGGATATAGTGACAGTTTTGGGGATATAGTGACAGTTTTATGGATATAGTGACAGTTTTAAGGATATAGTGACAGTTTTAGGGATATATTGACAGTTTCAGGGATAAAGTGACAGTTTTAGAGATATAGTGACAGTTTTATGGATATAGTGATGGTTTAAAGCATATAGTGACAAATTTAAGGATAAAGCTAGTTTTGGGGATATAGTGACTTTTTGGGATATAATGAGTTTCTGGGATGTTGTGACAGTTTCAGCTGGAACATATAATTTAAGGGCAGGGGAGATAGGGCTATTGACTCTAAGAAACAAAGGTTACCTGAATGCGTTGGACGAACGCAGGTCACGCTAGGGCGAATCACCGATTCGACACTAGGTCGACAAGGAAACGAGGGGCTTAGGTTTAAAACTTTGTCTGGTACAGATGTGGATGTCGGATCTGACCACATTTGGAGTGACTCGTAGATAGACATCCAATGTCATTTAAAATGAGACAGTTCCAAATTGGAGTGATGGCCATATCAGACAACCCACAGAAGACCACTGGACAGCCATGTTGTTGCTTTATACTATAAAATACTCTGATGAGATAAGCTCGGAAGACTGAGAGTGAATCTGGAGGTGGTAGTTTGCAGGGTGATTGCACTATCATATTTCTCGAGTTTGGGCAGTCGTGCTCAATACTTGTTTATGTTGGACACATTGTGAACTGTACGAGATATGATTGTGTGTGAACGCACAATTCGCATGAGTACGAGAATTGATTAGGTGTGAGTGCACAGATGGACTGAGTAAGTGGGCTGAGTATATGTGAGTGCACAGATCGTCTGAGCACGTGATCATACTTGTGTAAGTGATCCGATTAAATGCGAGTACGTGATCTGAATACATGAGCATAAAGATTCGTCTGAGTACGTAATCTGATCATGAGGTCGAGTTTTCTGATTGTGTGTTCATGGTGCAGAAGAATGACGGCTAGCTAACTGGAGCCATTAAGTTGTGGTTACAATATTTCTTGAGATTATAAAGTTTTGTTGTTGCAGAAATAGGGAATGTGAGAATTCTGGGTACCGTAGATTTTGGAGGAAACATTACAAGCTAGTGCTTACAACCTCCTATGTAGCTATAATATATATATATTGATTGTTAAGTTTAGAAGTTCTTGGCTTTTTTGTTGATATTGTGCAACAATTATTCTTGCCGTAAGTTATATTGTTTTGTGTTATGGTCAGGAAAGTGTTGACTGTGTTTCACTGTGTTGAAGACGTGTCGTGGTGTTGACATATGTTCTAGCTCTAAGATCAGTAAACTACTCAACTTAAAAGCCTTATGCTGTGACATATTTTAATTTGGTCTAAGTGACCAGGATATCTTTGATAGAATAATTACTCAGCTAAAACAGACTCTACCACACAATGTTTTGGGGATGTTGGGACAGTTCCGGATGTTGTGACAGTTCCGGATGTTGTGACAGTTCCGGATGTTGTGACAGTTCCGGATGTTGTGACAGTTCCGAATGTTGTGACAGTTCCGAATGTTGTGACAGTTCCGGATGTTGTGACAGTTCCGGCTGTTGTCACACTTCCGGATGTTGTCACAGTTCTGGATGTTGTGACAGTTCACAATCTTGTGACAGTTCCGGATCTTTTGACAGTTTGGGATGTTGTGACAGTTCAGGATGTTGTGACAGTTCCGGGGATAAAGTGACAGTTTCGAGGATGTAGTCAAAAATATGTCATGGTCACAATCCTCTTCTCTCTGTGAGACGGTTTGATCCATTCCCTCCGATTTGGCCTTCTGCTACCAGCTGTAGATCAGTTATCAATTTATAACTAGATAAGCTGGAACGTGTCACATATGAGACATGAACCTCACCCCTATCTAACGACAACCAAACGCTCTAACCATACTACATCATCCCCTCGTACGCTCGTGTGTGTTTAGGACAGATAACTTCACGACGCACATGCTATCGAATTCACTTCCTGTCAGCCATTATTTCAGAGAATGGATCTAGGTCGTTCCTTTGGCGAGCATAAACATGTCTGCGCACACCCATTGGCCAGAATATCATCAATATTTATTAACCAATCACATTTTTTAAATCCTCTTTATGCTGGACGCTCTTTTACTGTCTCTTGTTCTTCTTCTTCATTTACTACTACTACTACTTTTTCTTCTTCTTCTTCTTTTTTTCTCGGCGTCGTCCTGTTCTTCTTTTTCCCCCTTCTGCAACACAGTCTTTGTGGGGCGAGGTTCCCTAGAATAATTTGAGTAGATTTTTAACTTTAATTTTGCTCGAACAGCGGCCGTTATGCCTACTTTTTTTCAATTTCCAACTGCTAAGCGATTGTTAACGTGCGCGTCATTGCACATGGGTGTCTGATCTCACTGCTAAGAGATCAGAGCAAATTTGTACCGAATGATCCAGGTGTAAAAACCCCGGTCTCCACCCAAGGCGAACGCCTTACCTCGAAACCACTAGAGGGATTTGTATCGCTTTTTATTTTTGCCGCCCAGCGATCGCTGTCCTGTCCTACCTACCTACCTACCTACCTACCCCCTACCTACCTATTTACCCACCTGCCTATTCATATACTTGAACAAAAGCAGAGGCAAGATAAACAGCAATACTAATATCAATACTTTTATAAATACGTAAAACGAAATCGCCATTCTGTCTTTTTAATCTTCTTGAGAATTAACTGCGATCTTTATCAGCACTCTTCGACAGCTTTGTTTGTCTGGATGATGTCTGCTAAGTGTTGTTTTTTATTGTTTACCTCCTGCATTTGGTTCTTTCTGTGTTTCTTTTCATGGTTATCTTCTTGATAGTCCAAATCAGAGCAGGTGTAGATGTTTATACCGGAACCACGTGTCTAAACATCGCTTTGTGTTTATATGTAGTGAAGTGACGTCTGGTTTCACGTAACGTGTTTTCGCGGTGACCGAACTTTTCATATTGCGAGGTTTTACAGACATTGAATTTTCAGAGGCATACTTCTTGCTCATCTCTGTTTGTGGGGTTCCTTACTGGGAATTGAAAGAAGGGCCCAATTCACCAGAGAGCGTGTAGAAAAATGTAACTTTGTAAGGTTGTTGATGCAGTTAGCAACGTTGTCGTGTAAAATACATTGTTATATAAACGGATAATACATAAAGGCTGTGTAGCGCAGTGGTTAGCGCGCTGACTTCGCATCTGAGTGATCCTGGGTTCATTTCCCAGTTGAGGTGGTAATGTTTTTTCAGACCGCAATGGCTCCCGGGTCGACCCAGCCTGAAATGGGTACCGGTTCCGTCCGGGAAGTAAAAGCGGCGAGGGAGAGGAAATGACTACCGCCTTCATATAGCCGAGCCTTTGAAATGTGAGAACGCTAACAACTCACACCCCAACGGCAGTAATGCTATGTGTTACTTTACTTTACTTTTTACAGGAAGGCAAAGTGCTACAGTCAGGAGTTGCCTACAGTGGTAACGTCGTGCTTTGCAAGGAAAGAAATGGGAAAAAAGAAAACAAGAAGAGAGAGAGACGACGATTAAAAGATGCAGAAGAAGAAAAACCGAAAATAGCATATCTGGGGAACATGGACACATTAGAGCGTTAAAACGTTGTTATATGATCAGGCCGGGCAGGCCACCGAGGATCAGCTGACAGAACAAGGTATTTACTCAGAAATACATCAGTCAAAAATGCTGAGCATCTCTACACTTCTGAAGAAAGCCCAGATAAGATGGACGAAAAGTGCTGTTCGCGTGTCTGGTGAGCGTCTCCCCAAGCCGCTCCGACTGGGAGCTCAGAAAAGCCGGAAGCTCATCAGGTGGATATAAGAGAAGCCATAGAGACAAATGGAAGTTCGCTCTGAAAAGTTTCAACATTGATGTCACCTCTGGGAGAAGTTCCACAAATCGGTTCCAAGCCTGTATGCTAGCATAACACAAGGTGATCAGATTGCAGAGGGACACATCATCGCCGAGGCTCAGAGAATAAAGAAAGTGAATGTAAGAAGGATTGGAAAATGGGAAATGATTGGAAAATGGGAAATGATTGGAAAATGGGAAATGATTGGAAAATGGGAAATGATTGGAATAATGGAAATCTCGAGAATGAAAATAACTTTCTTCTTTTTCCTTTTTCTTATCATGTTTTGCCTTTTAAGGGCCAGGTTATGAAGAGATCTCTAGAGCAAGCCCGTCTGTGTGCCTCATGCACAGTGGCATTCACCGCCTCAGATATTTCTGTAAGCCACTTTTTTCGTGGTCTGCCTTTGGCTTTGAATCCGCTGAATCCAAATAGCATTGCTTGTTTTGTTTGTTTGTGTGTTTTTTTGTTTGTTTGGGGGAGGGGAGGGGGGTGCTGTGTGGTGGTAGTGTTATTACGTGGCCAAACCATTTTAGTTGCCGTCTTTTAATGTAGTCTAATACTGGTGTTGTTCCCATTAGTCTGCTGACACTAGTTCGACAACTTCAGAATCAAAGACATTATGAAGCGCAGATAATCTCTATGACACACGTGGATTATATTGATCGTTAACTACTCTCGGTACGACGTGGCACGTGATGTTGATAAATCTATGAATAAGCCCGACCGAGCTCAATTATTGATTTTTCTTTACTAAAGGTACGATACGTAAAGAATCGAATACATTTCCATCTCAGTGCTGTAATCGGATGTTGAAGTGCACGTTTGGGCGTGAGATTGGTCAACGGGAAATCAGTGTCGTTAAAAATACATTTCCAGCGATACCTGCGATATGGTAACTTGAGCTTGAAGTGTAATGTGCGGCGAAGTAAATTGTTTCAGGACTTGGTGGCTAGGAAATCACATAGAGAGGGGGTGGTTAGATTTTCAAGACTTCTTGTCTGGGAAATCACATAGAGAGTAGGGCGTTAGATTTTCAGGACTTCGTGGCTGTGAATACACATAGGAGTGCGTTAGATTTTCAGGACTTCGTGGCTGTGAAATCACATAGAGAGGAGGGCGTTAGATTTTCATTGTTTCGTGGCTGGGAAAACACATAGACAAAGTACGTCAGACAACGGTATTGAACCCTTGTTTATATTGATGAAAATTAATCAACAACCGATTGTTGGATTTTGATGCTAAAATCTAATTATTGACGATGCACAGAGATTCTAAAAGTTTTGAGCAAGTTGTGTACAGCCAGCGAGCTGCAGTAATAGATGCCCATCGCAAGCATAGATGCGACAGCATCTGCCTTTTGCTGCGAAATGTATTCTCTGAAGGCTGTAAAGACCAATCCTGGAACGGCATACCCTGCTACATTCAGGGCATACATTTAGGGAGCAGGCTGTGGAGTCGTCCTGTGTTATGTTGGTTCGGCCATCACACTTTGACAGCGAGCTGCAGTAACAAGCAGTATACAAAACAATATACTTCGTTATTTGCCAAGACAGACTGCACGTCTGAGCGGGATCTGAGTGCGATGATGTCGAAGTATGTGTACCTTAACCAAAGGTATATTCAAGATACGTTTCATGTGAAGAAAATCTGACGGGAGACATAGGAAGACTTTGACAAAACATCATCTCTCGAAAAGTCGCTGATTGATGTGAGCCAATTTACTAAAATAGTAAGTGATACTATCAAGAAGTGCAGAAGGGCTAGAGCAGCTAATTTCAGTCGTAAAAGGACAAAGTAAAGATCAAAACCTTTTTATAAACATAAACAAACAAATCTAATGACCACCGACAAAACACAATGTCAGCATAACTTTACAGTGGGTGGTGAGGAAATAGATCAGGTCACACATTTTGAATATCTGGGCTCCAGAATTGACAAAAATGGCGACTGCTCGAAAGAAATCAGAAGACTAGCTATGGCAATGCAGAGACTGAACAGCCTGAAGAAATTATGGCAGAGTACCAACAAAATGATAAAAGTAAAAGTCTTGAGAGCCTGTGTTTTTCTTTGGTAGCTTATGGCTACGAATCATGGACGATTACCAAAACTTCCAGATAAAGAATCGAATCCTTCGAGTCAAAATGTTATAGAAAGATCCTCAGAATACCCTGGACAGAGAAAAAGACAAATGTAGACATTCGGCAAGAGTTGAGCATAGAGGAGAACTAGTTTATCAATTCCATTTTGGCTAGAAAATGTAAATACTTTGGTCACATCAAGAGACACAACGGTCTCGAGAGAACAGTGATGGAAGGTATGGTGCCAGGTAAAAGAGGAAGGGGTAGACGAAGAAGACGATGGCTCCAAGATATTCAGGAATGCCTGAGTATGACTGTGCCGGAGGCTGGAGTTTTGGCAAGACAAAGAGTTTCTTTCAGACAGACTGTGATGGGAGCGACGTTCTACAAAGGACATTCTACATGTTGTTGAGTAAGTCAGCAAATAGGTCACAAATGGTTTAAAAACAACGACTAGAAGAAACTAAATGAGATACGAACGTGAAAACCATATATTATTCCAACTACATTGCCCATTGTTCTCCAACATAATTTCCGCCAACATTAATACATTTATCTCATCGCTATATTATCATAATCATCAAGTTTCCTGCTGGTAGGCCACCAAGGATCTCACCTTCCTGTTACCATGTGTCGTTTATCAGTTATACTGTTGATCGTCCCCCATGCTATTCCCTCAAGCTGTCAAATATTTTCTCTCTTTTGCCTCTCTCTGTCCCTTCTGCCTCCGATTCTGCCTGCACAGCCCAACTCTCTCTTTTCAAAGCATGCCCGAAGAACTTCCACTGCCTTGTCTTAGTTTTTTTTCCATAAGATATCTTTGTGTCATTGTCTCTTCAACTATCACGTGTGGCCTTCTTTGCAGTCCATCGAGTTCGCAACATTATTTTGTAAAGGCACATTTTCATTCCCTCCAATTTGCTTGCCTGCGGAATGTCCACGACATGCTGCCGTAGGTCAGTACTGGTTTTATGTAACGGACAAGAACTATCTTCCTTAATTCCAGTGATAAGGTACCGCTTTATCAGTGCACCAAAGCCTGTATCATGGAAGTCTGTGGCCTGCTGTCTGAGCCACAACCTGCATCATGGAAGTCTGTGGTCTGCTGTCTCAGCCACAAACTGCAGCGTAGAAATCTTTGGTCTGCTATGTCAGCCACAACCTGCATCATGGAAGTCTGTGGCCTGCTGTCTCAGCCATAACCTGCATCATATAAGTCTTTGGTCTGCTGTCTGAGCCACAACCTGCATCATGGAAGTCTATGGTCTGCTGTCTGAGCCACAACCTGCATCAGGGAAGTCTTTGGTCTGCTGTCTGAGCCACAACCTGCATCATGGAAGTCTATGGTCAGCTGTCTGAGCCCCAACCTGCATCAGGGAAGTCTATGGTCAGCTGTCTGAGCCCCAACCTGCATCATGGAAGTCTATGGTCAGCTGTCTGAGCCCCAACCTGCATCATGGAAGTCTATGGTCAGCTGTCTGAGCCACAACCTGCATCATGGAAGTCTGGGGCCTGCTGTCTCAGCCACATTTGCACTTCCCGTTCAACTTCTTCGTCACACACGAAACAACTCCCGTTCAGGTTTTTTTTAGCGCACCAAACAGGCGGCAATCGCTCGAGGATATAAGGTGGATATTCAAGAAGATGTCACACACATAGGTCAATATTATCCTGGGTTAATCCAACGTATCTGGTCTGGCATTGTCATGATGGAGTGGTACTCCCCTAGTCAGAAGACCTGGACGTTTGCTGCGAAACTGCACCCCGAAGCTTGAACAGAACTTCACATGTAGCATTTCTTTTTAAATATCCTTTGCAAAAAGAGCTTTTACCTCTCAAATGATGCACAACGGCAGGATGTTCTGTCATTATACACGTCGCCATTTTGTATCTGATGTAACACATAGCGTCTGCTACTTTCACGATTCACATAATTGAATCTTCCTGCCACCTAATGACACCTTTAGAAACTCCGACCACATTGGTCAGCATCCCACAGTATTTATTGACCGACTTACCCACTTAACCTCGTATTTAATTGGTAAACTCAAAATCAAAGAGATGTCAATTTCAGAGACTGTGAAATCAACAGAACGACGCCCTTTTATCGTCAATTGACCTGCCTAATGGCACTACTGGTATGTGCACCTTAATGGACTTTGCACCTTTCATTGGCAACTCAAGAATGAAAATAATAAAACGCATTATTCAATTTTACATCCCCCGAGTGGTTACCGGGGGAGGGAAGTATAGGACACATATAACCTTCCAAGGCTGTGGTAAAATATAAAGTATGGAGAAATATTACGCACGAAGAATGTGTAAAAAGTAACCCATAGCATTACTTCCGTAAGGGGTGTGATATGTTAGCGATCTCACATTTCAAAGGCTCGGCTATATGAGGGCGGTAGTCATCTCCTCTCCCTCGCCGCTTTTACTTCCCGCACTGAACCCGTACCCATTTAAAGCTGGGTCAACCCGGAGTAGCCGTTGCGGTCTGACAAAAACATTTCCGCCTCAACTTGGGAATGAAGCCAGGACCACTCAGATGTGAAGCAAGTTCGCTAATCACTGCGCTACGTCTCTCTGAATGTGTATGTTGCTAGAAACAAAAGGTACAACCGTTTATTTTGTTATTGCTACAGGAAATAGGACAGACAATGGAGGCGCTTGCTCGGCTTAACACAATCTGACAAGACACACGGTTAGCCATATGAACAAAGATCAGATTAATGCGTACATTGATCCTGTACTATTCCCGCAGTAGCTGTACTAAAGTTGGAACGATTAGAACGACATGGTGAGGTCCCTCCATTGCACTTTGGTTGGGCTGACTTCTGAGAGCGCACAAACCTAGCATAGGTACACACAGACGCACACATGCATCCAAGCACTGGCTTATGCGTCTTAGTATCACTCAATTGACTACGTCCTGGGGTGAAATAGCCGCGCTTCAGCCGGTAGAAACTTGTGCGACAGACACGTAAAATAAAAATAAAAATTTTAATCAATATTTCTCGCATTCACAAATCAAATTACAAATGAGGAAATCCGAGAATGAATTAAAACAGCACTAGGGCCTTTTGAGGACCTATTAACAACTGTCAAACGACGGAAGCTCGCCTGATACGGGCACAAACGAGATCAATCGGCCGTGCACATACAAATCCTACACTGAAAGATGTAAGCAGGCCCAGAAGAGGTCGCCCCAATAAGGGATGGGAAGACAACATAAAAGAAGGGACCAATCTCCAACCAGAAGATGCATTGGAAGCGGTGGCTGACTGTGAAGGGTGGCGTGGGGTTGTAGGGATGTCTTCATGTGTACCTCAACGACCTCACTGGTTACGTGATGACTAGATTTGACTTGAGTTGACTTGACTTGACTTGACTTTACTGGAAATGCTCTGGTGCAGGTTTTAGTGGTTGTCTATCGCAGAGAGAATGTCATAGTAAAAGATTTACAAGAAAATAGTAAAATAAACGTAACAGCGTTGAGGACTATAAAAGTCTTCATCAAGCGCTGGATAAAGAAAATGCGCTAGCATTAACAAGTGAATGTAGAAAACACTGCGCTTTTTGGTAACAGCTTTTGAATGACCTGACTAGGATTCGTCACACGTTAATGATAATGGTGTTGATGATGAATGCTGATCTATAAAAGGGATTTTGAGTGACGGGTTGTGTTAGCTTTCTTCACATCCTGAGCGGGGATATGAAGGTGAACCGGAGTTGTGCTATGCGTGGGTTCATCTGCGTGCCGCTCACTACGACGAGGATCACGTCGGTCTGCCATCTCCTTAGCTAAGCTGCCATAAAGACAGCCCGTTTTTAAGGACACCTGAGTGGGACTAAGGTGGCGGGGAGGGGGGGGGGCGCATTAATCAATATATTTTACCTGACACTGACTACCATATCCGATTAGTATCTTTTACCTGACCCTGAATAACATGTCCGACCAGTATATTTTCCTTGACTCTGACTATCATGTCTGTTCTGTATGTTTTGTCTAACCCTAACTAATATTTCCGATCAGTATGTTTTACCTGACCAGGCGTTAATCATCTCTCCCCGCCAAAATGTAATAGATTAACAGGTCACACTAGTGGAGGCCGTGTACACAATGTCAACTCTCTAGGTCATATGGAAGTTGGTTAAAATAGGAGAAATAGAAGTCTAAGCAAACGGACAACGGTCATCTCAATTTAAATACAAGCATGCCAAAAGATCATAGGTAAATGATTCGCCTTTTAGCTCCAAGCGAAGCATAGGACCATTAATGCAGCTGTTAGCTTTACAAGAAACGTGGTGTCCAAGCATTTACATTGGCAGTTTCATGATGAGGTTGTAAGTCCCATTCACAACCTTCTTCAGGCACATTTATAGTCATCCTTTGAAAGCTACAGTAGGCATATTCTGGTAAACCCAGTCACCAATCGGGTGGAAAGCTAACCACTAATACAACCGAATGTCGAACTGCATCTATCCATACACTATTTCATCTGTCGCCATTACTACTCAGTTTTGGCTTACGTAATTCGCATGCTCGGTTTACGTCACCTTTGCCTGGCTGACCTACTTAGTTCGCTCCTCTTCAATCGCCTGATTGTTCTTTTCTCTGCCTTTCTCTTGGATCGGTCGTTCCGAGACTGGACCTGGCGTGAGATCGTCCATTTTACCATAGTTAACTACTGTCTAGTCATTTTGTGGATAACTTACCTTGGACGACTGCAGGTAAGTAGGTTTGGTAGTAGAGGCAACTTTACAGGTAGGTTTATGGAGAGGTAGCTGTGGAGTTGTGCGCTCTAAAGAGGGCGTTAAGTGGTCGGTTGCCGTTGCTCTCCTCACATCCCGAGCGTGCTGATGAAGGTGGACCGTGGTCCTTGAGGCGGTTGTGCTATGCTTGGCTTTATCTGCGTGTCGCTTACTACTACAGGGATCATGTCGAACCTCAACTTGTTAGCTGGACTGTTGTCCTCGACAACAGCCCGTTTCCAGGATGACCAACGAGGAGGTCAGGTGAGGGTCTTGGCCAGTATATTTCTCCTGACCCTGGCTAACATTCTCTGATCAGTGTGTTTTGCCTGACCAGACGTTAGCCTCATCATCCCGTCAGGTGAGGGTCTTGGCCAGTATATTTCTCCTGACCCTGGCTAACATTGTCTGATCAGTGTGTTTTGCCTGACCAGACGTTAGCCTCATCATCCCGTCAGGTGAGGGTCTTGGCCAGTATATTTCTCCTGACCCTGGCTAACATTGTCTGATCAGTGTGTTTTGCCTGACCAGACGTTAGCCTCATCATCCCGTCAGGTGAGGGTCTTGGCCAGTATATTTCTCCTGACCCTGGCTAACATTGTCTGATCAGTGTGTTTTGCCTGACCAGACGTTAGCCTCATCGTCCCGGAGCAGGTCGTAAGAGGCGACTAACTGTGTGACATGGCATACCACCGGCCATGATTAGATGGTTTGTTTAGAGCAGCATAGATGGCGCCTAACAGGCTGCGGCTCTACTTTGTTCTAGTGTTTGAGCCTATTAAGATGGGCTCTCACATCGGTTAACCACCCTCTGTAAGCGCTTGTCCCAACGCAGCGGAGTATTAAGCTGCTCGAGCCTAGCCCGCTAAGCAGGAAACCCTTCTCTTAACTACATCCAGCTCATACCAGAGCTAGGACCTGCACAGGGACATCTGCCCTTGTAGAAGTACATGTGGACTAAGAACTAATGACATTGACCCTTATTTCTCTAAAAATATTCCGCCAACATTCATTCATCTATCCCATCGCTTTCTAGAATAGCGTTACGGACAGACAACTTTGACAACAATCAACTGCAGCCTTGCAGGTAGGGTGGGAACAGCCAAAGGCTACGGAACAAGTCTAACCAAACTAACGCTGAAGACGGATGTACTGGTCCCATTGGCGCAGAACTGTGTGCACCACAGACGTAACTTTTCTTGAATCATTGACGTGGAGACCGGCAGTTAACAGTACAAGACAATCTCTGTTCTGGAATCCACAGGGAAAGAGGAATAGTGGAAGAGGAAGCTGGACACTAATATCAAGGTGTTTGTTGATGACCTGTGCTTCACAGGGAAGGGCACGGTTGTGATAGATGCATGTATTCCCGTTATCAATACGGTCCAGTCCACACATCTGTAAATGGGTACCTTGCGCACTGTAAAGAGAGAAAGAAAGGAAGATAGGAAGAGAACTGAGCACGCCAACTCATATAAAGTTGAAGTGCAATGCATTAAAGTCTTTTAACGCTTGATCCCCGACAGCAGTGCCGCAGAGACCACTTATACCAGCCCGTCACGCACATGCTGATTCGTTACTTTATTCTGACAGATTCGCTTTGAAAGTGCCAGGTCGTCACGTGGAAAGAAATAGTTCAATACACTTAGACAATGGGCCCTATTGAACCGTTGATAACCTCTGGCACACCAGCTAATTGAATCTGATCAAGTTAAGCTAATAGCAGATACAACTGCTGTCGGAGATCAAGTGATATTGTAGCCTTTCTCAGGCTTGATTAGTCGAATCCTGATATGTAATCAAGCAGATGGGGTAGAAGATACAGTACAGGGAATGCGTTGACAGCGGCCAACGAACCATAGCTGGCTGCTTGCATCAGAGTCAGCGAACCAGGGCTGGGTCCTTGCATCAAGGTCAGCGAACCAGATCTGACTCCATGCAACAGGGTCAGTGAACCAGATCTGGCTGCTTGAATCAGGGTCAGTGAACCAGATCTAGCTCCTTGCATCAAGGTCGGCGAACCTGATCTGGCTGCTTGAATCAGGGTCAGTGAACCAGATCTGGCTCCATGCATCAGGGTCAGTGAACCAGATCTGGTCAGGACGCTACTCCACTTCTACGCGGGGGCTCTGGTAAAGTCTTGTTACGTGAATAGGGATAGCATGGGGAGGCATACCCGGTAGGATAAAAGGGACAGCTGAAACCAGATGTGCCGGGTCGAAAGGGGGCAGATATCGCAGCCTCGCTATATTCTACAAAATAACTTCACAATGTCTTTTTCCTGTCCACCGCAAAAGAAGAAGAGGATGAAAAAGAGGAAGAATGAGAGGAAGAAGAAGAACAAAAAAAAAGAAGATGAAGAAGAACAGAAAGATGAAGTAGAAGAAGAAGTAGAAGAAGAAGAAGAAGAAGAAGAAGAAGAAGACGAAGAAGAAGAAGAAGAAGAAGAAGAAGACGAAGAAGAAGAAGAAGAAGAAGAAGAAGAAGACGAAGAAGAAGAAGAAGAAGAAGACGAAGAAGAAGAAGAAGAAGAAGAAGAAGAAGAAGAAGAAGAAGACGAAGAAGAAGAAGAAGAAGAAGAAGACGAAGAAGAAGAAGAAGAAGAAGAAGAAGAAGAAGAAGAAGAAGAAGAAGACGAAGAAGAAGAAGAAGAAGAAAAAGAAGAAGAAGAAGAAGAAGAAGACGAAGAAGAAGAAGAAGAAGAAGAAGAAGAAGAAGAAGAAGAAGAAGAAGAAGAAGAAGACGAAGAAGAAGAAGAAGAAGACGAAGAAGAAGAAGAAGAAGAAGATGAAGAAGAAGAAGAAGAAGAAGAAAAAGAAGAAGAAGAAAAAGAAGAAGAAGACGAAGAAGAAGAAGAAGAAGAAGACGAAGAAGAAGAAGACGAAGAAGAAGAAGAAGAAGAAGAAGAAGAAGTAGAAGAAGAAGAAGAAGAAGAAGAAGAAGAAGAAGAAGAAGAAGAAGAAGAAGGAGAAGAAGAAGAAGAAGAAGACGAAGAAGAAGAAGAAGACGAAGAAGAAGAAGACGAAGAAGAAGAAGAAGAAGAAGAAGAAGAAGAAGAAGAAGAAGAAGAAGAAGTAGAAGTAGAAGAAGAAGAAGAAGAAGAAGAAAACGATGAAGAAGAAAAATAATAATAAGAAGAAGAAGAACAAGAAGAACAAGAAGAACAAGAAGAACAAGAAGAAGAAGATGAAGAAGAAAATAAGAAGGAAAAGAAGAAGGTGAAAAAGAAGAAGAAAAAGAAGAAGAAAAAGAAGAAGAACATAAGGAAGTAGAAGAAACAGATGAAGAAGAAAAATATTAAGAAGAAAAAGAAGAAGAAGAAAAAAATGAAGAAAAAGTAGAAGAAAAAGCAGGCGACGACGAACAAAAACAGAAGAACCCATTACCTTTGCGTGAGAACCGACCGCTCTAGCACTAAGCTTCTTCGTCCTTATTTACAGCCCAAAAGGTCCGTACATAAACAACACCATTTTTACTTTGTCGAGAATTTGTTTATCTGCCAGACTGCCAGTTTCAGAAATGACACTTCTAAAAGGAAAATAAAAGGAAAAAGATGATCCAATAAGCAGCCACATGTTCGTCTAATTCGAGGTTTCATTTTCTTCGAATGGATGACGACACATGAAACGATATGAAAGCTGAAAGCGAGTCATATTTATCTGCATGCGTCAGAAAAAGCGAACCAGAGCTGTCCAGGACTTTATTCCGCTTTCAAGTGGCGAGTCTGGTCGTGCAACCGGTCCAAGAGAATAGAGATCAAAGAAAAAATGAAAATCCGTCTTAAAATCGGTGTCGGGTGTGTACGATGCCTTCTACTGGTCAATCGGACAGACTCACAGAAATGACAGATTAGAAAACACATATAGAATGAACTTACCCCGGTTCCTCCGTCTTTGTCTGGCATTTGAGTCCAGCTATGCACAGGCAGGCTACCAAGACAAATAAATCCATGTTTCTATGGCTCCAGAAACAGTACACCCTCAAGAGAAGGGTCATCGACGTGCAATCAGGCGCAGTAGATTAAGGAGGTTACAGCGTCAAGCAACGAAGCAGGAACTCTGCATTATTCCATTACACACTGTCAGACAATGTAAAACAGTTATGAAATGCCATATAGAAGAATAATTAAGATAGAAAAAGGCGAAGATGTGGCGGTACTACAAATAAAAATAATGGGTTTAATTGAAATGGGAAAATTGGGCGTAAAGCCTATACCCTGTAACCTGTAAGCCGTAAGATGTGCTTAGTACCTTTCATGGTAACGAAACAACTCTGCAGCTTCTGTCTCAGCTTCAAAACTTTTCGCTGACTTTGTCAGGTGCCCATTTACAGCAGAGTCTACTGGGAGAAGTGGTCAAAAAAGTCAATGAAATGGCTGGTCGGTTAAACCGAGAGCGACTGGATTTGAACTAGCAACCAAGCCACATCCCCTAAGCCACACGTTCCTGCAACCAGTGTAATAATATAGTTCGGAACACACACAAAAATGAACGTAGTGTTACGACCAAAAAGCTTCATCGGGTACAAAGAACAGCAAAAATACTTGTTCACTTCCACTGTCCTGGGATGACTTATTTCCCCTGTCCTGGACACCACGTCAGACATCATTTTTCCAATATTCAGCCACTAGGATTGCCTTGTCATTCCCCACAGCTTTTCACCCATATTGTATATTTTCTGAAGATTTGAGCAGATCATCAGATGGTCTGGGTCATGTGTTGCTTCACAGTTGCATGTCTCATCATCCCTGTATCCCGCATCTATTCGTACATCGTGATACATCAGTCCAGAGTCGATTTAGTGGCTTCCGTAGTCACAGCACTAAAAAAGCCAGAAAAATACTGAACTTAATGATTGAAGAGCAGTACTCTGTCAACTATGCCAGCAGTCCGCACCAAAAAGGGTAGTGGTACAGTGGGTTCCATCCCACTGCAACATCCAAGGCAACGAGGAGGCAGACAGACTGGCAAAAGAAGGTGCAAGACTACCACAAACAGATACTAGTGTGACGTACGAAGAGTCAAAACGGCTTATTAAAGCCAGATACATGACCAAATGGGAAACCGAACATACTGGCTACACAAAAAACGATGCCTACTACCAGTTGAACAGAAGAGAGCAGGTCGTGGTCTTCAGACTTCGCACTGGCCACAATAGACTGAGGTACCACCTATTCAACAAATTGAAAATAGGTGGCACTGACGAATGCCCGTGCGGTACTGGTAAAATGACCGCTGAACATCTGCTGCAAAACTGCCCGACATACGAGGATCAGAGAAAGCAGATGTGGCCATCACCAGTGGCAACACTAGACAAGCTCTATGGCAGTGTCGACAGCCTCACGATGACGGCTGCTTTTTTCGAAAAAAGAAAGGTTGATGTCTGACTGCGTACGAAGAAGAAGAAGAAGAAGAAGAAGAAGAAGAAGAAGAAGAAGAAGATTTAGTGGCTTCCATATTGCGCAGGCAAGTGTTGTCCGGGCACACGATCCTGTCGTAGTTCGATCCAAAGGATCTGCGCCAGTTCATTCCATTTTTTGATGCGACGTTTTCTAGGACCAGTCTGTAGAGGTTGCGTTGACTGTGAGAAACTTCGTCTATATTACAGTCTTGTGCATGGCGCGGGGGTTCAAACCTCGGATGTATTCGGTCGTATGTCTGTTTCTCTGTTAATGATTAGTACCTAGGTGTTAAAAGGATTGGTCGATTGAAAATCGTTTCCAAGGGACGTCCCACTGCCTTATTGGTTGCAATCTGTTTAGAGAAATACCAAAATAATTCCTATAACTGAACACGGACGTGACATTTGTCATATGTCATATTTCAGTCCATTTCAAGCATGAGTTCCCAGCACAACATTTTTTTCTAACAGTAAAACTCTTGTTAAGGCACAGCGTTTACGTGTCGCATAAGCGTGGTTTCTCGCATAATGAGGCTACTACATCAAAACATAACCTTAGTAAAAGTAAAGTAACCCATAGCATTACTGCCGTAAGGGTATGAGGTGTTAGCGATCTCACATTATATGATATTGCCATCTCCTCTCCCTCGCCGCTTTTACTTCCCGGACTAAACCGGTACCCATTTAAGGCTGGGTCGACCCGGGAGCCGTTGCGATCTGAAAAAATATTACCGCCTCAACTGGGGAATGAACCCAAGACCATTCAGATACGAATCCAGCGCGCTAACCACTGCGCTACGCGGCTCCCAACCTTAGTAAGTCACCTTTTACAATATTCCTATCAGTCCATAGTGGTCCTATTTTTTCTTCCCCATTAAGGTGTGCCAGAATTTATTGAGGGAACTTGATATATCCACTAATTTTAATGTTAAGTGTCCAGATGTTAAACTCTTAGTATCTTTCGCTGGGGTCGAGAGAACAGGCACTCGCTTCTCAAAGCGATGAACGAAAATGTCCGTGGTTTGGCCATCAGGTTTCAAGCGATGCCTGGTCTAAAAGAGTGTCTGAATCCTGAAGTACATCCAGTTGTCTTGACTTATGTCTTGCCACTGGTCCAATGTAGCTCGGGACCAGAGAGTGAGGCCGATGACCAGCGCAGCATCTTCCTCACCATATTCGCCATCATCGTTCTAAAACTATTTTTCAGTTCTCTTGTAATTAGAATTCTATCCACTGCTTCCAAAATATTACAAACACACAAATGATGAGGAGAAACAACAACCAAAAACTGCGAGCAATTTTCATTTATTTAAAAACAATACATGTACTAACACAATAATCGCCCAGCAGGAAATGTCAAAGATACCACCGATATATCTAGTTTGCAATCATTATTATACAAACTCCTTAACTAAATTAGTGTTAGTGATCTGTTTAGCATAACATAACTAAACAGAGCTGTAGCAATTATATTGCTGGAGAAGTGTGTATAATTTGATGTGTGTGTATGTGTGTGTGTGTGTGTGCGTGTATGTGTATAACTTGCATGTACGTCCTAGGAATGGCTATACAGAAGATCTTCTCGTCAATCAAACTGTATAATAAAAAAGAGATAACTGCAGCTTAACAGCTAAAGGTTCTACCACTTCCCGCACCCATCCCTCACAAATCTCCCACCGACTCACCCCTTTCCAACCCTTTACCCATGCCTCCAAACAAATATAATTTTGTTTTGAAGAGTAGCCCGCCGGGGTCTTTCTGTATGACAAGGACCAGAATATCACCACTGCCCCACAGAGAGCATGTCGTAAGAGGCGACTAACTGTGTGACATGGCACAACACCGGCCATGATTAGATGGTTTGTTGGAAACAGCATAGATGGCGCCTAACAGCCTGCAGGTCTAATTTTCTCTAATGTTTAAGACTATTAAGATGGACTCGTACACATTCGATAAGTAGACCATTTTTTCCTTATATGTTGATTTGCTAATTCAGCTTTGTTGTTATTTGTTGTCCCTGATAAAAACCTATTGGTCGTAACGTAGGTTTTGTTTGTGTTTTTGTCTCAGTGCGGTATCTGACCACACCCATTAACAAGTTTTGATTAAACTTAACTTTAATAAACTTTAAACACTTTTTTGCATTTATTTGTTTCCTATTATATACATCGGTAAACCACCCTCCTAATGCAGCGGAGTAATAAGCTCCTCGAGCCTAGCTCGCTAAGCAGGAATTTCTCCTCTCTGCTACATTCAGCTCAAGCCAGAACTGAGAACTGTACAATGGCAGCCGTCCATGTACACGTGCAGGCCAACTAAGACTAAAGATACAATCAAACGCTTACAACGAAAATGTAATCAATATCTTACATTTTTCCTGGAAACCGACTATGTAACAGCAATCTGGCCAACCAGGTGGGGTTCGACACTGTAATACATTTAGTTTTGAGCTTCCTAATGAGTCTCGCATTATGCTACATTCAGGAAGACCGAAGTCCACATTCACAGGTAAGCAGCTGTAGCCAGCTTTCAGGAAGACCGAAGTCCACGTTCACAGGCAAACAGCTGTTGCAAGCTTTCAGGAAGACCGAAGTCCACATTCACAGGTAAGCAGCTGTAGCCAGCTTTCAGGAAGACCGAAGTCCACATTCACAGGTAAGCAGCTGTAGCCAGCTTTCAGGAAGACCGAAGTCCACATTCACAGGTAAGCAGCTGTAGCCAGCTTTCAGGAAGACCGAAGTCCACATTCACAGGTAAGCAGCTGTAGCCAGCTTTCAGGAAGACCGAAGCTCACATTCACAGGTAAGCAGCTGTAGCCAGCTACCACAGACGTGACATGAGTTAACTCAACTCAGAATGATCAGCTTCGAACAAGAGCAGCGACATAAAAATGTATGTTATCAGCTTTAACCCTAGCATGGAGAAGTCAGAAGACCCAGACATGCCCCTGAAAGATTTATATTTGTAATGTAAGTTATCAGGTTTTCCATTGCGTTAACCCTGCCATGACTAAGACGGTTAGCACTATGCACGAAAATCAGATTAATGCGTACACTGGTCGTGTCAATATTCTTTTATGCTTGTGAGACATGGACAGTTACAGCTGACCTTCAACGAAGGATACTGGCCTTGGAGATGAGAAGTTTCCGAAGACTTTTAAACGTCACGTACAAAGATCGAGTTACAAATGAGGAAACACGAGAATTACAACAGCAATAGGGCCTTTCGAAGATCTCTTGGCAATTGTCAAAAGAAGGAAACTCACTTGTTACGGTCACATATCGAGATCAAATAGTCTTGCAAACACGATCCTCCACGGAAAGGTGCATGGCAGACGACGAAGAGGCCGTCACAAAAATAGATGGGATGACAACATAAAAGAATGGAAGAATCTTCGACCAGAAGTCACAGGCAGCGGCCGCTGACAGAGAGTAGGGGGGCGTGAAGTTGTGAGGATGTCTTCATGTGTGCCCCAACGACCTCACCGGTTACGGAATGACCTGACCTGAATACTAGGCCCTGAAGTATTGATCTCTACAATGCAAGTAATCATCGTTCTCATTGAGGCCAACCAAAGCATTGCTAGGACAGTAGATTTCAGCAAGTTATCAGCTTTCCCATTGAGGCCAACCTAAGCATTGCTAGGACAGTAGATTTCAGCAAGTTATCAGCTTTCCCATTGAGGCCAACCTAAGCATTGCTAGGACAGTAGATTTCAGCAAGTTATCAGCTTTCCCATTGAGGCCAACCAAAGCATTGCTAGGACAGTAGATTTCAGCAAGTTATCAGCTTTCCCATTGAGGCCAACCTAAGCATTGCTAGGACAGTAGATTTCAGCAAGTTATCAGCTTTCCCATTGAGGCCAACCCGAGCTTTGCTAGGGCAGTAGATTTCAGCAAGTTTTCAGCTTTCCCATTGAGGCCAACCCGAGCTTTGCTAGGGCAGTAGATTTCAGCAAGTTTTCAGCTTTCCCATTACCGTTATTTGCCCCCTCATCTCACTCCCCTTCCCCTGCCACTACACCTCCCACTTCCCCTTCGCTCTCTACCCCCCCCCCCCGCACCCCCCACCTTCCCCCACAGCACTAAGACATCCTCTGGAGGTTTGATTGCATATTGCCAGCTTTCCATTCATGTCGCAGTAATCCCGTCTGAAACGTGCAAGACAAAGAACGAATCAGACTCCCATGATTAATCAGGTGTCAGGTAGCTTAATGAATGACGAAACATAACAAAATTGTATTGAAATTGCAAATCCCAATTTGTCCAAGACGGCAGAAAAACACAATATTACTCAAAGATTTAACACTTGTATTACCGCCATGAAAACAGGTCATCATAGAGGTAAACTGTAAGACAAGAACTGGATACTTTAATCTTCTAAGCAAGTCGATACTGGCGACTGAAGAGGGGTATCAATGGCTCTAGTAACGTTACCATGTAAAGCAAGGCTGAAACTTGCGACATGTTTAGCGTTTTATCATGAGCGTAGTATAAATAACATTCTTCAAAAACGGAAAAATAGCCTAACTAGCGAAAAGAATTCGATTAAAAATGAATGCATTTACCGAACAAACTACAGATTGCAAGATATTTTTTTTTGTTTTTTGTTTTTTTGTTGCTTTCGCCTTATTTCTCTATTCCCTAAGACGGTGTGCGTTGCGCTGTGGTTTTTATTTTGCGCCTGTCGGCCTAATGCATCCCACTTCAGCATCCATTTTCTAAGGGTTCGCTTCCCCGGGGTAACGGCCGGTGCTGTGATGGGTACCGAACCCAGCACCTTCTGGTTGTGAGCCGTGTCACTAAACCACTAGGCCACGCCGTCCCCTGCAAGACAATTTAAAGAAAATAGGAAACAGAAAATATACTGCATATTGAACTATACATTTCAAACGGAAATTGTATATTTCAATGTCCAAATAATGATTAAGACGGTCCATTTTTTCGTCAAGATATTTTATCTTCTACTAATTTCAAAGCTCCCGCGCAAGTTTTTCATGAAACAATCAAAGAAGTTACGTTTTTCTGAAATCTCTGCTTTCTTTTGTCGGAATTTGGGGACAAATTATCCTCTCTAACTAATTAATGCTCTATTCTTGCAGAAAAAATATTCTCTCTCTCTCTCTCTCTATCCTTCTCTCTCTCTCTCTATACTTCTCCCTCTCTCAATCTCTCTCTCTCCCTTTCTCAATCTCTCTTTCACTCACTTACTCACTCTCACTCATACTCACACAAACACACATATGCACACATACATGCACATACTTATATATCAGGTCCATATAACAGGTGCATGACTTCAAGTCTTTGGGCAGTATTTTTACGACACATGGTAGGATCGACAGGGAAATTAAGACAAGGTGTCAGAAAGCATCTGCGGTGAATTATCAGCTGTCCCCACTGCTCAGACACCCGAGCATTAGTTTGGCAACAAAGCAACAGCTGATAAACAGTATATTTATGCCAATTCTGTGCTACCAGTGCCTAACATGGCATCTGTCCAGGGCACGTGAGAGCAGAGCTTCGACGAGTGAAATGAAGTGTTTGAGGAAAGTTATCGGTGTTACCAGGAGAGACAGAATGCGGAACGACGACATTCGAAGTATGGTCGGCACTACGTCTTGTGCCGAATACATTTCCAGGCAGAAAATAAGTTGGTTTGGTCATCTCGCTAGAATGCATCCTCATAATCTTCCACTGATGGCTTACAATGCTGGTAGATCTGGCTACAGGGCAAGGGGGCGGCCGCGAGGTAGGTGGATAGATGACATTAGAGTGATTCTGCAGTGACAAGGGCTCACATTAACCGACGCAACGCACTTGGCGCAGGATAGACGATTTAAGCTCCCCACGATGCTAATTGGCACAAGTGAAAAAAAACTACTACATATATATATACACACACACACACACACACACACACACACAAATAAGGGACAGTCATTTAGTAAAAAACAATTTTGTTGGAAAGTGCATAGCAAAAAATATACAACGGAAAATAGTATTTACGGACACAAAATGGCTCATTTGCAATACTGCATGTAGGCATTTCGACGATATTTCAGTATACGTATGCCATGTAGGCACTGCAACGATATTTCAGTACACGTATGCCATGTAGGCACTGCAACGATATTTCAGTACACGTATGTCATGTAGGCACTGCAACGATATTTCAGTACACGTATGCCATGTAGGCACTGCAACGATATTTCAGTATACGTATGCGCAATGTAGCGTACACCATGGCCACCCCACTGTGGACTTGAACGTGGAAGAACATTATTCGCTGTTTGTAGCCAGAAGTTGTGAAAGCTTCTGAAATCTACAGAAAAATGAAGGTTCTGTGTAGAGACAGTTGCTGGTGTCAACAAAGAATGTATGAATGGGTACAAAGGTTTCAAAACGGAAGACAAGACGTCATTGATCAACGGCGGCGTAGGAGATCAGCAAGAGTGGCAATTGACCCATTGAAACAACAGATCAACCAGCTAGTCCGTGGCAACAGGTGAGTCACTATTGATGAAAAACTATTAGATGTCAACGAGTCACGGCGCTGCGCACATAATTGTCCATTATGTCCTCGGTTATAGAAAAGTGTGCAGCAGATGGGTCACAAGGCAGTTGACAAGGAGGTAACAGTGGCTGTGCAAAATTGGTTAAAGGTGGAAAAAGTGTGTTGGACATTTACAAGCTAGTGGACAGGTGGACAAAGTATGTTGGACATCCACAAGCTAGTGGACAGGTGGACAAAGTATGTTGGACATCCACAAGCTAGTGGACAGGTGGACAAAGTGTGTTGGACATCCACAAGCTAGTGGACAGGTGGACAAAGTGTGTTGCCAGGGAAGGGAACTATGTCGAAAAATAAGGCACAAAAACATTTTTGGTTGTAAAAATGTTAATAGAATTGCCGTTACTTAATCACTGTCCATCGCGCGCGAGCTCTAGAGTGCGTGGGTGTGTATGTATGTTTGTGCATACATATATGTGTGTGTGTGTATGTAGATATACTTGCTTAAATGAAAAAAATTGCCTAGAGTCGAAGGAGAATGCTCACTTTGTCTTCAAATAATTATTGTGATCAAATAATATGTCACTTGTCGACACGCCCATGCCTTGGAAGTTGGAGAAAATGAAATCGCTGGAAAATTTAGGAGACGGGTCTGAATCTGAAACAGGAATTTCTCAAAATGCGTAATATACTCCAGAATATTAACAGAAAATTCTTCCTTTAGTGAAATACGCTGCACCAAATGACTTCGTTGATAACATGGGTGACGAACGCTACATAATCTGTATGTATCATCTCGCTGGGTTATCACATGTCACTGCGTGGTGAATTATCTATTCCCGAGGGCGTGTGTTCGTCGTTCGTTGGCAGTGTTGCATGCCTCGTTCCATGTTTTTCCGTCCATATCAGAGCATAATCTCCTCAGCTAATCGCATGTCGTCCACTGTTTTTTTGTTCATCAAGTCTTTTAGCGTCCAAACATTTCAAATCTTCTGTCTTAGACCGAGTTAGTATTTCTTCTTTCAGTGTTTGTGCATTCCTTGAGGATGTACTCGAGTCCAGATAGATGTATTCTCTTATTAGGTCAGTGGTAGAGCACTCGCTTTATACGGCAAAGGTACTGGGTTCAACTCCTGTTCATACTGTCATAAATGCGAGGTCAAGCTCTGGCTGAAAATACATGTTACTCACAGTTTCAGATCAGTTCAGGTGTCATTTTCGCATTGAAGGTCGGCTGGTCAGTTCAATTCAGGTGCCATCTCGGCATCGAAGGTCGGCTGGTCAGTTGAGTTCAGGTGCCATCTTCGCCTCGAAGGTCGGCTGGTCAGTTGAATTCAGGTGCCATAGACGCATTGAAGGTCAGCTGGTCAGTTCAGTTCAGGTGCCATCTCGGCATCGAAGGTCGGCTGGCCAGTTCAGTTCAGGTGCCATCTCGGCATCGAAGGTACTCTGGTCAGTTCAGTTCAGGTGCCATCTCCGCATCGAAGGTCGGTTGGTCAGTTCAGTTCAGGTGCCATCTCCGCATCGAAGGTCGGCTGGTCAGTTCAGTTCAGGTGCCATCTCCGCATCGAAGGTCGGCTGCAAGGGATCTCCAGTGTACTCTATCTCTTGCCATAATGGTGCAATCTGAGAGGCTTTTCTCAGTCCATCTCCGGATGTTATCCACCCACTGCCTCTAGAACGACTGCCTTCCACCCTACCCTCCAGTATGGTCTTCAACAAGGAGGTATGTCTTGTTATATGACCAAAATAACGTAACTGTCTAACCCTGATTTCGGTCATTAATTCCCTTTCCATCCCCAACTTTTCCAATACCTCCAGATTTGTTTTCTTCTCTTTCTAAGAAATGCGGCCCAATCTTCTCTACACCCACATTTCGAAGGCTTCAATACTCTTTTCCAACTTGTTATTCATTGTCCGTGTTTCTGCGCCATAAAGTAGTGGCGATTTTTTATAACTCCTGACAAATCTGATTTTCAAATTCTAATTTATCTGTTTGGATGTCAGTTTGTGTCGCATGTTGCTGAATTCCATCTTAGCCATACCTATTCTCTTTATAATTTCTATTTCACAGCTGCCATCTTCCGTTATTATATGACCTAGATAGGAGAAACTCTGTACCTGTTCAACTATTTGATCTTTAATATGTATCTACATATATGGTTTCTTGTCACTTTTCCCAATTATCATAGTCTTTGTTTTCTTTACATTTATGTCCAATCCAAACTCTTGACTTATTGTGTTTATTGTTGTCACAAGCTCCTGTAATTCTTGCACACTTTTTGTCAGCTAAACTGTATCATCCACATATCTAAAATTGGTTATTGCCCCTCCTCCGATGACAAGCCCTGGCATCCCCTCTATCTGTTTGAATATTTGTTCTGTGTAAATAAGTTACTCCATCTTAGAACCTTTTTTTTGGACAGGACATCAGCTCTCTCATCCCCTGGTATTCCACCGTGGAAGGGCAGCCACTGAAGAGCAACTGTTGAGCTTCTTTGGATTTTATTGAGCTCTGATCTAATTTCCCACATCATCTGTGCATCTCTGGTGTTTTGAATTGCTTCTAGTGGGGATCTGCAATCTGTGAAAAACACAATCTGAGTTGGCGGGTGTTAGTCTGATCTTGTGAACATTCCTTCTGTCCGTAGAAGCGCCATACATTCTGCCCTAAGGCTGGAAGAAATCTTTCGAGTACGGAAAGCCGAATGGGTTATTTTCCCATTGTTGTATCTTAGAAAGATGCCTACTCCATCGTCCCTAACTGCGCCCACTGCAGATTCATTGGTGTATAAAATACTATCATAAGTCACTTTTTGTCTTCAGGGGAATGTGTTTGTGTCTTAACAGTGAGAGCTGATAGGAAACCGTATTTGTTTTCTGAATTCTTGATTTAATCTCTCTATCCATCTTTCCATCTTGTGTGAACACGCGATCAAAGTTTTTGATTTCATACATGTTTGATCGTTGCTTTTGACCTGAACGTTTAGTGTTTTTTTTTCTATTCCGCTGATTCTAGAGAAAATAGAGAGGAAAAATACTCCGTTTATCTAAATATATCCTTGCTTGTGATATCCTATCAATCTCGCAGAGGCTGATGCGATCCAACTATAGCCAGGTCGTAATGACAGTTCATTTATTGTGTTTTTAATGCACATTTATAAACACATTCCAACACCAAAAATTAGCTTCGTCAAACTGAATTTTAAAATGAATCTCAAATCTGTATTTCACCTGGCACTAATCTTTACGAGATCGTAATCTGCAGTCGAGTTTTCCACCGACCTCTGTTACCTCAATTAATTCCACGACTGATTTGTTCCAAATTAAAAAGTGAAGATTTATATCCACGAAACTCACAAGTTATTTAGTACCGCAAGGAAAGTTACAGGTAAGGAAGTTTTGTTTAGAAGATTACTATAATTCATTTACAAATTTAGAATGGCTTGACTTGGTTTGGCTTGGTTTGGTTTAGTTTGGCTTGGTTTCGTTCGTTCTTAATCTCCCGCTACCAAACTCTGAAAGGGCTTAAGTACCAGAATGTAGTCCAGAAAACGGAATGCGTTGTGTCGTAGCTTACAGCTTGGCTGCGATATTTGCACCTTTCGGTCCAACACTTCCTACTTCAGCAAGCATTTTTTTAGTACCTGGTTAGCATTCCCTTTTCGATCCCTTCTCCTTAGCCAGTCTGCCCTGCTGCAGCCTGTTATCCAGGATCACCGCGTGGAGGTGTAGAAGGGTCTTGGCAGCTCTGATTCGCTGGCCCTGACGATAGCAGTCAGCTATGGGTCGCTGACCACTGCAGCTCATGCGCTGCTCAGCATCTTGATCCCAAATTTAGAGTGATAACATACGCCAACATTAGTTTAGTTTCAAAATGAAAACAGCTGGATCGACTTGGATAAGTGATGATACCATAAAAAACCACGACTTGTAGGTCTGTCGAACCAATGTTTGCCAGCTGACAAGGATGGTAGCGGGTCGATTCCCATGTAAGGTATATGTGGTTTTTCCCTGTTGGGGGTAATATAGACAAACATAGCCGACACACAACGTGGCAACGGCAGTGGAGAAGCGGACTGCAGTCCCATGCCTTTATAAACCCATCGACTTCTCCAGCAAGCGGAATAAATAACGTACCACGCTGAATTTGTAAACCAAGCTGATATCCCTTTAGTCAGTTTACCTGCTATATTCACATCAACGTGTCGAAGGTAGGCTGCAGCAGAGATTCGCATACCTGTGTTTTTTGTCTTGATTGTGCAATCTCGTAACTTTTTAAGAATCAATCTCACAGCTTTTCGCCTAATGATATAATCTCACAGCTTTTTCCGTAATGATATAATCTCACAGCTTTTCGCCTAATGATATAATCTCACAGCTTTTTCCGTAATGATATAATCTCACAGCTTTTTCCGTAATGATATAATCTCACAGCTTTTTCCGTAATGATATAATCTCACAGCTTTTTCCGTAATGATATAATCTCACAGCTTTTTCCGTAATGATATAATCTCACAGCTTTTTCCGTAATGATATAATCTCACAGCTTTTTTCGTAATGATATAATCTCACAGCTTTTTCCGTAATGATATAATCTCACAGCTTTTTCCGTAATGATATAATCTCACAGCTTTTTCCGTAATGATATAATCTCACAGCTTTTTCCTTAGTGGTGCAATAATCTCACAGCATTTCCCCTGTTGGTGAAATAATTGCACAGCATTTCACCTGTTGATGAAATAATCTCACAGCTTTTCCCTCAGTGGTGCAATAATCTCATATCATTTCCCCTGTTGGTGCAATAATCTCACAGCTTTTCCCTCAGTGGTGCAATAATCTCATATCATTTCCCTGTTGGTGCAATAATCTCACAGCTTTTCCCTCAGTGGTGCAATAATCTCATATGATTTCCCCTGTTGGTGCAATAATCTCACATCTTTTCCCTCAGTGGTGCAATAATCTCAGAGCATTTCCCCTGTTGGTGCAATAATCTCACAGCTTTTCCCTCAGTGGTGCAATAATCTCATAGCATTTCCCCTGTTGGTGCAATAATCTCACAGCTTTTCCCTCAGTGGTGCAATAATCTCATAGCATTTCCCCTGTTGGTGCAATAATCTCACAGCCTTTCCCCTACCAGTCCAATAATCTAACAGCCTTTCCCTTAACGATGCAACATCCTAACAGCTTTTCCATAGTCTATATTTTCATGTTATCCTCCCGTTTACAGCGTGGCGTTCTGGCACGGCTGCTCTCCACCATTCCTCCCAGAACGGGTTTCAGTTGGTTCTGATGGCAGCATTAACTGTCTGACTCGGCTTTAACATGATATCGCGGGGGGGGGGGGGGGGGGGGGAGAGGGGATAAGACTAACATTTGGAAGGGCAAAATATACTGATCAGACATGTTAGTCAGGGTTAGGCAAAACATACTGGCCAAGACCCTCACCTCGGCTTCCTAGTAGCCCTCCCTTGGCAACGGGTTGTTTTTATGGCAGCTTGGTTAACAAGATGAGGGATCGCCGTGATCCCGGTAGTAGTGAGTGACACGCAGATAAAGCAAAGCATAGCAAAACAGCCTGGAGGAAGATGGTCCACCTACATCAGCACACTCGGAATGTGAGGAAAGCTACTGCAACCCGCCACTTAACGTCTTTTTTCAGGGCGGACAGAAGAGTAACCTACTCATTATGGGCATTCGCAAACAACAACAACAACAACAACAACAACAACAACAGCAACATGATATCAGGTAGAGTAAAGATGTTTACCTTTAATTTTGCCACGGACTACCATGTTGGATTGAGGGATGTACTCAGTTCATCTTACCATCTCTGTGATCGGAGACAGCATGAAGGCGTAAGGTCGGCGAGCCCCAGGATGTCCCTTTTTGTGTGTTTATAGGTTGTGTGGTGCAGTAGTTAGCGCGGTATTTGGCATCGCTAGTCCACCCAGACCAGACTTCACATACCAGGGCAGACATCGCTACTCCGCCCAGACCAGACTTCACGTAACAGTGTAGACATCGCTAGTCCGTTCAGACCAGACTTCATGTACCAGTGTAGACATCGCTAGTCCGTCCAGACCAGACTTCATGTACCAGTGTAGACATCGCTAGTCCGTCCAGACCAGGCTTCACATACCAGTGTAAACATCGCTAGTCCGCAGAGACCAGACTTCACATACCAGTGTAGACATCGCTAGTCCGTCCAGACCAGGCTTCACATACCAGTGTAAACATCGCTAGTCCGTCCAGACCAGGCTTCACATACCAGTGTAAACATCGCTAGTCCGCAGAGACCAGACTTCACGTACCAGCTTTCTTTCTGGCGCCGATCTGGTAGATCTGACTTAACATGGTCGCCTTATATAAAGATATAAGGTTTATGGTTTATATGTGTGACAAGTAAGCCGGGAATTCGAAAGACTAAGAGAGGGTACAATTAGCTTTATTCCCCGAGGTCAGTTACTACTATGTCCTGTGTTGGACATGTAGCCAAAACGCGTCGTTGTGACGAATTTACGCTAGCGACTTGTGCTCATGATGACCCACGTCGAAATTCTCAATCAATAGATGATACATACACACACATCATCCATCAGGACGGTGTAAGACATGGTTAAACACGCGTGCTGCCACAATCACGTAGCTATAATCATCTTCAACGGTGATTGATTACAGGAAAAACACTAATCTTATTGACGAAGTAAAACACGATGCGCCATCTTGGACTGGAAACACGACAATTTGTGAAAAGGAGGGACTGGATCAGAAACGATGACATCAGGAGATTAGTGGGAACACACCAGTATTAGACTACATTAAAAGACAGCAGCTAAAATAGTTTGGGTACGCAACAGAAATATCACTAAATAGCACCCCCAAACAAGGAATCCTCCCACCCCCGTAACAAGCAATCCTTCCCCCCCCCCCCACCGTAGCAAGCAATCCTCCCCCAACAGCACCCACAAACAAGCAATCCTTCCCCTTCCGCCCCCCACCCAACAGCACACACAAACAAGCAATCCTCCCACCTCCCCCGTAACAAGCAATCCTCCCCCCCCACCGTAGCAAGCAATCCTCCCCCAACAGCACACACAAACAAGCAATCCTTTTCCTTCCGCCCCCCCCCCCAACAGCACACACAAACAAGCAATCCTCCCCCCCCCCACCGTAGCAAGCAATCGTTCCCCAACAGCACACACAAACAAGCAATCCCTCCCCTTCCGCCCCCCCCCCCAACAGCACACACAAACAATCAATCCTCCCACCTCCCCCCGTAACAAGCATTCCTTCCCCCCCCCCCCACGGTAGCAAGCAATCCTTCCCCAACAGCACACACAAACAAGCAATCCTTCCCCTTCCGCCCCCCCCCCAACAGCCCACACAAACAAGCAATCCTCCCCCAACAGCACACACAAACAAGCAATCCTCCCCCCCCACCGTAGCAAGCAATCCTCCCCCAACAGCACACACAAACAAGCAATCCTCCCCCAACAGCACACACAAACAAGCAACCCCCCCCCCAACAGCACACACAAACAAGCAATCCTTCCCCTTCCGCCCCCCCAACAGCCCACACAAACAAGCAATCCTTCCCCTTCCGCCCCCCCAACAGCACACACAAACAAGCAATCCTCCCTCAACAGCACACACAAACAAGCAATCTTCCCCCAACAGCACACACAAACAAGCAATCCTCCCCCAACAGCACACACAAACAAGCAATTCCTCCCCCCCCCCCCCCAACAGCACACACAAACAAGCAATCCTTCCCCTTCCGCCCCCCCCCAACAGCACACACAAACAAGCAACCCCCCCCCCCCCCCCCCACCGTAGCAAGCAATCCTCCCCCAACAGAACACACAAACAAGCAATCCTCCCATCCAAAAAATACCGCCAAATTGGCAATCTTCCCCACCCCAGTGACAAGCAATCCTTTCTCCCCCCTCCCCCCAATCCCAGCAATGCTATTTAGATACAACAGATTCCAGGTCCAGAACCGAAAATGAAAAAGGTGGCCTACAGAAATATCTGAGGCGGTGAATGCCGCCGTACATGAGGCACACAGACGGGCTCGTTCTAGGGCTCTCTTCTTAACCTGACCCTGAAAGACATACCAGGATGAGCGAAAATACGAAGACGCACCAGTGTACCGATCTACTGGCAGACATGCATACCACATCATCATGAGCTGCAGTGGTCAGCGACCCATAGCTTACTGCTAGCGTCAGGGCCAGCGAACCAGAGCTGCCAAGACCCTTCTACACCTCCACGCGGTGATCCTGGATAACAGGCTGCAGCAGGATAGACTGGCTAAGGAGAAGGTAATCGAAGAGGGAATGCTAACCCGGTACTAAAAAAATGCTTGCTGAAGTCGGATGTGTTGGATCGAAAGGTGCAAATATCGCAGTCAAGCTGTAAACTACGACACAACGCATTCCGTTCTCTGGACTACATTCTGGTACTTAAGCACTTTCAGGGTTTAGTAGCGGGAGATTGAGAACGAACGAAGCCAAGTCAAACCAAATCATCTCTAATACGTCAATGAAACAGGCCAGGCACCTCAGTTCGGTTTGGTGAATTCTGTCCAATAGAGATTGTCAATATTCCCAGCTGCTCTGTTGCTCTATATGTAACTTGAAGCTTCTCTGTATTTGCTTTCTAAAACTGTTATATTCCCCGAACGAATTGAGCAGAGCCGAAAAGGGTAATAAATAATAGCACCACCGAGGGTTGGATACAGGGCTGGCTGCGCCGTCCAATCGATACCTTTAGTCCCACAAACTTGAAAGTATATTTCCTGATCTGTTGATAATCGATGTTACTGCACTTGGAATAGACCAAATACGCTCAATCCCTCTCAGCAAATGGCGAATGGTGTAGATACTGATGGTTCTCGTAGCGCTCTTGTTGTACACACTCCCCATCCACCCTGGCGCCCCTCTCTGCTGGACCGTCGTAAGATTTCAAAATATATGCATCACTGGCCCACTGACTGCAGTGTCTTCATCCAAAACACTGTTGTTGATCAGCTTAGAAACCTTACCTCATTGCCAATGTCTCCACTCCAGGATAGAGTTCCTTCATCCCCGTCAACACCACATCCCGAAAGATGCATACACGTACCCGGAGGTTCAATCCCTATCCATCTATGCCACTGTCAGTCCTTCTACACCCGCCGTAGCAAGGATTGCCGGTCAGAGACGATCACGGTCCTCATTAAAGAGGTCCCAGGCAACCACCTCAGAGCTGAAGTCATGCCTGGATCTTCATTCTGATACCTGACGTTATTGACAAGCTCGACACTTCAACACAAATAGACAGATGAATGGTTGAGGGCCTGGCATGTAAATATAGACAGGTGAATGGTTGAGGGCCTGGCATGTAAATATAGACAGGTGAATGGTTGAGGGCCTGGCATGCAAATATAGACAGGTCAATGGTTGAGGGCCTGGCATGTAAATATAGACAGGTGAATGGTTGAGGGCCTGGCATGCAAATATAGACAGGTCAATGGTTGAGGGCCTGGCATGCAAATATAGACAGGTCAATGGTTGAGGGCCTGGCATGCAAATATAGACAGGTCAATGGTTGAGGGCCTGGCATGCAAATATAGACAGGTGAATGGTTACTTACTTGGCATGCAAATATAGACAGATGAATGGTTACTGACTTGGCATGCAAATATAGACAGGTGGGTGGTTGAGGGCCTGGCATCCAAATATAGACAGGTGAATGGTTGAGGGATTGGCATGCAAATATAGACAGGTGAATGGTTACTGATTGGTATGCAAATATAGACAGGTGAATGGTTGATGGATTGGCATGCAAATATAGACAGGTGGGTGGTTGAGGGCCTGGCATGCAAATATAGACAGGTGAAGGGTTAGTGACTTGGCATACAAATATAGACAGGTGAAGGGTTACTGACTTGTCATGAAAATATAGACAGGTGAATAGTTGCTGGCCTGGCATGCATTTCTTGAAGTCGTATGCTTCGCTAGGAGCTGAATAGATATTAATTGATAAAATAGTTTTATTATTTAGAACTGATAGTTTGGACTAAATCGCGAAACAAATCCAAAATAATGTCGAATAAAACCAAACACTATGAGGATTAAGGCAGATGCGGGTCTCAGGTTCAGAAAGATGGTCTCCGGTGTAGAAACGGGAGACAAAGAGGTCGTTACTGAGTCAACCATATTCTGAAAGGGGATTAGAAACGCGGAAGCGAACGAGTTACTGGGACTAAACGGTGCCAAATAGGACAATGAGATTATGAATCGTCAGACCGAATGGACAGAGACAAAATAGAATTATGAATAATAACTATTAAAATGGCATTTTTGTCATTGCAACGGTCGACTTGGGAATGCGTTTATGGAAATCGATTATAAAAAGTGACTACCAATACAGTCGCACCGTCACCTATTAGGGCTGCGTCATTTTATACGAGAGGGGCGGGTGTGGCGGGGGAGGGGGCGCAGATATAGATGTAAAGATCAGAATTTGAAAGTCCAGGCATTCGTGACACTAAACAGCATGTGGAAATCCAGAGAAATCAAGATTCACCCAAAAGTTATAAAATTCAACGTCCAGTATCAAGTCGGTGCTGTTGTATGTTCGGAGACATGGAGAACGACCAAGGTCATACAACAAAGACTCCAGTCCTTCGTTAACAGGTGTCTTCGAAGGATAATGGGCATACAGTGGCAGGGCATTGGGAAGGAAGAAGACTGATGCGCAAGGAGTCAACAACAGCTACTGGAACAATAAATTATAAGAGGGAAATGGGTCTGGATTGGAAATACGCTAAAGATACCGCCCAACATAGCCAGGCAGGCTATCACTCGGAATCATCAAGGGAAAAGAAAAAGAGGTGGACCTGATATTCCAGGACAGCGTGTGCTAGAGAAATGGGGTAATGGCCCAGTCGCTGGGCAGGTTACAGATTCGGGCTCTACACATTATATGCCTAATTTCAGCAATGCTCTATACAAGATATCAGCAATTCTTGTAAGGCAATATCAGCCACAATTTAGCCAGAACATCATCCCCCATCTGGACCCAATATTAGCCACTCTATCGACCCAAAATCAATCACATTCTAGCCAAAACATTAGCTACCATCTGGATCCAACATTCGCCACTATCTCGACCAAAAATCATCCACATTCTAGCCAAAACATTAGCCTCCATTGGACTAATATCAGCTGCATTCTAGCCAGAAAATTAGCTACCATCTGGATCCAACATTAGCCACTATCTCGACCAAAAATCATCCACATTCTAGCCAAAACATTAGCCCTCTTTGGACTAATATCAGCTGCATTCTAGCCAAAACATCAGCCACATTCTAGTCAGAATATTAGCCACAACTTTGACCAAATGTTAGCCCCTATTTTGACCCAAAATTAGCCACATTTTAGCCAAAATATTATTCACCTTTGGACCCGCCATTAGCCATTATTTCGGCCCAATATTAATGTCGCAGTGATAACAAATCTTACGATAGAAAAGAAATACTGGGCTCAAGATGCTGAGCAATGGGTGAGCTGCAGCGGTCATCGACCCCAAAGCTGACTGCTAGCGTCAGTGCCAGCGACCCAGAGATGACAAGACCTCGTGGTGATCGTGGATAACTTGATGCAACATTGCAAAGGAGAAAGGATCGAAGTATGAAGGCTATCCTGCCACCCAAAAATGTATCGGCACGAAAGGTGCAAATATCGCATTCAAGCTGTAAACTACGTCGTGTTACTTGATAGAAAAGAAAAGAACGACAAAAAGGAAGAAGGAAGAAGGAAGAAGAAGAAGAAGAAAAGGGAATTCCCGAGATAAACGTTTTCTTTCTAATGAAGGGAAACTACGAGTACATGTTTGGTCGCTGTTAACCCTTTAACCCTTCACTCACACCCTGACCCTGAAAAAGGAAAAACATGTTCATTCTCAGTTCTTAGTCGACCTGTACTTCTACAGATGCCCCTATGCAGGTCCCAGCTCTGGTATGAGCTGGAGATAACCGGGATAAAGATTTCCTGCTTAGGGTGCTAGGCTCGAGCAACTTAATACTCCGCAGCGTTGGGATAAGCACTTACGAATGGTGGTTAACCGATGTGCGAGTCCATCTTAATATACTCAAACACTAGAGCAAAGTAGACTCGCAACCTGTTAGGTGCCATCTATACTGCTCTAAACAAACCACTTAACCAAAACCGATGTTATGCCATGTCACACAGTTGGTATTTTCTTACGACATGCTCACTGTGGAGCAGTGGTGCTATTCTTATCTTTGCCACACACAAAGACCCCGGCGGACCGCTCGGGCACATAGTGAAGAGAATGCTGATGAGAATTTTCTAATAAATATATTGGAGGTTAGTGTGCAGTGAGTTAATGATGGCTGATGTAGGGATGAGTAGAAACGTTCTAATCAAAAGGCCGCATAATGTCTATGTAACGCTCCTGGACACCCGCTGTTTCACAGCAACCAGGTGCACATTCCATTTAACGAGCATCTTGAACAGAATCCAAGCACACCACTCGTGAGTGCCAGCTATGTACGAACCAGGGTGTAGTCAACATGAATAGCTTGGAACATTATCAACGGAGCCGGGATGGAGCACAGGGAATGGGCTGGCAGCAGCCAGTGACTCATAGCTGGTTGCTTGCATCATGGGTCAGCAAACCGGAGCTGGCAAAGACCCTGTTCTGTCTACAAGTGGCGGTCCAGGAAACAGACTGTACTTGTGTAGTCTGGCTAAAAGAATGTGGATGACATAAGAAATGGGATGTGTCAGGCCAAAAATGCGCAGATATCACAGTTTTGCCGTAAACTACAGCACAATGCTCTTCTCAGAGCGAACGCCAAACAATAATAATAATAATAATAATAAAACGAAAGAGAAGAAGAAAAATAAAAACAAAAAGAAGAAGAAGAAAAAGAAAGAAGAAGAAGTCTTAGAAGGTAGAAGAGAAAGAAGAAGAAGAAGAAGAGGAAGAAGAAGAAGGAGTAAGAAGAAGAAGAAAAGAAGAACAAGTATTAGAAGGTAATAGAGGAAAAAGAAGAAGAAGAAGAAGAAGAAGAAAACCAACAAGAGTAAGATGATAATGATGATAGTGTTCAACAAACATATTTAATCCCCTCTGTTTCAACAAATTTATCTATTCTTTGCAACGTTAAGGTTCAGAAGCTACGTTAAAGTTAGTCCAATTTCCGACTGTTCTCACACACGGTAGTTAGCTTCTGCCAGTGCCCTGGGCACCACGACTTACTTCTCCTGCTCTGGTCATCACGACTTACTTCCCCTGCTCTGGGCACAGCACTTACTTCCCCTGTCCTGGGCACCATGACTTACTTACCCTGTCCTGGCACCCCGATTAATTTCCCCTGTCCTAGGTACCTCGACATTCTTCCCCTGAGCTGGGCACCACGACTTACTTCCCCTGCCCTGGGCACCACAACTTACATTCCCTGGTCTGGTCACTACAACTTACCTCCCCTGTCCTGGGACCATGACTTACTTCCCCTACCCTGGGCACCTCGACTTACCTCCCCTGTCCTGGGGACCATGACTTACTTCCCCTACTCTGGGCACTTCGACTTACTTCCCCTACCCTGGGCACCTCGACTTACCTCCCCTGTACTGGGGACCATCACTTACTTCCCCTACCCTGGGCACCTCGACTTACCTCCCCTGTACTGGGACCATGACTTACTTCCCCTACCCTGGTCACCACGACTTACCTCCCCTGCCCTGAGCACCACGTCAGACATCATGTCTCCAATGTCCACCCACGTGGATTGCCTTGTCATTCTCCCACAACATGTCATCCATTTTCCTCGTTTCCAGAAGGTTTTAGCAGATCATTAGGTGGTCTGGATCGTGTGTGGAGAGTTCGTGCATGTTGATTGAAGGCAGCAGGCTGTGTTATGATCCATCCTGCATCGATAGTGAAGTGATTAGCCGACTGAAAAGTCGTTTCCAGGGATTGATGTTTTAATTACAGTCTACTTGTAGACTTCTGTCATACCTCCTGACCCATGGTACAGATATTCTTGTTAGCGTGTCTGGCTAGCTTTGTGATATATCGCTCGCTGTTCGTAGCAAGGGTTCTATTCCCGTTACTGACACACTTCAGTCGACACATCAGGAAATACAAGGCGTGTTCAAATGAAACCTGAACCTAACTGCACCAAGTGAACATACGTACGACGCGCATGATGATGTCAGTTCTGGTGTAAACAGCATATACCAACCTACGCCTCGTAGGTACCTGTCTTACTGTTTGAAAATTAAAACAGCGAGAAAATGAACTGGCTACCCCATCTGTGGTCTCGTACAATGAAGCCTCTAACACTTCATCCCAAGCGACGGTAGCCCTATCATTCGGATATATCGGACATGAAAGAGAATCATCTATGCAGATCTAGAAACCATATTTGTCGTTCAAATAGAGCATATATGAAATAAGATCATCTGCACAGATCTAAAAACCATATTCTTCGTTGAAATAGAGCATATATGAAACAGGATCATCTGCACAGATCTAAAAACCATATTCTTCGTTGAAATAGAGCAGAAAGGAAACAAGAGCATTTGTGCCGATCCAGAAATCATATTCGGTGTTAAAATGGAGCACACATTAAACAAAACCATATGTGGGGAATCCAGAAACCATATTCTTCGTTCAAATAGAGCATACATGAAACATAAGAGCATCTCTGCAGATCCAAAAACCATATTCTTCGTTGAAATTGGGCAAAAATTAAATGAGGTCATTTGCGCAGATAGAAAAGCCATTTTCTTCGTTCAAATAGATAATACGTTAAATAAAACTATCTGTACAGAGCCAAAACCCATATTTTATTCGTTCAAACAGAGACTACATGAAACAATCATCTGAAAGCAATCCAAAAATAATTTCCTTCGCCAAATTAAAAAATTACACAATTGCCTTTAATCTAAGATATATTTCTATATTTATAACTGCATGTGCAGACAAAGAAAGGAACGCTCAGATGTGTCTTTGTATGTCTGAGCTATCTAAATTTAGCCTTCATGCAGGATACCACGTGGTAGGATTTTCGTTACCTTTATTATTGTAGATAAATGTACAGTCATCCCCATGGGTAGATCCAATACGGCACATAATTATAAAATAGGAGAGAACAATATTAGAAAGATAGATAAGGAAAGGGACCTAGGGGTTATAATAGATCATACAGGTAAGGTGAGTGAGCAAGTTCAGGTAGCAGTAAAAAAGGCAAATGTAATGTTAGGTATGATAAAAATAAATATTAAACATAGGAGCAAGGAGGTGATAGTCAAACTGTATAATTTGTATAAAGCTTTAGTTAGACCTAGATTGGAGTACTGTGTACAGGTGTGGAGTCCTTATCATAGAGGGGATATAAACATGCTGGAAAGAATACAAAAAAGAGCGACAAAGCTGATAGTGGGATTACAGAATTACAGTTATGAGAAAACATAAACCGGCCTACAGTGTCTCGAAGAGAGAAGAATTCGTGGTGACTTAATACAGGTTTATAAGATGATCAGAGGAATGGATAAATTAGACTATAACAAGTTTTTTTGTTAAAAACAGCCACCCACAATAACAAGAGGGCATAGCTACAAGCTGACTAAAGAGAGGTCCAGATTAGAAATTAGGAAATATTTTGTTAGTCAGAGAGTGGTGAATGCTTGGAATGCATTGCCAGGGGAGGTAGTGAAGGCAGGGACGGTTAATGCATTTAAGAATAAATTGGATGCGCATAACTTTTAGAGCAAGGTAATGTAAATGAAACTGGTTGTATACAGACTCTACAGGGTCTTCTAAACCAGTATAAAGACGTTAAGTTAAGTTAAGTTAAGTTAAGTTAAGTTAAGTATCCCAGGCAGCGGCTAATAGCCTTCTCTTTTTCCATTGTTAACTGTCATTTGTTCTTTTACGTGAAGTACAAGATACACGGTAAAGTCATGAGGCTAGCAAACTCATTATGTCAAGCGTCGAATTCAAAAACGTACTAAAGTGCTTCATCCAGGCTTCCTGTTTGGAAACAAGCCTTCATGATCGCCCTGTTTTTCAATCAGAGCGTAAATGAAACAAAAGCATTTGAAGAGAATCCAAAAGTCATTTCCTTGGCCAAATTGAAAGATTAGACAACTCTCTTGTATCTAACCAGAGCATCTTGGCTGCACTCTGCAAACTCTTGCAAATTAATTTATGTTTCCTGGTGTTTTCCTGTGAGTGACGGAGGCAGAGGCACTGAGGGCGGCAGTGGAAGAAATGGCAACACACAGTGAAAACGAGAGCCACATAGTCTTGCTGACAGATGCTCTCGCCGTAGTCACAGCGCTAAAAAGCCAAAAAAACACTGAGCTTAATGACTTAAGAGCAGCACTCTGCAAACTGTGCCAGCTGTCCGCACCAAAAAGGGTAGTGGTACAGTGGGTTCCGTCACACTGCAACATCCAAGGCAACGAGGAGGCAGATAGACTGGCAAAAGAAGGTGCAAGGCTACCACAAACAGATACCAGTATGACGTACGAAGAGTCAAAACGGCTTATCAAAGCCAGGTACATGACTAAATGGGAAACCGAACATACTGGTTACACCAAAAACGATGCCTATTACCAGTTGAACCGAAGAGAGCAGGTCGTTGTCTTCAGACTTCGCACTGGCCACAATAGACTGAGGTACCACCTATTCAACAAATTGAAGATAGGGTGTACCGACGAATGCCCGTGCGGTACTGGTAAAATGACCACTGAACATCTGCTGCAGAACTGCCCGACATACGGCGATCAGAGAGAGCAGATGTGGCCATTGCCAGTGGAACTGCAAGACAAGCTCTATGGTAGTGGCGAGAGTCTCAGGACGACCGCCGCTTTTTTCGAAAAAATAATGGTTCCTGTCTGACTGTGTACGCAGAAGAAGAAGAAGATTTCCTTCGCCAAATTGAAAGATTAGACAACTCTCTTGTATCTAGCCAGAGCATCTTGGCTGCACTCTGCAAACTCTTGCAAATTAATTTATGTTTCCTGGTGTTTTCCTGTGAGTGACGGGGAAAACTGGTGTACGATTGTAGTCGGGACAAATTTGTACTGATAACTGTTCGCTCTTTCTTTCTGGAATGTGTTTCGTTTTATTTCTGGTTGAACCGTTTCGAGTGGGTGGAAGATGCAATGTAAAAGGAATGTGCCTATACAAGAATTTTTTGTAACAGGCAAGCTCGCGGTAATTTAACTGGGTGGTCGAAGTACGTGAGTATCGCTTACGTCGTGAGGAGGTCCAGGATTCAAACCCTAATGGTGTGTTTTCTTTATCATTTTTGGTTTAAAATCTGATCAATCTAACATTCTATTATGGTGTCAATAAATAATAAATATTTGAGCTCGGGAAAACAGATGCGGTTTGTTTATGTTCCAGCTGTAAGCGCCACCAGATTAACATTGTTGTAAAACGAGTTCATTTTTTTTTACCAATAAAGAGGGTCATTTTTGAACGACAAGAAACATGTTTCTGTCTGCTTGCGTTACAAAAGCAAACCAACTCTACATAATTCCTTTAGGAAACTAATTTTAGACAATACGGTGGTCTAGGGGTGTGATATTTGCCTAATGGGCTAAAGGTACATTGCTAAAATCCTAGACGAATCAGATGATTTGTTTGTTCTTCGAATTTCCTGTTTAAAATCTAATTTAAACTTTCATTAAAAGTATGATATTCGTCCATCACATGTGATGAAGACCATTCTCTTTGTTTAGCCGCGGGGACAGTATTCTTTCTTGCTGTGTCCAGTGAATTGGGTGACTTGCTTGGTGATTTGGATTAAAGTGAGAAAGAAATTGCGTCGTTTGTCATTTCACTCTCTCGTTCCAAGCTACCCCTGGCCAGTGACAAGATATTTATCGAAACGACTAGAGATAGCACACAATGCAGATTTTTATTTAGGGTTTATTACCGAAAAATTTCCCGAAAGCGGGTATACAACAAGGCAGCGGAGGTGGGTGAAATCTATCGTTGTGTGTCATGCCTTTCCCATAACGGCAAGAGGTAGCAGTGACATCACTCAGCGTGTGAGTGAGTTAGGCGTCTCTCGCGGGCTGTATTCTAGTCCACTATAATCGTGTCTAAATTTTACATACCGAAACCGACACTGTTTGCCGGTGAAGCGAAGGATGTCAATCTCCTGAAGTTCAGCCGTGTGATCTAGACCGTGATTTACGACACAGGTTTAAGCGTAGTGCTATTCATATAGCCGATGTCCAGACCAGGATAATCGAACAAAACAAACCACACACCAAAAAAAAACAATTAACCAGTCCAAAATGAAAACAACAACACGTTTCCATGAACATAAGTGTAGGTCGTCGACTAGAGTGAATTCCAGGCAAATGCGTGGTCTGGCGACATCCATAATGAACTAAAACACCAGAGCAATGTAGACCGCCAGCCGGTTACGGCCCCATCTTTGTTACTCTTTAAAAGTACATTAAAAGTACATTAACAGTACATTTCTGCTTATTAAAAGTACAGTTCCACTGGCGGGAAAAGGTTCTTCTCGCGTCTGCTAGTTAATATTAATGTGGATTCCTCTATGGCGGTGTCATCTTCAAAGGAATTGTCATTGATTGAAATAAATATATAATTATAATCGATAAACGATCACAACCAGCCAACATTAGAAAGACGAATGGCATGAGAGACATAGAAGACGGATTGATTACACGCTAACTAATGTATTGAAAACCCTAGAGTTGTGTAAGGAGTTAGCGTTCCTTGTTTGCTGTGTGAGTGGTGTGTACAAATTGGGTTGAGGTAAATTTGAATCTTCTTCTTGTAGACTCTGGAGTCTTAACATCGGAGGAAAGAAGAATGGCTCCACTTCACCTCTACGTATGTTCCAAAGGACGAACAAAGAGAGTTGTGTATGGGGCTAGCAATCTCATCGAGCGAAACTAATTTAAATACCACTTAATCCCGAGTGGTTTTATGGGGTCTTTATGTATGACGAAGAAGAGATTATCACTACTGCCTCACAGAGAATATGTCGAAAGAGGCGACTAACTGTGTGACATGGCAGAACACCGGACATGGCTATGTGGTTGTCAAGAGCAGAAACATGTGTGCCTAACAATATGTTGGTCTGTTTTACTATAGTGTTTGAGTCTGTTAAGATGGACTCAGCGGATAAATGTATCTGACTCCGCGAACTGCTCTGTGCCACAGTGGATACACTTATCTGAATCCGCGAGCTGCTCTGTGCCACAGTTCATAAACTTATCTGACAACGTGAGCTGTTCTGTGCCACAGTGGATAAACATATCTGACTCCGCGAGCTGCTCTGTGCCACAGTTGATAAACCTATCTGACAACATGAGCTGTTCTGTGCCACAGTGGATAAACTTATCTGACTCCGCGAGCTGCTCTGTGCCACAGTTGATAAACTTATCTGACAACGTGAGCTGTTCTGTGCCACAGTTGATAAACTTATCTGACTCCGCGAGCTGCTCTGTGCCACAGTGGATAAACTTATTGGACTTCGCGATCTGTTCTGTGCCACAGTAGATAAACTTATCTGACTCCGCGAGCTGCTCTGTGCCACAGTGGATAAACTTATTGGACTTCGCGAGCTGCTCTGTGCCACAGTGGATAAACGTATTGGACTTCACGAGCTGCTCTGTGCCACAGTGGATAAACTTATCGGACTCCGCAAGCTGCTCTGTGCCATAGTGGATAAACTTATCTGACAACGTGAACACCCGTTTCTCACAGGGAATAAACCCCTCCCGAGCTGTAAGCAACACATAGTAACTAGTTTATTAATATCTGGGGTATAATAGCAGAGTTCTGGAATTAGCAAGGCGAGACTGACATTCTTGACAATAAACAAATTATGGAGATCCAACAAAATCAAGATCCACAACGAAGTTAAAATATTCAACGCTAGTGTCAAATCGATGTTGTTGTATGGACCAGAGACATGGAGAACGACCAATGTCATACAACAAAGAATCCAGTCCTTCTTTAACAGATGCCTGTGGAGAATAATGGGGATAGAGTAGCGGAAGATGATGAAGAATGAATACCTATGGGAAAGGAGTCAATAACAGTCGCTGGGAAAACAAATTAATCCAAGAAAATATGACTGGATGGGACATTCGCTGCAAATTCTTTGGTTTCTTTGGTTTGGTTTGGCTTGGCTTCGTTCATTCTCAATCTCCCGTTACCAAACCCTAAAAGGACTTAAGTAGCAGTATGTATTCCAGAGAACGGAATGCGTTCTGTCGTAGTTTACATCTTGACTGTGATATTTGCACCTTTCGGTCCAACACAACCGACTTCGGCAAGCATTTATTTGAGTAACGGGTTAGCATTCCCTCTTCCATCTCTTCTCCTTAGCCAGTCTGCCCTGCTGCAGCCTGTTATCCAGGATCACCGCGTGGAGGTGTAGAAGGGTCTTGGCAGCTCTGGTTTGCTGGTCCTGACGCTAGCAGTCAGCTATGGGTCGCTGACTACTGCAGCTCAGGCGCTGCTCAGCATCTGGATCGCAGAGACACTTAAATTAACTCCTCTTTACTGATGCCCAAGCAATAACAGCAACCTCAGAAAAACAACTGCAGGAACAAATCTACAATCTTAATGAGGTCTGTACGGACTACAACATGAAAATAAACATAGAGGAAACTAAAGTTATGAGGATGCAAGAAAGGAAATAGAAACAACCATATTAATGGAAAACCAAGAAGTAAAACAGTTGAAAAATTTCACGTCCCTGGGTTACATAACCTCAATAGATAGAAAAGGAGACACTGCAATCCAACACAGATGCAATAAAGCAAGTCAAATCATTGGGCTGGTGTTCCCGATATTACAATGTAAGCACGTGGCAATGGATACAAAAAGAACGCTATACAACACGATATCCCTACCCGCATTGTGCTATCAGTGACAAAATTTGACATTGACAAGCGAAGATAAAATAAACATCGTAACAAGAGAGATGAAATGCCTGCGGATAATAATTGGAGTAACAATAATTGATATAATCAGAAACGAAGATATTGGGCGGCAAGTAGGTACAAGACCAGTGCTAGACCTCAAGAGACAAGTAGGTACAACACCAGTGCTAGACCACATCAAGAGACAAATAGGTACAACACCAGAGCTAGACCTCATCAAGAGACAAGTAGGTACAACACCAGTGCTAGACCTCATCAAGAGACAAGTAGGTACAACACAAGTGCTAGACCTCATCAAGAGACAAGTAGGTACAACACCATTGCTAGACCTCATCAGGAGACAAGTAGGTACAACACCATTGCTAGACCTCATCAAAAGACAAGTAGGTACAACACAAGTGCTAGACCTCATCAGGAGACAAGTAGGTACAACACCATTGCTAGACCTCATCAGGAGACAAGTAGGTACAACACCATTGCTAGACCTCATCAGGAGACAAGTAGGTACAACACCAGTGCTAGACCTCATCAAGAGACAGCAAACCAAATGGTTCGGCACCAGATGGTATCCCTCTGAAATGAACGCTAGACGGATACAATGGATTCAAAGCCAAGGGCCATCCACGCGATGGATAGCAGAAATAACAGAAGTGGTGAAACACTCCATATACGAGGCACAACTTGGGCCCGGTCAAGAAACCTGTCATAACGTGACACGGAAAGATTCAAACAGGACAGAAAAAGCGACAAGAAATGAAGAGAGAATCCTTCAAGGAAGTTGGTTGATCGCATTAATTCATTCAGTTCATTAAGAAGTGCTACCTGGGCCATAAGACGGAGTTAACGAGCTGACTTCAGTCAGTGAACCGTATCTGGCTGATTACGTCATGGTCAGTGAACAGTGACTGGCTGATTACGTCATGGCCAGCGAACAGTGACTGGCTGATTACGCCATGGTCAGCGAACCGTAACTGGGTGATTATGTCATTATCAGCGAATAGTGACTGGTTGATTACGTCATGGCCAGCGAACAGTGACTGGCTGATTACGTCATGGTCAGCGAACCGTAACTGGGTGATTACGTCATGGTCAGGGAACCATAACTGGCTGTTAACGTCATGGTCAGAGAACAGTGACTGGCTGATTACGTCACGGTCAGCGAACCATAACTGGCTGTTTACGTCATGGTCAGCGAACCATAACTTGCTGTTTACGTCATGGCCAGCGGACAGTGACTGGCTGATTACGTCATGGTCAGCGAACCGTAACTGGGTGATTACGTCATGGTCAGGGAACCATAACTGGCTGCTATCGTCATGGTCAGCGAACCATAACTGGCTGCTAACGTCATGGTCAGCGAACCATAACTGGCTGTTTACTTCATGGTCAGGGAACCATAACAGGCTGCTAACGTCATGGTCAGGGAACCATAACTGGCTGCTAACGTCATGGTCAGGGAACCATAACTGGCTGCTAACGTCATGGTCAACGAACCATAACTGGCTGTTTACGTCATGGTCAGCGAACTTTGTTGTTCCAGACCGCATTTCGCATCAAGTGGTTGTCATGGAAACAGGTTAAGATGAAAAATGGTTAAGAGAACAGGAATCGCAAAGTTAAAGTAAACCAGATCCCAAAAATGGCGTGCGGAAATCGGATGTTACGGGCTGAAAAGCGCATATATCGCAGCCTCTGTGTAAACTATGAAACAGCTTTACAACGTACGTCTCGAGGCGGATGGGGAAGCAGAAGAAGAAGAAGAAAAAGAGGAGGTGAAGGATGAAGAATAGGAGAAGGATGAGGAAGAGGAGGAGCAGAAGAGAAGAAGAAGAACAAAAAGAAGAAGAAGAAGAGGCGGTGGAGGAAAAAGAAGAGAAGGATGAGGAAGAGGAGGTGAAGTAGAAGAAGAAGAAGAGGAAGAAGAAGAAGAGGAAGAAGAAGAAGAAGAAGAAGAAGAAGAAAAAGAAGAAGAAGAAGAAGAAGAAGAAGAAGAAGAAGAAGAAGAAGAAGAAGAAGAAGAAGAAGAAGAAGAAAAAGAATCTAAAAGAGCAAGCTGTCAGTAACTGTCCGGACAAAAATGATAGCGGTAATTACACTCTTACCGAATAGTGGCAGCCCCTCCAGCACGCAAAAGACATAGCACACAAATCACATGTCTGTTTTCACGCCTCGTTTATACACGACATAGGAATGGAGCGGAAAACCTCAGAGTGAAACAGGGAGAAATGGAGAGACAGAGACAGAGAGCGAGAGACAGAGGGTGATAGAGAGAGACAGAGAGCGAGAGACAGAAGGTGATAGAGAGACAGAGAGCGAGAGATAAAGAGTGATCCAGTAGAGATAGAGACAGAGAGACAGAGACAGAGAGAGACAGAGATACACACACAGAGAGACAGAGTGAGAGACATAGAGACAGAGATTTCAGATCAGACCACTCCAACCCCCACCTCTAAGAACCACATCAATAACGCCCAAATGTTAAACTCTATCAACTCTGCCTTCCATCTCTCCGCCCTGTCTCTGTGTTCTCTGCCCTTTCTCTTCAAACGTTGCCATATATCCTTTCATGTCTAAAATATATAACGCCACTTTTCGGGTAGAATACTCCCTAACTCATTATTTTGTTTATATTGTCATTAATATAAACTCAAAGGGTGTCGAGTGTGGAATAGCCTCCTGGGTTTGAAAGAACACTCCAGATACGGTATCCCATATATGAAGTGAGGTGAATATTCCCATTTTCCTCCATCGGATCAGACAGGAAATGACGTGCATGCTTTACAAATATGATGCATGGAAAAGAAGAGTTAACAAATTGATTTCCTTAGAGATCGGGTAAAAAAGGTAGATTGTACGAGAGAGCTTCCAATGAAAATGTGATTTTTGTTGGGTTCTTAAAATGTATTACGAAAAAGTGCTACACAACTCCATCAATTTCCGGGTGAGGTCTCTAGTGCGTTCAACAAAAGTTCTCCAAAGCGAACACTGTACATGGATTCCGCTAGTTCTTAGTTGACCTGTACTTCTACAGGGACAGATGCCCTTGTGCAGGTCCCAGCTCTGGTTTGAGCTGGATGTAGCCGGGAGAAGGGTTTCCTGCTTAGCGGGCTAGGCTCGAGCAGCGTAATACTCCGCTGCGTTGGGACAAGCGCTTACGATGTGTGAATCCATCTTAATAGACTCAAACACTAGAGCAAAGTAGACCCGCAGCCTGTTAGACGCCATCTATGCTCCTCTAAACAAACCACCTAACCATGGCCGGTGTTATGCCATGTCACAGTTAATCGCCTCTTACTTACGACATGCTCCCTGTGTGGCAGTGGTGCTATTCTTGTTCTTGTCATACACAAAGACCCCGGCAGACCACGCAGGAAAGATGGAAAAAATATGTTCATTTTTAAATTATTGGAATATTATAAATATAAAAACATATTGATCTTGATGGATTCCTCAAGAGAAAAAGTATTTGGGTCACATGTGCAGCCAGGCGTGAATTACGTCATGTTTTTTTCAATTCTGGAGTCTGCTGCCATGCAGACATTTTGTGGAACTGGGGCGCATCATTGGAAGATATGGTGTGCTGGACCTTCAGCCTTATCTTGTCTTATCCACTTGTGCAGTGACGTGTCGTGGGGTCCGTAGTTTTCTGTCCAGGGTTAGACGTGTCGCAGAAGTGGTCCTCATTCCATGACGATTTAGAATATCCGAGGCGGCCATCTCTAAACGCTGTTATGACGTCATGTGGTTCAGCTGCACGTGATGTAGGACACTCGGGAACTCCCTAGCAACAGTAATGCCAACTTCTACGACAAAATGGCACCGTGTTTCCAACTTCCATCGTAATTTAAAAATGTTCATTTCAAGCCTCCTTCGTACAAAATAGTATGTATATGTATACAGTGCTCTCTATTAGCTTGGCACTACCATTTCATGATACTGGATGTAGGGATAAACTCCTATCAGCGATACGCTCCAGGCAATTCAGCTGTAAATCGGTACATGGCCTATCGCTAGGTACAGAGATGAGGGAAATGATTAGAGTACTGGCAGATTAAGCTAAGAGATTAAACTTCTACTACCGGTATGCTCCAGTCGACCCGACTGTAAATAAAGGGGACAGTCACTAGGTAACAGGAATTGTATGATGATATGCATGGGAGAGTAAGTACAAGAGAAAGTCTTATTTCAGGACATAATATGTTTCTTTAGCAATACTGCATGTAAGAGATTGATCAGCATGCGCATGTGCAATATAGTGTAAACATGATCACCCCCTCCCGTCAACTTGCATCAAGAAAGAAAAACGAGGAATTATTCGTTTTTTGTGTGGACAGAGGGTGGGAAACCTGAAATCTACAGAAGAATGAAGGTTCTGCGTGGAGAGATATGTTTGAGTGTAGGAATAGGTAGAAGGATTTCAAAACGGAATACAAAACGTCATTGATGAACCGCGGCATGAGAGACCAGCAAGCGGGACAAATGACAGGGTGAAACATCAGACCGACCAGCTAGTCCATGGCAACAGGCGAGCCACTTTTGATCAAAAAGGCGTGGACATCAACAAGCTAGTAGACATGTGGACAAAGTGTGTTGGACATCCACAAGCTAGTGGACAGGTGGGCAAAGGGTGTTGGACATCCACAAACTAGTGGACAGGTGGACAAAGTGTGTTGGACATCCACAAGCTAGCGGACAGGTAGAAAAAGTGTGTTGGACATCCCCAAGCTAACGGACAGGTAGACAAAGTGTGTTGGACATCCACAAGCTAGCGGACAGGTAGACAAAGTGTGTTGGACATCCACAAGCTAGCGGACAGGTAGACAAAGTGTGTTGGACATCCCCAAGCTAACGGACAGGTAGACAAAGTGTGTTGGACATCCACAAGCTAGCGGACAGGTAGACAAAGTGTGTTGGACATCCACAAGCTAGCGGACAGGTAGACAAAATGTGTTGGACATCCACAAGCTAACGGACAGGTAGACAAAGTGTGTTGGACAACCACAAGCTAGCGGACAGGTAGACAAAGTGTGTTGGACATCCACAAGCTAACGGACAGGTAGACAAAGTGTGTTGGACATCCACAAGCTAGCGGACAGGTAGACAAAGTGTGTTGGACATCCACAAGCTAACGGACAGGTAGACAAAGTGTGTTGGACATCCACAAGCTAACGGACAGGTAGAAAAAGTGTGTTGGACATCCACAAGCTAGCGGACAGGTAGACAAAGTGTGTTGGACATCCACAAGCTAGCGGACAGGTAGACAAAGTGTGTTGGACATCCACAAGCTAGCGGACAGGTAGACAAAGTGTGTTGGACATCCACAAGCTAGCGGACAGGTAGACAAAGTGTGTTGGACATCCACAAGCTAGCGGACAGGTAGACAAAGTGTGTTGGACATCCACAAGCTAGCGGACAGGTAGAAAAAGTGTGTTGGACATCCACAAGCTAGCGGACAGGTAGACAAAGTGTGTTGGACATCCACAAGCTAGCGGACAGGTTGACAAAGTGTGCTGGACATCCACAAGGAGTGTTGCCATGCACAGGGGACTATGTCGAAAAATAAGGGACACATAATTTCTGATTCGTAAAATGTGTATATTAACGAAATTGCTGTTACTTAAGACTGTCCCTCGCACTAACATTGGCTTACAGCCAGATAATAAAAACGGCAGCGATTAAGTAACTGTCCACCTGACCTCATAAACAAGCCGTGGCCTCGTACAATGAAGTCTCCAACAATTCATCCCCATAAAAGTAGTCTATGTACTGTCCCCAGCCTGCACTTCATATAAACTTCAACGGCAGAGTTCCTCAGCCGCTGTTCGCTGTGAGCGATCGAGGGGGTAACAAATTAATATGTCCGACCTGGGAGGTGTTATCGCGCGCGTCCCTTATCATTGACCGAGCGTTTAGAACCGTGTAGCAGGATACATTTTCTATTATTATTGCTTTGTGCCGTCAGCTAGCAGTCAGCTTTGGGTCGCTTGCACTGACGCTAGCAGTCAGCTTTGGGTCACTGGCACTGACGCTAGCAGTCAGCTTTGAGTCACTGGCACTGACGCTAGCAGTAAGCTTTGGGTCGCTGGCCCTGACGCTAGCAGTCAGCTTTGGGTCGGTGGCCCTGACGCTAGCAGTCAGCTATGGGTCGTTACCACTACAGATCGTGTACTGCTCAGCATCTTGATCTCGTACGAGTCAATAAAGTCTGGAAATCCTGAAAGGGCTTAAGTAGCAGAATGTAGTCCAGAGAACAGAATGCGTTATGTCGTAGTTTACAGCTTGACTGCAATATTTACACCTTTCGGTCCAACACATCCGACTTCAGCAAGCATTTTTTGAGTACCGGGTTAGCATCCGCTCTTCGATCCCTTCTCCTTAGCCAGTCTGCCCTGCTGCAGCCTGTTATCCAGGATCACCGCGTGGAGGTGTAGAAGGGTCTTGGCAGCTATGGTTCGCTGACCATGACGCTAGCAGTCAGCTATGGGTCACTGACCACTGCAGCTCATGCGCTGCTACACATCTTAATCCGTAAGAATACGTTTAGGAACGTTACCAACAAAACAAACATTAATTTCAAACTTTAAGAACACTTACCTTTAAAGGTAGAAACATCCCCACACGAATACCCTAAAATTCCAGATCCACTTCGAACATTTGAGACATCAAACTATCACTTATAAGGTCTAACCAATTGTAGAACGATGTGAACAACTCTGACGACCAGATTTCCACATAACTGAACGATAGCATTTACTTCCCGTCACTCGCTGAAGGTAAACAAATGTTGATCTGGAACACGTGCGTAATTTGTTATGTAAACAAGCCACAGCAAAATTACGATATGCAGCTGCAATCCTAGATTACATTAGAATAAAGTTTTGTTATTATAGAAAACAGTAAACCTAGATTACATTAGAATAAAGTTTTGTTATTATAGAAAACAGTAAACCTAGATTACATTAGAATAAAGTTTTGTTATTATAGAAAACAGTAAACCTAGATTACATTAGAATAAAGTTTTGTTATTATAGAAAACAGTAAACCTAGATTACATTAGAATAAAGTTTTGTTATTATAGAAAACAGTAAACCTAGATTACATTAGAATAAAGTTTTGTTATTATAGAAAACAGTAAACCTAGATTACATTAGAATAAAGTTTTGTTATTATAGAAAACAGTAAACCTAGATTACATTAGAATAAAGTTTTGTTATTATAGAAAACAGTAAACCTAGATTACATTAGAATAAAGTTTTGTTATTATAGAAAACAGTAAACCTAGATTACATTAGAATGAAGTTTTGTTATTATAGAAAACAGTAAACCTAGATTACATTAGAATAAAATTTTTGTTATTATAGAAAACAGTAAACCTAGATTACATTAGAATAAAGTTTTGTTATTATAGAAAACAGTAAACCTAGATTACATTATAATAAAGTTTTGTTATTATAGAAAACAGTAAACACCTCGCCAGTCAGGCTGTCTTAAAAACAGACTATTTGCAGGGAACCCTACATGGAAGACTGATTGTCGTCTTGGTCAGAGCATTGACGCGACGTCCTGGTCAGTATGTTGTGCCTGACTGGACTAGCGTCTAACTTAATAGAAAACAGTGGACCTAGATTACAATGGAATAAAGTTATATTATCACAGAAAACAGTAAACCTAGATTACATTCGAATAAAGTTGCATTACAATAAGGAACAGTAAACCTAGATTACACTAGAATACAACTATACTAGGACAGAAAATTAAAAATCCAGATGGCATTATGACTAATGGTATTACGATGGAACAATTAAAACCTAAGATTGCACTAGAAAAACTGTGCAGTACCAAAGAACATATAAAATATAGATTATACTAGAATAACTGCGTATTGTGATAGAACATTAAACAAACCTATATTTCACTAGAAAAACTATCGCGATTGAACATTTAAAACCTAGATTACACTAGCAAATCTTGCAATTACGACAGACCATTTAAAACATAGATTACACTGGATTAAAGATTTATTACAGAAACATTCTAAAAACTTAAATGGCCTTTGAATATAATTGCATTGCGAAAGAAAACAGACAACCTTCATCAGGTCAACATCAATACATCTGTAAGACGCGAGTATACCTAGATACAGAAACGCAAACAAAAAATCACTTCCAAATCATACCGTCACACGGGATATTGTATCCGTTTCGCACCTCGCACATTGGCTGGTAGACTACTGGAATGTTTCTTCACTGCTCGTGTCGCGTCTAGCGCTCAACGATAGCTCGGTGTTGGCACGAAGGTGGCGTGCCAGAAGCGCTCACGCTGTGTTGGTTGTGTATACAATTGTGGGGTCATATGACAAGAAAAAGACAACTGAAAACTACTTGCATGTCGCGAAAGGCGACTAAAGAGAGCTGTGAATGAAGTTAGCAACACTATCATCATTATCATGTAGCATGTCCTTTGCAGAAGGTCGCTCTCATGACAACCGATCTGTAAGAGACTTGATCCATGCCAGCTCTCCCACGGTCGCTCTCGTGACAGCCGATCTGTAAGACACTCGATCTATGCCAGCTCTCCCACGGTCTCTCTCATGACAGCCCATCTGTAAGACACTTGATCCCATGCCAGCTCTCCCACGGTCTTTCTCATGACAGCCCATCTGTAAAACACTTAATCCATGGATAGCTCTCCCACGGTATCTCTCATGACAGCCCATCTGTAAGACACTTGATCCATGCCAGCTCTCCCACGGTCGCTCTCATGACAGCCCATCTGTAAGACACTCGATCCATGCCAGCTCTCCCACGGTCGCTCTCATGACAGCCCATCTGTAAGACACTTGATCCATGCTAGCTCTCCCACGGTAGCTCTCATGACAGCCCATCTGTAAGACACTTGATCCATGCTAGCTCTCCCACGGTCGCTCTCGTGACAGCCCATCTGTAAGACACTCGATCCTTGGCCACCTCTCCCACGGTCGCTTTCGTGACAGCCCATCTGTAAGACACTCGATCCTTGGCCAGCTCTCCCTCCTCTGCCACTGTCAATCCCAAAGCCGTCTTGATGTATCCAAAGCCTGTTAATCTCATAGACCTAATGTTGTTTGCTAGCCAGTGTTATTCTATGTCGAGCTCCCGTAGGATTTCTGCCTTTTTCTTGCTCGTTATCCATAGTATTTTCAACACCCTTCTGTATCATTTTAGCTCCAAGGATTCAATAGTCTTCAGGTTTCTGTGGTTGATCATGACTCACATACGTACGTTGCCACCGGGAAGATACAAGCCCTCTGGATGTTTATATATGTTATTTTCTTAGTGTTCTGTCATGTTTGTTTTTTCCAATTATACTCACAGTTAACCTCTGTAGCATAGGCACAGCTCTGTGTTTGGTTTACCATATCCAGCTTTTGAAGAATCGTGTAACAAGCTATTTACAGTGCGGGTTCAGTAGTAAAGTTTGTTTCATGATGATGTTGCTAGTCCCATGCACAGCCTTTGCTAGTCTCCTGTGTCGACGTGTCTGGAAGGCAAACGGTGGTTCTGTTCTTAACAATCCAGAAATCACTTGGGCGTCGAGGTAAGCCCGTTGAGGTAATATCAGCACTGCGAGTGGATAGCGGAGATATTGATCTTCTGATATGTGAAGAAATCCCTTAACGCGTGCTCACTCTCAACATATGGCATGACAGCTAGATGATGCGGTGTTTGTCGCTACCATTAAGATCCGCACAAAACAATTCTTACTGCCTTATTTAGTCGCTCTTCTTCAACCGTGAGGTGTAAAGTCTTCTACCTTACTTACTTAGTCGCTACTCTTCTACCTTGAGGTATAGAGGTTCGCTAGAGATAACGCCATACTGCTCTATCCGCCTTCTTTTTCCTGGCCTCTTTCCAATCCATCCTCTGGTCACTTATGGCTGTCGTATGTTGTCTTCCCAACGTACTTTGGGACGTTCTGGGCGTCTGCGTCCTGGACTTTTTATCTCCCATGACCGCCTTGGTATATGATCTTCTTCCAAACCACTGTAGTTGGGACTGCTCCACTCGTGTCTGCAGGGGTTGGACTTCGAGATTGCTACGTACTGTCTGGTTATGTATCTTGTCCCTTTTCGTCACCTAAATCACCTTTCTTAGATACCTCATTTCTGAAGTTTGTATTTGCCTTTCGTGGGCTGTGATTATTGCACATGATTCACCTCCGTATGTCTGGACAAGCACATAAGTCTAGTGGTATACACCAATTTTTGTTTTCGTGATTTCTCTTTTGCTAAGGAATCCTCTGTTTATTGCATGGAACAGTCTACCTGCTGCTGCCCTTCGTGCAGTTAACTCCTCTTTGATTCCTCCCCTGCTGTCTATTACCACTCGTAGATATTTAAAGTTGCTGACCTGCTCCAGTGCTCGTGTTCATAGGGTTATCTGATGTCTCTTTTCATCTCTGGCGATCACCATGGTTTTTGTTTTGGAGTTGTTGATGTGCATTCCACTCTTCTGGAGAATGACCAAAGGCAATGACAGGAGGCTGCAGGGTTTTGTCTACAGGTGTCTGGAGGATGACCAAAGGCAATGACAGGAGACTGCAGGGTTTTGTCTACAGATACCTGGAGGATGACCAAAGGCAATGACAGGAGGCTGCAGGGTTTTGTCTACAGATACCTGGAGGATGACCAAAGGCAATGACAGGAGACTGCAGGGTTTTGTCTACAGATACCTGGAGGATGACCAAAGGCAATGGCAGGCGGCTGCAGGGTTTTGTCAACAGATACCGGAGAAAGAGTCTTGGTATAAAATGGTTTGACAAAGTTACAAACAATGGACTGTGGAAGAGAGCGGGGCAATGTAATTTGGAACAGGAAATCTTAGAAAGAAAGTGGAGATGGATGGGTCAGACATTAAGAAAGCCCAGGCCAGTATCACCAGACAATCCTTGTCATGGAACCCCCAGGGAAGGAGAGGCATAGGCAGACCAAGGAATACATGGAGACGAGATCTGGAGGCTGAAGTAAAGAAAACAGGAAAAAGCTGGAAGGAAGTGGAAAATATTGCACAGGACAGAGCTGGGTGGTGATAGTTGGTTGATGACCTATGCACTCCTGGGTGATAAAAGGCAAAAGAGAGATTCCTCTCTTCTTCAACTCTTCTTCCCAGACCTGCAAGTTGATCTGGAGATGTGCTTCGGTTTTCGTGATCAGGGCCACATCGTCTGCAAATGCTAGTTCCGATATGTAACTTGGTCTCATCTTCCAGTACCCTACTTCATACTTTTTTGTCCGTTCCTTGCAGGCTTTGATGACTTCATCCATGAGGAGTATGAAAAGGTACGGTGATAGAATGTCCCCCTGTCGTACTCCGCTAGTGGTCTTGAACTCTCCTGACTTTTGATTTGATGTCCTCACATACTTTCTGCATGTTTTATAAAAACTCTGTATGGCAGAGATCAGGGGTCCTGGGATGTTCTTCCTTGTCGGGTACTCTCAGAGTTTGTCCCAAGGAACTTTATCAAATGCTTTCTCCAAATCCCAAAAAGCAGAGATGCATCTCCTTATCATACTCAAGAGCCGTTTCGTTCAGCTGTCTGAGTGTAAAGATAAGGTCTTGAGTACTTATGTTTGCCATAAACCCACATTGAGTTTCATCCATATTTGGCTCTGCTAGACCTCTTAATCGCCATTCTAGAATCCTAGAGTAGACTTTCCCGGGGACACTAAGAAGGGAAATACCTCTGTGATTTTCACATTGTCGATTGTCGCCCTTTTTAAATATTGGTATTATTATTGCAACCTCCCAGTCTCTTGGTATCTTCTTATGGCGCCAAACTGCCTTGAGAATCGTTATGAATAGCATCTCTCCTGCCGCTCCCATGTATTTAACCATTTCTGGTCTTATACCATCATGTCCTGCTGCTTTACCAATCTTAATTGTCTCCAATGCTGCCTTTAGTTCTTCCATTGGGATATTATCGTTTTCCTCCATGGCTCCCTCTTCTTGAATTGGGACTGTTACTTCCAGAGCTTAGTTTTCCTCCACTCCAAGGAGATCTGAGAAATATTCTTTCCATCTGTTCATTACCTCTTCTGGGTCAGTCAACATCGCACCTTGTTTATCTTTAACAAATTTCAGGGGGCATTCCTTTTCCTTCCTCGTGTTCTTTAGGGCCCTGTAGAACAGTTTCTGGTTTTCTCTGACACTCTAGCTGTCTTGATATAGGGCTTTGATGTTATTAAGGAGAGGCCAGTGTAGTCCATAATCTGCCAGGATCTCTTATAGTTTACTTGACTTAACTTAACTTAACTTAACGTCTTTATACTGGTTTAAAAGACCCTGCAGAGTATGTATACAACCAGTTACATTTACATCATCTTGCTCTAAAAGCTATGTGCATCCAGTTTATTCCTAAATGCATCAACCGTACCTGCCTCCACTACCTCCCATGGCAATGCATTCCAAGCAGACACCACTCTCTGACTAAAAAAACATTTCCTAATATCTAACCTGGACCTCTCTTTAGTCAACTTGTAGCTATGTCCTCTTGTTATTGTGGGTGGCTGTTTTTAAAAACTTGTTATAGTCTAATTTATCCGTTCCTTTGATCATTTTATAAACCTGTATTAAGTCACCACGAATTCTTCTCTCTTCTAGACACTGTACGCCGGTTTTTCTGAGTCTTTCCTCATAACTGTAATTCTGGAATCCCACTATCAGCTTTGTCGCTCTTTTTTGTATCCTTTCCAGTATGTTTATATCCCCTCTATGATAAGGACTCAACACCTGTACACAGTACTCCCATCTAGATCTAACTAAAGCTTTATACAGTTTGACTATCACTTCCTTGCTACTATGTTTAATATTTTTTGTATCATACCTAACATTACATTTGCCTATTTCACTACTAACTTCTGCAAGTCTATTGAATGCCTTTTCTTGATCTATGAATATAAGGCAGTTGTTTCCATCATATTCTATAGAACGTTCTAATTTTGTCTCAATGTAAATATTGCGTCTTTGCAGTTCTTTCCTCTCCTGAACCAGAACTGATTATTTCTTAGTTGGGGTTCCAGTATCGGTCTGGCTCTTCTTTCTAGTATCTCTGCATATATCTTGATTATCTGGCTTAGAAGATAATATTAATAATAATACTTATAATAATAACTCACAACAACAGAAACAGACAATATTACATGAAATAATAAAACGTCTTTCAGGTTTGAGAAAACTTATAATTTTTTCTCCAAAATTCTTGTTACATTGTATAAACATACAAATGGAGCAGTCATTGACAATAAACGAACATGTCCAGACATCAATTAAACACGCTGAATAACAACAGACATTGTAAGGTCAAGAACACATTGGAAATAAATGACCAATTAAGAAAATATACAAATGTGAACGCTATGGGTGGTAGAGTTTACCCAGTTGGTGGAAGAGGTACTGGCTTCCAATTTGGAACAAAGAACACATGAACGGTCATTGCTAATTTTAAGAAAATGGAAAAGGCAATCCTGTAGCAAACATTGCTTTCGGAGATGAAGTGCAAAAGACTTCGTTGTGCGTGGCGACATCTTGTTTATGAGGTGGGGTAGCCAGTTCTCTTTCTCGCTGTTTTGCTTTTGATTATAGTAGACGAGGTACCCATTTATAGCTTGCTTGATAGGAGCGTATCGGCAACGAGAGTTGAACTCCATACATTTGCTGTGAAAAGCGCGGGATCTATAACTATGCTAATCAGCCATTAACAATTTTTTGTGTGAGTTCGCCTCATTTCTCTATTCCCCAAGACGGTGTGCGTTACACTGTGTTTCTTAATCTTGCGCCTGTCGGCCTAGTGCATCTGACTTTGGCATTCCATTTTAAATAAGTGTCTGCTTTCATCTGCAGATTCTAATGGTTTGCATCCCTGGGGTAACGGACGCTGCTTTGATTGGGGAGCAAACCCAGCACCTTCAGATTGTGAGCGCTTCATTTAACCACCAGCCCACGCCGTCCCGTTGATCAGACATTAAATTAAAACAACATGTGGAAATCTTCATAACCATAAGAACAAAAAACTAAGAATATTCTGGGATATCAAAACAAGATAAAGATGATGTTATAACAAAAACTGCCGTCGAGGATGAAGTGTTAAAGACCATGGTATGAGGCATTAACTTACCCCTGTACACGCGCAGATTCGCTATCAATAATAGAATTTAATCACTTTATAGCTAGCAAATAATTTGTCTACAAAAGCTGACTAATTTTACTATTTTATATAAAACGAAACTAAAGAATCAACTTACGCTTCTGAAGTATCAAAAAAGTCTTTCAGGTAGAAATAAAATATATAAATAATAAAAATATCATTTTATAATCACCGGCCCAAGACAGAGGCCTCCCATCTGAAACAACAGGGAAAATCGGCCCCTGACAGAGGCCTCCCGTCTTGAATGAGTTAAAGAAATATTATATGTATACAGGGGGTGCTCTTTGTTAAAACGTGGTGATTTTATTGACAGACAAATGAATTGTCAACTTGACAAGCCTTCAGTAAAATGTAAATAATGTACAAATTATTTCACCTGAAAGATCATACAGGTAAAGCGTGTGATCAAGCCCAGGTAGCAGTGAAAAAGGCAAATGCAGTGGTAGGTATGAAAGAAAGAAATATTAAACATAGGAGCAAGGAAGTGATAGTCAAACTGTATAAAGCATTAGTTAGACCTAGATTTGAGTATTGTGTACAGGTGTGGAGTCCTTATCGTAGAGGGGATATAAACATGCTGGAAAGTGTACAGAAATGGGTGATAAAGCTGATAGTGGGATTCCAGAATTACAGTTATGAGGAAAGATTCAGAAAAACTGGCCTAGGGTGTCTGGAAAAGGGAAGAATTCGTGGTGACGATACAGGTTTATAAGATGATCGGAGGGATGGATAAATTAGAGTATAACAAATATTTTTTTAAATGCAACCACCTACAAGAACAAGAGGGTACAGCTACAAATTAATTAAAGATAGGTCCAGATTAAATATTATAAAATATATTTTTAGTCAGAGAGTTGCGAATGTTTGGAATGCATTGCAACAGAAAATAGCAGAGGTAGGGTCAATTAATGCATTCAAGAATAGATTTGGATGAACATAGTTATTTTTAGATCACGGTAATGTTATAGAAACTGGCTGTATACAGACTCTGCAGAGTGCAAACTGTGCCAGCAGTCCGCACCAAAAAGGGTAGTGGTACAGTGGGTTCCGTCACACTGCAACATCCAAGGCAACGAGGAGGCAGACAGACTGGCAAAAGAAGGTGCAAGACTACCACAAACAGATACCAGTATGACGTACGAAGAGTCAAAACGGCTTATTAAAGCCAGATACATGACCAAATGGGAAACCGAACATACTGGTTACACCAAAAACGATGCCTATTACCAGTTGAACAGAAGAGAGCAGGTCGTTGTCTTCAGACTTCGCACTGGCCACAATAGACTGAGGTACCACCTATTCAACAAATTGAAGATAGGGTGTACCGACGAATGCCCGTGCGGTACTGGTAAAATGACCGCTGAACATCTGCTGCAGAACTGCCCGACATACGAGGATCAGAGAGAGCAGATGTGGCCATTACCAGTGGAACTGCAAGACAAGCTCTATGGCAGTGGCGAGAGCCTCAGGATGACCGCCGCTTTTTTCGAAAAAATAATGGTTACTGTCTGACTGCGTACGAAGAAGAAGAAGACTCTGCAGAGTAATGTAAACCAGTATAAAGTTAAGTTAAGTTAATAAAGCAAAACTTTGAGAACATCTTGGCCCGTAGATTATCTTCAATTCAAGTCACCCTTAAGGTCTGCTCAACACAAAGACTCTGAGAACATGAGAACAGGTCTTAGATTTCACCCTCGGGCAGTGTTCTAAGTAACAGCAGAAGGGGTGCAAATCTCTGGAATGTATAATGAGAAATGAGAAATGAGAAATGTTAGAGAAGACAAGAACATTGACAGTTCTGATACATTTACGATTGGCGGTTATGAGACTCCAGAGAGAGTTACGATACGCAGATGACACAGTGATACTATCAAGAAGTGCAGAAGGGCTAGGGCAGCTAATTTCAGCCGTTAATGGACACAGTAAAGATCTAAACCTGTTTATTAAAAGAAACAAAGATAATGACCACCGACAAAACAGGATGTCAACTTCAATTTACGGTGGGTGGTGAGGAAATAGATCAGGTCACACATTTTGAATATCTGGTCACCAGAATTAACATAAACGGTAACTGCTCGAAAGAAATCAGAAGAAGATTAGCCACAGCAACGCAGAGACTAAACAGCCTGAAGAAATTATGGCAGAGCACCAACAAAATGATAAAAGTAAAAGTCTTGTTTTTCCTGTGGCAGCTTATGGCTGCGAATCATGGACGATTACCAAAACTTCCAGACAAAGAATCAAATCCTTCGAGTCAAAATGTTACAGAAAGATCCTCAGAATACCCTGGACAGAGAAAAAGACAAATGTAGACATTCGGCAAGAGTTGAGCATAGAGGAGAACTGGTTTATCAATTCCATTTTGGCTAGAAAATGCAAATACTTTGGTCACATCAAGAGACACAACGGTCTTGAGAGAACGGTGATGGAAGGTATGGTGCCAGACAAAAGAGGAAGGGGTAGACCAAGAAGACGATGGCTCCAAGATATCCAGGAATGCCTGGGTATGACTGTGGTGGAGGCTGGAGTTTTGGCAAGGGAAAGAGTTCTTTCAGACAGTCTGTGATGGCAGCGGCGTTCTATACAGGACATGCTACATGATGATGATGAGATGAAAACTTCAAACTATCTGCTGTCATGTAGGTAGTCAAATGAGTCTACGTCTAGTGAGAGTTTGACTGATCACAAATTCGTCACAGAGGGCGCTTTTCAGGCCACAACTGGGTGCCTCCAACACAGAACAGATACTGAAGACGAAGTTAACAAGCCAGGAGGTGCACCAGCAGCCTTGTCACCATGCATCGCGCCCAGTATTTTTATTATGTCTAAACATTTTGTAAAATACAACTAAAGAGAGTTGTGAATGGTGCTAAACACATTGTCATAAAAATATAATTTATTACGTACATTCCGCAAAATGTTGTGCCAGGTTAAAATTGAACATGTCTACTGTAACATTGTATGTCCTTAAAGGCGATTAACAGGATTTTGCGTGAGGTTAGCAACTTCATGATGTAATGGTGCTAACAATTGTCATAAAATATAATTCATTACGTACATCACCAATACAATTCTTTAAACATGCCCAGCCGACCTTAGCTATGAAGAACAACAAATTGAACTGCCACTACATTACCTTCAGCACAGGAATATTCTATGCATCCAACTACAACGAAAAGGCTATGTTTTTTAGGGACGATAAAGGAAATTAAAGAAATGATCATCATATAATTGATATGTGTTTATAAATTACATAAGACACTTGAAATCCTTCAACAACGAAAACATGGTGGGTCTGCAGATTGGGCCTTCTCGTCATTTTTATCAATAAGGAAATCGGGAAATAATTCCTAGGTCTCACGGACAATAAGGAAATCGTGAGATCATTGCCAGGTCTCACGGACAATAAGGAGATCGTGAAATAATTGCCAGGTCTCACGGACAATAAGAAACTCAGTACATAATTGCCAGGTCTCACGGACAATAAGAAACTCAGTACATAATTGCCAGGTCTCACGGACAATAAGAAACTCAGTACATAATTGCCAGGTCTCACGAACAATAAGAAACTCAGTACATAATTGCCAGGTCTCACGGACAATAAGAAACTCAGTACATAATTGCCAGGTCTCACGGACAACAAGGAAATCATGAAATAATTGCCAGGTCTCACGGACAATAAGAAACTCAGTACATAATTGCCAGGTCTCACGGACAATAAGAAACTCAGTACATAATTGCCAGGTCTCACGGACAATAAGAAACTCAGTACATAATTGCCAGGTCTCACGGACAATAAGAAACTCAGTACATAATTGCCAGGTCTCACGGACAATAAGAAACTCAGTACATAATTGCCAGGTCTCACGGACAGAAGACCTGTATACATGTATTGTAAATCCAGCTCAAAATTTGTTAGTAATAGTTATAATTGCATATTGCAAGAGTAGATATTAGAGGGATTACATCAGCACTTGTACAGCCATTAAGATTGATTGGTTTGATTGGCATCCAGTTCGTCTCGAGAGACAATGGATAGCCAGATGTTGCCCCTTGCTTTCGCCGCACACGTTTGGAGTCTGTACATTAATGCCTCTTTGTTTCCCCTGCCTGCAGACCAACACACAAAGCCTGCCTCCAGTCAGGTCTGTCCTTAGCAAGTTCCTCCCAGTTACAGGTGTTCATATCCAACGCCTTCAGGCCACGCTTGCAAACATCTTTGTAGCGGAGGAAGGGTCTACATTTGTTATGCTTTCCCGTGGTCAGCTCTCTGTATAGGATGTCTTTTGGTATTCGCCCATCCTCCATTCTGCACACGTGACCAACCACCTCAAGTGGTGCTGGCGTAGGATCGTAACTAAGCTGACAATCTTTGCACTGTCCAACACGTCGTTGTTAGTCACTCTTGTCACACCATGAAATTATAAGTATACCCTCAGACAGCGCATATGCTAAGCTTTTAGCCTTTTATCATGGGAAGCATACAGAGTCCATGTTTCGCTGCCATAGAGCAGGGTACTAATAACACAAGATCTGTACACAGCAACCTTTGAGGAGATGGTCAGCATATTGTTATCCCACACTCTCTGTGAGGGGCAGGCAAGTGCTGATGAGGTCATTCCTAATCGTTTCCGCAGCTCTGCGTCCCGTGAAAGGTTATCGGTGATGATAGATCCGAGGTAGTTGAAGTGATTTACTACCTCCAGATTTTTATCGTTTAAGAAATGTCTGAAGGATCTGCACCCTGTGCCATCACTTTCGTCTTTTGTACGCTGATGGTGAGTCCAAACAGATCACATGATCGTGCCAACCTATTAAAAGCCATTAAGCAGCAACTATATAATAGTTGTCTAACCATATAACAGTCTTGTAGGACATGTCCGACTATCTATATTACTTGCCCACATGCACACATTGGTGATTCGGTCAATTTTAGTCTGTGCAAGTGGTTATTCAGTCTGTTATGGCCTGTTCTTGTCGACTCGATCATGGCAGAGATAGCTATATAAGGTTACAATTTGTTCACTTGAGTTTCAATAGTAGTGTGCAGCATTGATGTGTGTGGCCTTGAAAATGAATTTTCCATGTGTTTATTTTCTTGTACATAACAGGGTAGACTTCTCGATTCAATCATGGCAGAAATAGATACATAAGATGACCATTTGTTGACTGTTGCTTCGTTAGTAGTGTGCAGCATCAATCTTTGTGGCCTAGCTGGTGAACTTCCCATTTTTTCTGTTCGTGAACATTGTCCTTGTGAATGTCGTGATCTGTTCATAAGTTACACATATATCCACGGAGGATATGTCCCATCTTGCTTTGTAAATCTTTCATCCTCTTGAAGGTGCCGAATGTCCAAATGAAATGAAATCAACTTTGCAACAACTCCCCCGAATGTTGTCCCCCAGGTAAAAATAAAATTTGTCTACTTTAACATCGCATGTCATCAAAGATGATTAATAGGGTTGTGCCTGTGGCTAGCAAACCATTTCTCTGAAACAGCAACTGCACGTTTCCTTTAAGGAGGCACTTGTAGTGGTGAATATATGCCTCGTGCGGAGCAAAACAACATATAGATCAATCAATCAACCAATCGAAATCACAACTATTATCACCAATTAAAGTAAGTTCTGTTATCAAATATGAATTGTGTGCACCATACTTTGCTGCATCCCCTTTTGATTGAATCACTATTATTGAGCTACTTCCCTTTGCACTTCCACATTCATGGCTTTAGCAATAAGTCTCGCGGTAACATCCCCACTCACCAAAATCACTGACGGCAAACGGCACTTTGTTATATTGAAAATCTCGTTCCGTAATGTCATGGCCAGCATAGAATCCATCCCCATGTTCTGCAGGTTGGACTCGGGTTTGATTACCGCAGCATCAATCCCGATAACCCAGGCTGCCACGGCAGTGACTAATTGTGTATACACATCAATCCTTTCATCTGGGGACAGTTTCGAAGCTCGCTGCAATGCTCGTTGAAGATCATCTTTGATCATAATCTCATAGGAAGCTGAGCCTTGTACGGCGCTGAGTGGATTTTTCAACCAGATGTCTTTATCCAACTTGCACGGCACAATCTGTTCTAAGTTTAGCAACAAAATCGGTGTCATCAGTGCCAGGATTTCTTCTTCGTTTAAAAATAATATTCCCCTCTGCGCCAGATTCTGTTTTGCTTTGTCGTTGTCATTTATCAAACCAACAGTTAACGGACCCCAGTTAATGCTCTGACCTGGAAGTTGAAGGTGTCGTCTATAACTTGCAAGTCCATCTAGGAAAGCATTGGCTGCTCCGTAGCTGGTCTGTCCAATATTTCCAATAATCGAAGAGATTGAGGAATGTAGGACAAAGTAATCAAGGTCAAGATCCTTTGTTAGTTTATGCAAGTTCCAGGCACCCATGAGTTTAGGAGCCATTACTGACTCCAGGTCTTTCTTTGTAACGTTGCTTAGAACCCCATCTAGCAGAACTACAGCCCCAAAAAAGATTCCTTTCAGCGGTTTGTTAGGAAACTTGATGCTCATTTCTGAAAGGACGTCTGTGAGGGCTTTTGTTTCGCGTACATCGCACTGGAAACATTGGATGCTGCATTCCTCCGCTGCACATATCTTTGTAATCTCCTGGATGTTGTCTGATGATGGTGTTCTTCTGTTAAAAATAGCAATATTTGTTGCGCCTTTTGAAGCTAGAAACTTGACAATAACCCAGCCAAGACCAGAAAGTCCTCCAACAACAACATAAACAGCGTCTTCCGTAAACAGCGAGTCCTGGTCGACTCTTACAACAGAGTTATTGATCTTGACGGTCCTCCCTTGTAACAGTTGACCCAGATCGACTGCGACATCGAGGAATGATCCTGGCAACTGTCTGCCTGATGGCAGATAGTTGGAGACAAGGGGTTTGTTCCCAGCCAACCATGTCTTTACTTTGGGAACTGTTCTCAAGATGTTGATCGGCTGAAAGAAATCTGAAGATTCGGGGGCAATAACATGGACTCTTGGTAGATGGCAGGTGAGGAAGGATTTCACATGCTTATTAAGAAAGGCTGCAACTGTGACTAGCTGCTCTGCCTGGGGCCAGTGTTTCACCATCAGAGACACTAGAGACATGTCCAGGTAAATAAGAGACACAACCGTATCTTTCAGGCATTGGTCGCAATGGATGTCCTCAGGTGTGACCACATTTACGTTAACAGCTTGTAATGAGTTTTCAGTGATCATTTGAAGAAGGATTTGACCTAGTTTCATGTCTGACGAGGATGTTAAGATCGTGACCGAGGTGCCAGAAACGTTGCCGCAAATGGACATCAATGTTGACAATCGCGTGAGGTCACCTGGCGAGTAGTTCTCAAACTCGTCCCTTGAGATTGTTGCTGCAGCTGGAACTGAGACCTTAGATCCTATTGGACATGGGTACAGAGAGACAATATCTTGATGGTTTACTTCAAGAGCATCACTTTCAGACCTGCCAGAAATCTCAATGGCTAGAACCACTGTGCCACTCCCCAACTGTCTTTGAACAGAGTTCATTTTACTGTAAGGTATCGCCATGCTGAACAGTTGTGGGTGAGGAAGGACTGTGTCCAAAACTTTGATCTCTTTATGATCACACATGCCATTGAGTCTTCTACAGTCATTATAGACACAGAAGCTGTCGGCTGAATCAACTGTTCCTCTTGAGACGTGAATCACACTTTTAGTCTGATCAGCGAAGATGTTCCTGAAGGACGGCACTGTTTCGTTTCCACTGAAAGGGGCAATCATGTTAATGGACAGAGAACTCTCAGTGACCATCCACTCCTTGTAGCGTGCAAAGTTGTTATTTTCATAAACAAAGTCAGACACGGAAGTCATACGGTCCAGAGAACACAACGAATCTGGGAGGTGAAGGTCGAAGACAGTAATGTTGGCACTTTGCTCCAAGATAACATTGCGTACCATTCCCCAAACAGCAGACATTGTTGGATTAATCTGCCCAGTACTCTCTGACGACTGCCTCGCAGGGATTGCCCATCTCGTGAAGACATGCACAGGTATCTTCAAAGGAAACATGAACAGACTTCTCAATGTCATGATCAGATTCACAATTCTGGACTGGATTTCTTGAGCTTCTCGAAACTCGTCAAAAGCATCGCTTGTATTGAAGATAATGTATTTCAAAGAATCTAAAATAAGACCAGATTTCATCTTTCCCAATTCCCGTGTGATGTCTTCACTGCAGTCATTGCTAGCGCTGTAGCTAATGCTGTGCTTGCATGCAGGTTCAAGTCCATTAGTAATGTACAACACATGCGAGTCTAGCCTTCCTTTCATCGGGTAGACCGCCTCTTGCATCATCCAAGTGCATTTCAGGAGGTGCTCTGTGTTTTTTTCTTCGGAATTAGACTCAGTTTTTGATGTCAGAAATTTCAGTTCAAGATTCTCCATTTCTACAACAATGATTCCATCCATTGTAGTGAGAGTGCTGTCAAATGTTGTGATATTCCCATGTTGATACTTGACAGTCGTGTAAATCAGCATATTGTCCTCCGTGGCCCTCAGGGATGTTACATTTCCTATTGTGACAGGAAGCACCTCTTTCTTCTCGCTGTCATCGTCTGTCAATATCACATATGTCTGAACCATGGCATCCAGTATGGATGGATGTATTGTTGATCCTGCAATTTCATTGAACAGCTCTTGAGGGATGCGCACATTTGCAATGCATTCCGTCTGGTTTTTATTAGCCCCTGTCAGAAGCTGGAATAGCGGACCATAGTTGAATCCAAATTCAACAAGACTATCGTATATGTCTTTTCTATCCATAGTTTGTTGGCATCGCTTCAGAATCTGTGAAATATTCAAACATTGTCTATCCCTTCTAGTGTAGTTTGGGTGTAGCTGAACTGTTGCGAACAGGCTTTGTCCTTGTCGGAAAGCAATAATGTAGCTGTCAAAGGGAATACTAGAATCATTCACCGGTACCTTGGTCATCTCTATCTCAAAAATGACAGGCACTTTCTCGGAGAACAGGCACGGCTGTTTGAAGCTGGCTGATACGGAATACTGGGGCGCTTTTCGAGAGTGGATGTGTTGACTTAGAGCTAAGCTGCATTCAGCGTACAGGGCTCCGGGCACGATCAGGCTGCCGGAAACTTTGTGGTCATAAACAGATTTGAAAGTCAGAGGAGTCAGGAAAACTTTGTATAGATCTGTGGTCTCTACTTTGAACAGAAAAGGGTGGTCCTTTGTGATAAAATTAATCCCAGCCATTGTCATTGCAGAGGTCTCTGAACTCTGGAGAACTCTCCTTGGGTGGAAGTTGTATCTGGGAACTGGAGTGATCGTTCGGTCAGTTAAGAGAAGACTTTCCATTTCTAAGTCAACTCCGTGTGTGTAGACGCTGGCCACTGATTGTAGATAGTTTGTCCATTTTGTGTCGCGGAGCATTGAAACGATAACTTTCACGTTATTTTCAGGGAATATATCTTCCACATGAGCTGCCAGCAGTGGCTTAGGACCAACCTCTATAAACACATTGTTCTCATCTTCTTTATAAACCTTCCTCACAGCATCCAGAAAGCAAATTGGTTGCCGAAGATTTTTCTTCCAGTATTCAGCGTCCAGAGGCCCGACCACTTTCTCACCTGTTACAGTTGAAACCATATCAATATGTGTTTCTCCGTTTGAAGACGTTCCGATATTACCAACTGCTTTTTCTAGTTCATCCATACAGATGTCTACGTTGTGGCTGTGGTATGCAAGAGGAAGCCTAAGGTCAATGCTTTGAACCCCTTCCACGATATTTCTCAACTCCGTCTCGACAGTTGTAACAACACTGATCTCGCCACTAACAGCACAAGTGACTGAGCTAATCTTCGACGAAACATTCGCCTGGCCTGGATATTTTTGCACAATTTTTTCAACTATTTGTGTGTCTGCTCCCCGAAACAAGATCATCGTCCCCATACCAGTCAATCCTGCCAGAAGGCGGCTTCGATGATAAATGAGCACGACAGCCTCTGACAAGGACAAATACCCTGCAATGTGGGAAGCTGCTACCTCGCCCACCGAGTAACCAACCACACAATTTGGAACCAAACCCAGGCTCTTCCAGAGTTTGGCTAAAGCAACCTGGCAAGAGAATATTGCTATTGGCCAAAACAACTGATCATCCAAATCAGACTCAGTTTTCAAACGGGATTCCACTGACCAAGGGACATAACCAATTAAAACTCGATCAATTTCCTGGATTGCGTCCCTGAACGCATTGCTGTGCGATATAAAATCTCTTCCCATCTTGACCCAAGCAGTTCCCATTCCACTAAAAACGAAAACAATATTTGCTTTTCTTGAGCTCGTTGGATCCTGCTTCAGGTTTTTCATCTTTTTTGTGATTTGAATCAACAAATCGTCTATGGATTTTGCAATGAAAGCTTGCCGAACAGGAAAGTGATGGCGACGTGTGATGGAAGTGAAGGAGACATCTTGAATGTTCATTGACCTAACGTCTGGAAACTGAACAAAATCAGTCATGCTGCCTTTAAGAGACTCTAAATCCATCCCAGAGAAACACACGATGCAGTCTGGATTTTCTTTAGCCGAGAATTCACTTTCACTTTCGGCAACAAGTTGTTCATTTTTAGTAACAATGCACTTGTGTTTAGCACTTTCAGCCAGCAAGGTTTCACTTTCCACAATCAATGGTTCACTTTCAGCCAGCAAGGTTTCACTTTCGACAATCGAAGGTTCAGTTTCAGCCACTGAAGATTCACATTTAACACCCATGAGTTCACTTTGAGCAATTAAGGGTTCACTTTCAGTCACTGACGATTCATTTTTAACAGACGAGGGTCCATTTTTGACAATTGACGGTTCTCTTTTAAAAGCAGACGGTTCATTTTTAACAATCGGGTGTTCACTCTGAAAAATCGAGGCTGCTTTTTGAACAACCGAGGGCCCACTTTCAACAACTGCGTGACAATTTGTACCACCAAAACCGAAAGAACTTACACAAGCAACCTTGATATTGGATGGCCAGTCAATCAACTCAGTGGAAACGCTCAAATTGGCTTTCTCAAAATCAATCTTTGGATTTGGTTTGTCGAAGTGAAGAGACTTCACTATTTTGGAATATTTCATCATGAGGAGAACTTTAATGAGACCAGCAACGCCTGCAGCAGATTCCAGGTGCCCTATGTTTGTCTTCACAGATCCAATGTAACGGTGGCGTTCTGTTTTGGTGTTTTGGAAAAACATCTCTATAGCTTTAATTTCAATGACATCTCCAACTGGTGTGCCAGTTCCTGGAGGAAGAGAAAAAACATATGATTGGTTTATTGAATCAAAGAGGCAGATATTCTTTTAATATGCTGGGTTGAGTTATATGAAGAGGATTCAGTGGGAGGAGAGTAGAGTTTAAAGAAGAGGAGGTACTAATAGTAATGGTAGCAGTGGTAGCAGTAGTAGTAGTAATTGTAGTAGCAGTAGTAGTAGTAGCAGTAGTAGTAGCAGCAGTAGCAGCAGTAGTAGTAGTAATAATAGTAGTAGTAGCAGCAGTAGTAGTAGAAATAATAGTAGTAGTAGCAGCAGTAGTATCAGTAGTAGTAGTAATTGTAGTAGCAGTAGTATCAGTAGTAGTAGCAGCAGTAGTAGTAGTAATTGTAGTAGCAGCAGTAGCAGCAGTAGTAGTAGTAATTGTAGTAGCAGTAGTATCAGTAGTAGTAGCAGCAGTAGCAGCAGTAGTAGTAGTAATTGTAGTAGCAGCAGTAGTAGCAGTAGTAGTAGTAATTGTAGTAGCAGCAGTAGTAGCAGTAGTAGTAGCAGTAGTAGTAGCAGCAGTAGCAGCAGTAGTAGTAGAAATAATAGTAGTAGTAGCAGCAGTAGTATCAGTAGTAGTAGTAATTGTAGTAGTAGTAGTAGTAGCAGCAGTAGTAGCAGTAGTAGTAGAAATAATAGTAGTAGTAGCAGCAGTAGTATCAGTAGTAGTAGTAATTGTAGTAGCAGTAGCAGTAGTAGTAGCAGCAGTAGCAGCAGTAGTGGTAGAAATAATAGTAGTAGTAGCAGCAGTAGTATCAGTAGAAGTAGTAATTGTAGTAGTAGTAGTAGTAGCAGCAGCAGCAGCAGTAGTAGTAGTAGCAGCTGAAGCAGTAGTAATAGATGAAGAAGAAGAAGAAAAAGAAGGAAGGAGGAGGAATGAGGAGGGTAGTAAGGTAGGTAGGAAGGAAAGAAGGAAGGAAGGAAGGAAGGGAGGAAGGGAGGGAGGGAGGAAGGAAGGAAGGAAGGAAGGAAGGGAGGAATGAAGGGAGGAAGGGAGGGAGGAAGGAAGGAAGGAAGGAAGGGAGGAAGGGAGGGAGGAAGGAAGGAAGGAAGGGAGGAAGGGAGGGAGGGAGGAAGGAAGGAAGGAAGGGAGGGAGGAAGGAAGGAAGGAAGGGAGGGAGGGAGGAAGGGAGGAAGGGAGGGAGGGAGGGAGGGAGGAAGGAAGGAAGGAAGGGAGGAAGGAAGGAAGGAAGGAAGGAAAGAGGATAAGGATGAGCATAAGAAGGAGGACAAGAACACAGCCGAAGACATCAGACAAAGAAAATGAACGATAAATATGTAGAACAACAAAAAATAGAAGAAGAAACATAAAAATAGTGAGAAAATAGGGATGAAAACATAATAACATGAAGGAAACGAGGACAAAAAAGATAATAATGTGGAAGTCAAAGTGGAATACAAAATAAATGAGACCAAAAAATGTAAAAAGTTGCTAATTATAAACATAAATAAAAACAAGTTGAAAAACGGTGGGACCTTAATAAAGATAGCAGTATTCGCACGACACTCATCACCGACTTTGGTGGTGAGATAAAGGTCAGTCCCATGGCAATAGTTGCCGTCGGGGATGAAGATAACTCCTCATGTACTACGCCGCAGACTGTGTGAGGTGGGGAGGCCAGTTCCCTTCCCTGCTATTTTTACGTTCCCCAACTCAGGTAGCCATTTACAGCTGGGTTGACTAGAGGAGCAGTCGTACTAGGCAGGAACCACGGCCAGGATTTTTTTTTCTTGTTCGTTCATGAATTCCAACCTGTGACACACTGTAATCCCAGTCTAGCATGCCAGCTTCCTGTCGACTAGGCTCCACGCGCCACGTGATGAATCGTTTACGAATTCGTGGTATGGACAACAAGGAGATAACAAAAATAATCACACACAATATCAACCCACAATATCAACCCACAATATCAACCCACAATATGGCATTTATAAGGCTAGCTGAATAGAGATGGTTGATATACAGAAAGGTGATATACAGAAAGGTGATATAGAGATGGTTGATATACAGATGGGTGATATACAGAAAGGTGATATACAGATGGGTGATATGCAGAATGATATACAGATGGGTGATATGCAGAATGATATACAGATGGGTGATATGCAGATTGGTGATATACAGATGGGTGATATACAGATGGGTGATATACAGATGGGTGATATACAGAATGATGATATGCAGATGGGTGAATTACATAATGATATACAGATGGGTGATATACAGAAAGGTGATATACAGATGGGTGATATACAGAATGATATACAGATGGGTGATATACAGAAAGGTGATATACAGATGGGTGATATACAGAATGATATACAGATGGGTAATATACAGATGGGTGATATACGGATGGGTGATATATGGATGGGTGATATACGGATGGGTGATATACAGATGGGTGATATACAGATGGGTGATATACAGAATGATGATATACAGATGGGTGATATACAGAATGTTAAAAGTTTAACCTAAAATAAATATGACAAAAGACGGAGATACACAACATGTCAGTACTGGTTCCACGTAGCATCCAAGGACTCTCTTCCTCAGTTCCAGCGACAAGCTTTTCTTGCACTATATTCCTTGCATGGTCTCGGAGACCAGTTTTGCTTAGACAATTCTATATTTTATTTCGTAATTGTATTTTCCATCTGTTTCTGTTTCTAAGAATCGACGTCACTGCACTCCGGGCATACCCATAGGTGCTCAGTCTCTCTCATCAAATGGCGTAAGGTATGGATGCTGATGGTCCCTGTAGCTCGCTGGTTGTACACTCTCCTGCGCTATCCTCTCATGCGCCCCACTCCACTCGAACCTCGATTAATGTCGAAACTTTGCAGTCTGTGGATTGCTGCTTCATCTATTGCGGTGTCCTCATCCAGCAGGCGGTCATTGATTGATTTCAAAATATCACTTCTATCCATCACCAATGTGCTCATGATGGGAGCCCGTGAACCCAAGATGTCAGCTCTTTCATTGCCCTGAACCCCAGCATAAGCAGGACAGTAGATCCAGGTCAACGCCTGGAGGTTTCAGGCCTCAACAGCAGCTATCCACTCGTACCTAAGCCATCCCTTCTGTACTTTCTGAAGTACGGCTTGCGCGTCTGTCACGATGACTGCCTTTGTTATAGAAGTCTGAGATATCCATCTAATGTTATGTATGTGCCCAGGTATTCAAACATATTAACTTGACTCAATTCGGTCCCCTTCGCTTTGAAGCCGCATTTTGGAGAGCCGGTTTCTTCATCACTATCATCACCTCTGACTGTACACTCGAACAAGCAACTAAGTGCTGATTTAAAAGTTCTGCAGTCTGTCACTTGCTGATTCATCTATTGCAATGTCATTATCTTCTTCTTCATCGATCAACTGATGCTGCGCTTCTAGTCCGGTGAAGTTCACGATCAACTGATGCTATGCTTCTAGTCCGGTGAAGTTCACGATCAACTGATGCTATGCTTCTAGTCCGGTGAAGTTCACGATCAACTGATGCTATGCTTCTAGTCCGGTGAAGTTCACGATCAACTGATGCTATGCTTCTAGTCCGGTGAAGTTCACGATCAACTGATGCTATGCTTCTAGTCCGGTGAAGTTCACGATCAACTGATGCTATGCTTCTAGTCAGGTGAAGTTCATGATCAACTGATGCTATGCTTCTAGTCCGGTGAAGTTCACGATCAACTGATGCTATGCTTCTAGTCCGGTGAAGTTCACGATCAACTGATGCTATGCTTCTAGTCAGGTGAAGTTCATGATCAACTGATGCTATGCTTCTAGTCCGGTGAAGTTCACGATCAACTGATGCTATGCTTCTAGTCCGGTGAAGTTCACGATCAACTGATGCTATGCTTCTAGTCCGGTGAAGTTCACGATCAACTGATGCTATGCTTCTAGTCCGGTGAAGTTCACGATCAACTGATGCTATGCTTCTAGTCCGGTGAAGTTCACGATCAACTGATGCTATGCTTCTAGTCAGGTGAAGTTCATGATAAACTGATGCTGTGCTTCTAGTCCGGTGAAGTTCACGATCAACTGATGCTATGATTCTAGTCCGATGAAGTTCTTGATGGAGACTACCGTTTCAGGTCTTTGTCGGTGCCTCCACAGGTTTTCGAGCATGGTGGCTACCCCAGGCCAGACTGCCTCTCTTTGGTCTGCATAGGTACGGCATTCTTGCAGAATATGTTCTGGTGTTTGCTTGGGTGCTCCACAATCGCACGTGGCAGTGTCTCTGAGACCCACTCTCTGGGGAGGTAGGCCTTGAGTCTACAATGTCCCGTTCTGAGTCTGAAGATCTTTGTCTGCCCATCTCCTCTAAGTTTGTCTATGCTGTCATTTTCTGGCTTGTATTCTTTGTGCTGGTTTCTCCATTCTGTCCTCATGTATCGTCTTTGTTTCTTTATAACTCTGTGGGTGCAGTATCTGCATGCCTCCACCTTATGCTTTTGCGAGCTCATCTGATTTCTCATTTCCAGGGATCCCACCTCTGGGGCAGATTTCATATCTGGATCATGTTACAAACGAGTGTTCTTGAAATTGATAGGAAGGAAATAGGTCAATATAAAAACCTATTGACTAGGACAAAAACATGATAAATGACATGGTATCGACATATATCACGATCAGTGGGGCTGACCAGGACCGTCCTGCAAGGCACTGAGCCTGGGAAGCGTGGGAGAGGGAGACCAAAAAAGATTGGAGGACAATATAAAAGACGGAAGGACAATATAAGATATCGGAGGACAATATAAAGGGTAGGAGGACAATATAAGAGATGGGAGGACAATATAAGAGATGGGAGGACAATATAAGAGATGGGAGGACAATATAAGAGATGGGAGGGCAATATAAGAGATGGGAGGGCAATATAAGAGATGGGAGGGCAATTTAAGAGATGGGAGGGCAATATAAGAGATGGGAGGGCAATATAAGAGATGGGAGGACAATATAAGAGATGGGAGGACAATATAAGAGATGGGAGGACAATATAAGAGATGGGAGGACAATATAAAAGATGGGAGGACAATATAAGAGATGGGAGGACAATATAAGAGATGGGAGGACAATATAAGAGATGGGAGGGCAATATAAGAGATGGGAGGGCAATATAAAAGAGTATATGGGAAGGTCTATAGCTGAAACTAATACTCTGGCAAAAAATCAAGACGTATGGCATGAACTTGTTCGACAAACTGCAATAACGGTGCCTCAACGACCTTCTAAGTTACGGGACAGATGATGATGAAGACCTCAAACTCTGCTCTCCCTTTGCACAACTCTCTGCACTCTCTACCTACCTGTGTCTATCGTGTTGTCCTTCTATCGCCAGTGTGGGTCAATTCTTTTCCCCTTGACCTTCTAGGTTACGGGACAGATGATGATGAAGACCTCAAACTCTGCTCTCCCTTTGCACGACTCTCTGCACTCTCTACCTACCTGTGTCTATCGTGTTGTCCTTGTATCGCCAGTGTGGGTCAATTCTTTTCCCCTCGACTATTATAATGGGAGTATGTGACAGTGAGCCGAAAAGAAAGAAAAGACGGACAATTTTAAATAACATACCATGGGTTTCAATGAAATCAATACGTTTTGGATCAATATTGAATCTGGTGTAGGTCTCTTCTAAAAGTTGTGTTTGTTGTTCTTGTGAAGGTTTAGAGATTGGAGCCACAGTCCCTCCATCTTGATTGCATCCAATGTTGATCGTAGCCCAGACGTTGTTCTTGTCTCTCTGGGCCTGATTGACAGAAGAACCATTAGTTAGAACATTCAAGTAATGAATGGCGGAGCATGGCTTCACAGGACAAAACTAGCTGGTTCAATTCGACCAAGCTTTAAATAGATATATCTTTTGAACTATATTTGTATTTTTATCTTCTATATTTTGTTTTCCATTTTTTTATGTTTTTTTTTTGCTTTCTTTGTTGATTTTTCACTTATTTCATTTTTTTTCAATTTATGATTTTTTTTTCCTTTATTTCAGTTTTATTTTATTTTTATTTTTTTTTCCTACATTTTTTCTACTTTTGTTTATTCAATTCCACTGTGCTCCCCGCGATGTGCTACGATGCCGAGACGTGGACACTAACAAAATCACCAGAGGACAAATTGTGAGTGACCCAGGTCTCGCTTGGTCGGAATCACCCTCCAGAACCAACGTATGCAAGGTCTCCACAATTCTGACGTACAACAATTGTCCCTGGTGAGTGATACGGTAATTCATGCAGACAAGGCAGAACAGATAAGCAGGTCACTTGTTGCAACGACATGATGGCCGATGGAGCATGGTGACAACTGTCTGGTACCCCAGAGGTAGACCTCGAACCACATGAACCAGACGTACAGAAGGACGAAGACAGGAATTGGTCCCCTCACTTAAAAGAAGCTAAATACCAGTAAAAATTTGGTCTTAACACTTCCTCCTTGATAACAGCATATGATATTGAAACAGCTCATACACCAGCACATCACAACATTCAATCCTTTGTACATTGATGTCGATAACACTTCATCTCCAACAACACTGTCTGCTTTGAGGTCAACAAATGCTGTTGTACCTGGCTCTTCATAAACTGAACAAGAGTAACTCACATCTTTCAGGCGCTTGAGGATGACCATTCCACAGCCCTCCCCACGAGTGTAACCATCTGCCTGGGCTGAGAAGGCAAAGCACTGTCCATTGGGAGACACCATGTTGGCTCTACTTAAGTGAGTGAAAGCGTCTGGTGTCAAGATGGAGTTTGATCCTCCACACAGGACCATGTCGCAATCTCCTGTGGAAAAATGACATTCTTATATTAATATGGGCGTTAAAACGGAGTAAGTATAATTTAGGTATAGGGTGGAGTAAGTATAATTTGGGTATAGGGTGGAGTAAGTATAATTTGGGTATAGGGTGGAGTAAGTATAATTTGGGTATAGGGTGGAGTAAGTATAATTTGGGCATAGGGTGGAGTAAGTATAATTTGGGCATAGGGTGGAGTAAGTATAATTTGGGTATAGGGTGGAGTAAGTATAATTTGGGTATAGGGTGGAGTAAGTATAATTTGGGTATAGGGTGGAGTAAGTATAATTTGGGCATAGGGTGGAGTAAGTATAATTTGGGTATAGGGTGGAGTAAGTATAATTTGGGTATAGGTTAGAGTAAGTATAATTTGGGTATAGGGTGGAGTAAGTATAATTTGGGTATAGGGTGGAGTAAGTATAATTTGGGTATAGGTTAGAGTAAGTATAATTTGGGTATAGGGTGGAGTAAGTATAATTTGGGTATAGGGTGGAGTAAGTATAATTTGGGTATAGGTTAGAGTAAGTATAATTTGGGCATAGGACAGAGGAAGTTGTTGTTTGTGAATGCCAACAATGAGTAGGTTACTCTTTTGGCGCCCTGAAAAGGATGTTTAGTGGCGGGTTGTCGTAGCTGTTCTCACATCCCGAACGTGCTGATGAAGGTGGACCAGGGTCCTCCAGGCGGTTGTGCTATGCTTGGTTTCAACTGCGTGTCACTCACTACTACGAGGATCATGTTGAACCTCTCCCTGTTAGCCGGACTGTTGTCCCCGACAACTGTCCGTTTCCAGGACGACCAACGAGGAGGTCAGGTGAGGATCTTGGCTAGTATATTTCTCCTGACCCTGGCTAACATGCTCTGATCAGTGTGTTTTGCCTGACCAGACATTAGCCACATTGTCCCGACAGAGTAAGTAAAATTTAACATTGGACGAAATTAGTCCAACAAATCCGACTTCAGCAAAGTATTTATAGTACCAGGTAAGCCTTCCCTCTTCGATTCCTTCTCCTTAGCCAGCCTGCCTGGTTGCAGCCTGTTATCCAGGATCACCACGTGGAGGTGTAGAAGGATCTTGGCAGTTCTGGTTCACTGACCCTGACGCTAGCGGTCAGCTTTGGGTCGCTGACCGCTACATCTCATGCACAGCTCAGCTTCTTCATCCCGAACTTTCTAGATGACACCGACCTCATCAATCAAAGCCCGTCGCTCCTCTCTGTACATGAACCATTCACGGTCCTGGGCTGCTCTTTCTGCCTCTCCCCAGGTGTAATCATTTAATCTTAGTTCTTTCTGCCTCTCCCCAGGTGTAATCATTTAATCTTAGTTCTTTCTGCCTCTTCCCAGGTGTAATCATTTAATCTTAGTTCTTTCTGCCTCTCCCCAGATGTAATCATTTAATCTTAGTTCCTTCTGCCTCTCCCCAGCTGTAATCATTTAATCTTAGTTCTTTCTGCCTCTCCCCAGGTGTAATCATTTAATCTTAGTTCCTTCTGCCTCTCCCCAGCTGTAATCATTTAATCTTAGTTCTTTCTGCCTCTCCCCAGGTGTAATCATTTAATCTTAGTTCCTTCTGCCTCTCCCCAGCTGTAATCATTTAATCTTAGTTCCTTCTGCCTCTCCCCAGCTGTAATCATTTAATCTTAGTTCCTTCTGCCTCTCCCCAGCTGTAATCATTTAATCTTAGTTCCTTCTGCCTCTCCCCAGCTGTAATCATTTAATCTTAGTTCCTTCTGCCTCTCCCCAGCTGTAATCATTTAATCTTAGTTCCTTCTGCCTCTCCCCAGCTGTAATCATTTAATCTTAGTTCCTTCTGCCTCTCCCCAGCTGTAATCATTTAATCTTAGTTCCTTCTGCCTCTCCCCAGCTGTAATCATTTAATCTTAGTTCCTTCTGCCTCTCCCCAGCTGTAATCATTTAATCTTAGTTCCTTCTCACAATCTCTTCTCCATGTATTTTTGGGTCTGCCTCTCTCTCTCTCTCTCTCTCTCTCTCTCTCTTTCTCTCTTCCCTTGAGGATTCCATACAAACACAGACCTCATATAACACAGCACATTTATAAATCTACAAACATATGGCCATCCCAAATCCCAATGACAACATCAACCTCCGGAAGAAAAAAAAGACCAAATCCCCATTTCCGACTTCCCACTCAACACATACAACTTAACAGAATACTTGAACAGAATCCAACCAGAACATACTCCAGAGTACCGGCTGTGCACACATCCCTATGAAACTGTTGAACATCATCTTTTTGAATATTTGGTTCTTGCCAGTGTTAGGAAAGAGCTTCTTCCTCGGAGGCCAGACAAATGGAACACTTTGTACGGAACAGCAGCTCACAAAAACTTGTAGATACCATTATATGGCATTGGGCCAAAGGGCAGGAGACCATAGGCCGCTGGATCAATAACCAACTAATCTAGAAGAAGACAGGCAGACATGACCTCCTAGCTGGTATGTCTATAGATCCATGTAGAAATGACACACAAATTGTGAAATTAAATACAGGCAAAGACACGGTACCCATCAACCCGATACGAACACCAGTGGATGAGGTCGTGAACTTCACATATATGGAGAGCTCTATAAACAAGACAGGTTGTAAACGAGAGGGTATAACAGGGTACAGAAGGTAAGTATGGCCTGTATCGTGCTGAAAACCACTTCATTTGTTCGCTTGTGTCCTGTTTGTGCCTTTCAGTGCCAGGTTATGGAGAGGTTTCTTGACTGGGCCCTAATATGTGCTTCGTACATGGGGAGCTTTAGCGCTTCTGTTATTCTGCTATCCAACTTTTGCGTGGTCGGCCCTTGGCTTTGTATCCGTTGTATATGTGTAGCATTGCTTTCTGAGGGATACTATCTGGTGTTTAACATGTCACGTGGCCGAAACATTCGGTTTGCTGTCTCTTGATGAGGTCTAGCACTGGTGTTGTACCTACTTGTCTCTTGATGAGGTCTAGCACTGGTGTTGTACCTACTTGTCTCTTGATGAGGTCTAGCACTGGTGTTGTACCTACTTGTCTCTTGATGAGGTCTAGCACTGGTGTTGTACCTACTTGTCTCTTGATGAGGTCTAGCACTGGTGTTGTACCTACTTGTCTCTTGATGAGGTCTAGCACTGGTGTTGTACCTACTTGTCTCTTGATGAGGTCTAGCACTGGTGTTGTACCTACTTGTCTCTTGATGAGGTCTAGCACTGGTGTTGTACCTACTTGTCTCCTAATATCTTCGTTTCTGATTCTATCCACTCTTGTTGCTCCAAGCATTTCATCTTTGTCGTTACAATATTTCTTTTATCTTTGTTTGTCAATGTCCACTTCTGGCGCTGATAGCACAACATGGGTAGGGATATCGTGTTGTATAGCTTTCTTTTGTAATATCAGGGAAATCTTCCCAATGATTTGACTTGCTTTATTACATCTGTGTTGGATTTCAGTGTCGCCTTTTCCATCTGCTAAGATTATGTTACCCAGGTACGTGAAATTTGTCACCTGTTTTACTTGTTGGTTTTGTATAAATATGTTTATGTTTGTTTATTTTCTTGAAATCCTCATAACTTTGGTTTTCTTTATGTTGATTTTCAAGCTGTAATCCGTACAGACCTCATTAAGATTGCTGATATGTTCCTGTAGTTGTTTTTCTGAGGTTGGTGTTATTACTTGGTCATCAGTAAAGAGAAATAATTAAGTTTCATAATACCTAAAGGAGGACCAACGTAAGGTGAGACCTGTACTTCTATAAGCAGCTGAAACATTGCGGGTGGTCATTCTTAGTCGACCTGTACTTCTATAGGCAGCTGAAACATGGCGGGTGGTCATTCTTAGTCGACCTGTACTTTAATAAGCAGCTGAAACATGGCGGGTGGTCGTTTTTAGTCGACCTGTACTTCTATAGGGGTGGATGTAGCTGGGAGGACGATTCCCTGCTTAGCGGACTAGACTGAAGTAGCTTATTACTCCGCTGCGTTGCGACAAGTGTCGCAGAGTGTGGTTAACCGATGTGTGAGTCCATCTTAAAAGACTCAAATAATACACAAAGACTCCTGCGAACCACTCGGGACTGGCTAATCTCAATCCTAAAAAAACTTTCCATATAAAATATTATCTAATTAGATTAATAATGCTCATTGCAGTTACCTGCCCTTAGGGCTTGAACTCCCAAATGTATGGCCACCAGGCTGGAGGAGCAGGCAGTATCCACAGTGACAGCTGCACCCCGCAAGTCATACACATAGGCTACCCGGTTTGAAGTGATGCAGTTTGACACACCAGTAACTGTGTAATTGTTGGGTACCAGCGAGGCTGAGTTGAATTCACTTCTGTAGTCTGTGTTCATTGAGCCTGAAACACACAAACACAAAACTATGGATATAGTTGCTTTCTTTATTTCATGACAGAAATGAATATGGTACGATAACCTGTTGTCTTCTTCTTCTTCTTCTTTGTCAGTTCTCAATCCCTGGCTGCCAGGCCCTGAAAAGGGCTTAAGTAACAGGATGTAGTCCAGAGAACAGAATGCATTGTGTCGTAGTTTTCAGCTTGGCTGCGATATTTGCACCGTTCGATCTGACAAATCCAACTTCAGGAGGCATTTATGGGTACCGGGTTAGCATTCCCTCTCCGATCCCTTCTCCTTAGCCAGTCTGCCCTGCTGCAGCCTGTTATCCAGGATCACAGCATGGAGGTGTAGAAGGGTCTTGACAGCTCTGATTCGCTGGCCCGGACGCTATCAGTCAGCTATGAGTTGCTGACCGTTGCAGCTCATGCGGTACTCAGCATCTTGATCCCTCAGATCTAAAATGAGATAATGTGTATTGTTTGTTTTTTTATTTGTCATCATAATTTACTTTCTCTTCGTCCATTAACCAAGTTGTGCAATAAGAATGAATGTTATTAATAATACTTAGAATACTTGGAACCCTTGGATTCCGTGGCGAAGTGGTTAAGCCGTCGGCCTCATGATCAGGTGGTGTGGGTTCGACTCCGGACTCCGCCGTAATTTTCATGGGTGCTTGATGCGCGGTCCCCTGTATCTCGTAGTCGCCCCCTAGTCGTCTTGTCCTTGACTTGCCACTAGGGTCAGGCGGCTCGAGACGAGAGAGTGAGGATAAAAAGTAGCACAGTTAATCCTTACTAAAAATAGCGCTAGCAAAATTAATTATGCCGTCGTCGTCTACTATGGACTGCGACCTTTGCCTTTTTTTTTTACTTGGAACACTGGTATTCAAACAGGCATGTTTATGTCCTTTGCCAGGTAGCCGAATGATTCAGTTTACGTAGTAGGTATTTTACAACTTCCTGCAGCTTACTAGGACTGGCGGAAGATACAAATAATTTGGGCAGATTTTTAAGTAAAATATTTTTTCCGGGCAGCGGTCATTAAGCCTACTGTTTTTGATTTCTAACTGCCGAGGAATTTTTAATGTGTTTGAGTAAGTCCGATCTCACTACCCAGAGATCAGGGGAATTTTTACCAGAAAATCCATGTTTCCACCATGATTCGAACCCATGACCTCCAGCACTCGAGGCAGACACCTTGCCTCGAGACCACTGAGCCCCCCCCCCCCCCCGCCCCCCCCCCCCCCTTTATTATTAATAATAACGAAGTTTTAATTATTCAAGAACTGTTGATTCTTTCATTTTGTTTGTGTCTCGCTTCCATGCCATGAACGCAGGTCTGATAGACTTAACTACCAGTCTGGACATATACCTACAACCTACATACCTACAACCTACATACCTACAACCTACATACCTACAACCTACATACCTACAACCTACATACCTACCTACATATACGCTCGTTCTGGAACCCTTGATCTGGTCTCGTGTTATCCCAGCATCCTCGAGCGACATGTGAACACACTCCAGGACATATCTTTGCTGTGGGTCCATGTTATCTGCTTCCGCATCTTTGATGTTGAACAATTTATTGTCAAAATCTAAGTGGCTGAAAGACACAATGATATTAAATATACACACAATTTATGCAACACACAATTTATGCAACACACAATTTATGCAACACACAATTTATGCAACACACAATTTATGCAGAGTGCATAATGAGGAACATGAGAGAGGATGAGAATAAAGAAAGTAACGATGTCTTTACAATTGGCGGATACAAGATCCTGGAGTTAACATTCACAGATTGATACTATCAAATAGTGCAGACAGCTTAGAGCAGCTAACTGCTGCTGTAAACAGATGTAGCGAAGATAAAAACTTCTTTGTAAACATGAACAAAACAAAGATAATGGCCACCGACAAAACAGGAAGTCAGCATAAAATCAAATTCGGGAGGGTAACTTAACTTAACTCAACTTAACATCTTTATACTGGTTTAGAGGGGACGGCGTGGCCTAGTGGTTAAGTGGCACGGCTCACAACCAGAAGGTGCTGGGTTCGATCCCCATCACAGCACCGGCCGTTACCCCGGGGAAGCAAACCCTTAGAAAATGCAGGAGGAAGCAGACCCTTACATAAAATGCATGCTGAAGTCGGATGCACTGGGCCGGCAGGCGCAAAATAAAAACCACAGTGTAACGCACACACGCCTTGGGGAATAGATAAATAAGGCGAACGCAAAAAAAAAAAATAATAAAAAAATACTGGTTTAGAAGACTCTGCTCTAAAAGCTGTGTGCATAATTTGTTCTTAAATGCATTAATTGTCCCTGACTCTGCTACCTCCTTTGACAATGCATTCCAAGCATTCCCTACTCTCTGACTAAATAATTTTTTTTGTGAAATTAAAAAAAAGAAAAGTTCATGGACTTTGAGTATCTGAGCTCCTGAATTGAAAACAATGGCGACTCCACAAAGGAAATCAGGAGGAGATTTAACAATGGCAATGCAGAGGCTGCTGCACAACCTGAGGAAACTATGGCAGAAAACCAGCAAACCAACAACAGTTTTGAGAACCTGTGTTTTTCCTGTAGCAGCATACGGCTACAAAACATGGACAGTTACCCAAACTTCAAGGAAGAGAACTGAGTTCTTCGATCTTATAGATCATGGGCCAAAAAAACAGGAATGCAGACATTGGACAAGAGTTGGCCATAAATTCCATCATGAGCAGAAAATTAAAATCAGTTCATAGCGAGCAATTAGTTATTTTCAGTGCCTAAGTTCGAATCCAGTCCAGAAGGTAAAAAAACAAGGATCATGATTTTAATCGAGGACCGCTTCTCCAACCAACCCAGCTTTAAATGGGTACCTGATGCATGAGTTATATAAAGTAAAAACAGCAAGAAAGGGCACTGTCCACCCCACCTCTCACAGGCTGCGACTTAGTACAATGGAGTCTTAAAAAACTCCATTTCCAACCAGCGGTTATTTCTGCCGAATTTCCACTTGACTTTTTATACCTTACTTGCTGATTGTGTGCACACCCAAATTTTCATTTTAAAGTCGGTTTCTATTTGCCGTTTGTGCGGTGCCAGTTTCACCTCAACCAACCTTAACTTGTTTTACCTTGTAGCGTTGACACGTTACAACTCTACAGAAGTCAAGTCAATACCAAGTGCACATGCATGACTCATCAAACAATCTTAAAGACTCATTATCAATTATTTGTTATCAATTTAATATCCCAATTTAGCTTGTCTTCGTTCGTTCTCAATCTCCAGCTACCAAACCCTGAAAGGGCTTAAGTAGGAGAATGTAGTCCAGAGAACGGAATGCGTTGTGTCGTAGTTTACAGCTTGACTGCGATTTTTGCACCTTTCAGTCCAACACATCCAACTTCAGCAAGCATTTTTTGAGTACCGGGTTAGCATTCCCTCTTTGATCCCTTCTCCTTAGCCAGTCTGCCCTGCTGCAGCCTGTAATCCAGGATCACCAAGTGGAGGTGTAGAAGGGTCTTGGCAACTTTAGTTTGCTGGCCCTGATGCTAGCAGTCAGCTATGGGTCGCTGGCCCTGACGCTAACAGTCAGCTATGGGTCGCTGGCCCTGACGCTAGAGGTCAGCTATGGGTCGCTGGCCCTGACGCTAGAGGTCAGCTATGGGTCGCTGGCCCTGACGCTAGCAGTCAGCTATGGGTCGCTGGCCCTGACGCTAACAGTCAGCTATGGGTCGCTGGCCCTGACGCTAACAGTCAGCTATGGGTCGCTGGCCCTGACGCTAGAGGTCAGCTATGGGTCGCTGGCCCTGACGCTAACAGTCAGCTATGGGTCGCTGGCCCTGACGCTAGAGGTCAGCTATGGGTCGCTGGCCCTGACGCTAGAGGTCAGCTATGGGTCGCTGGCCCTGACGCTAGAGGTCAGCTATGGGTCGCTGGCCCTGACGCTAGAGGTCAGCTATGGGTCGCTGGCCCTGACGCTAGAGGTCAGCTATGGGTCGCTGGCCCTGACGCTAGAGGTCAGCTATGGGTCGCTGGCCCTGACGCTAGAGGTCAGCTATGGGTCGCTGGCCCTGACGCTAGAGGTCAGCTATGGGTCGCTGGCCCTGACGCTAGAGGTCAGCTATGGGTCGCTGGCCCTGACGCTAGAGGTCAGCTATGGGTCGCTGGCCCTGACGCTAGAGGTCAGCTATGGGTCGCTGGCCCTGACGCTAGAGGTCAGCTATGGGTCGCTGGCCCTGACGCTAGAGGTCAGCTATGGGTCGCTGACCACTGCAGCTTATGCGCTGCTCAGCGTCTTGATTCCTAATTCCCCAATTTATGAGCAGGTTTTTGGAGTTCTGTTTTTATTAAATAAAAGCTTAACGTACATGTGGTACGGAGCGAGCGGACCAGATTCTGTGAAATTTGAAAAAAATTCTTGAAGGTCTGGCAAAATTCAGGCAGATGGTGCACACAGCCTTGACGGCGTGGCAAAATTCAAGGCGGAAGGTGAATACAGTTTAGATGGTCCGGCAAAATTCAGGGCGGATGATGGATAGTTTTGACGGTCCCGCAAAAATTCAGGGCGGACGATGGATACAGTCTTAACAGTCTGGCAAAATTTGGGGGGAATGGTGGATACAGCCTTGACGGTCTGGCAAAATTCAGGGTGGATGGTGGATTCAGCCTTGATGGTCTGACAAAATTCAGGGCGGATGGTGGATTCAGCCTTGATGGTCTGACAAAATTCAGGGCGGATGGTGGATTCAGCCTTGATGGTCTGACAAAATTCAGGGTGGATGGTGGATTCAGCCTTGGCGGTGTGGTAAAATTCAGGGCGGATGGTGGATTCAGCCTTGGCAGACTGAAAATATTCAGAGGGAAAGGTGGATACAGCTTTGACGGTGTGGTAAAATTCAGGGCGGATGGTGCATACAGCCTTGATGGTCTGGCAAAATTCAGGGCGGATGGTGGATACAGCCTTGATGGTCTGGCAAAATTCAGGGCGGATGGTGGATACAGTCCATATGTTTCGTATGTTAGTCATGCCTGGAATAGGTTTCACATCTTGTTGAAACAAGAGGACTCTTGAAACTTACGGAATTCGAACACATCACTGGTTTCTGCTTTCGTTCGTTTGTGTCTTCGAAGAAGTGCAATTTACCTCTGAGTTAGTCACGTCCACGAACAGAGAGACAGACAAGTTGAAAACAGGCATGCAATAATGACTTACTCTTGCAACAGACCTGCCTTGCGAGCATGGGTTCGACCTGGAGTACTGAAGTCTGCATCATAGAATGCCTCATGCAGCCAACGAGTGTGAGGAATGTCAATCACATGATTTTCACCATCTCTAAGAACCTTCCAGAACTCTTGCTGGTTATTGGCCCCTGGGAACTTGCAACCAATTCCGATAATGGCTACCTCCTCTACCTTTCCCTGGAACATTCTCCCGATGCTCTTGGCGTCCTATGGCTGCCGCACTTCTGTGGACAGTATTTGTCATAAGCTTGTGAGTTCATCAAATGTATGACTGTACGTGTATTCATTTAAATTCAAAAACTAATGGCAAGGTCAGGTATTCCCTGCCAACAGGCTGTGTCAAAACAGCCTAGCTAACTAGGTGGGGATCAACTAACAGCCTAGCTAACTAGGTGGGGATCTACTAACAGCCTAGCTAGCTACATTGGGATCAACTAACAGCCTAGCTAGCTACATGGGGATCAACTAACAGCCTAGCTACATGGGGATCAACTAACAGCCTAGCTACATGGGGATCAACTAACGGCCTAACTACGTGGGGATCAACTAACAGCCTAGCTAGCTAGGTGGGGATCAACTAACAGCCTAGCTACATGGGGATCAACTAACGGCCTAACTACGTGGGGATCAACTAACAGCCTAGCTAACTACGTGGGGATAAACTAACAGCTTCGCTAGCTAGGTGGGGATCAACTAACAGCCTAGCTAGCTAGGTGGGGATCAGCTAACAGCCTAGCTAGCTACATGGGGATCAACTAACAGTCTAGCTAGCTACATGGGGATCAACTAACAGCCTAGCTAGCTACATGGGGATCAACTAACAGTCTAGCTAGCTACATGGGGATTAACTAACAGCCTAGATAGCTACATGGGGATCAACTAACAGCCTAGCTACACGGGGATCAACTAACAGCCCAGCTAGCTACATGGGTATCAACTAACAGCCTAGCTAGCTATGTGGGGATCAACTATAAGCCTAACTACATGGGGATCAACTAACAGCCTAACTAGATACATGGGGATCAACTAACAGCCGAGCTAGATACATGGGGATCAACTAACAGCCTAACTACATGGGGATCAACTAACAGCCTAGCTACATGGGGATCAACTAACAGCCTAGCTAGCTACATGGGGATCAACAAACAGCCTAGCTAGCTATGTGGGGATCAACTATAAGCCTAACTACATGGGGATCAACTAACAGCCTAACTAGATACATGGGGATAACTAACAGCCTAGCTAGCTACATGGGGATCAACTAACAGCCTAACTACATGGGGATCAACTAACAGCCTAGCTACATGGGGATCAACTAACAGCCTAGCTAGCTACATGGGGATCAACTAACAGCCTAGCTACATGGGGATCAACTAACAGCTAAGCTACATGGGGATCAACTAACAGCCCAGCTAGCTACATGGGGATCAACTAACAGCCTAGCTAGCTACATGGGGATCAACTAACAGCCTAGCTAGCTACATGGGGATCAACTAGCAGCTTCGCTAGCTACATGGGGATCAACTAACAGCCTAGCTACATGGGGATCAACTAACAGCCCAGCTAGCTACATGGGGATCAACTAACAGCCTAGCTAGCTAGGTGGGGATCAACTATAAGCCTAACTACATGGGGATCAACTAACAGCTTCGCTAGCTACATGGGGATCAACTAACAGCCTAGCTACATGGGAATCAACTAACAGACTAGCTAGCTAGGTGGGGATCAACTAACAGCCTAGATAGCTAGGTGGGGATCAACTATAAGCCTAACTACATGGGGATCAACTAACAGCCTAGCTTCATGGGGATCACCTAACAGCCCAGCTAGCTACATGGGGATCAACTAACAGCCTAGCTAGCTAGGTGGGGATCAACTATAAGCCTAACTACATGGGGATCAACTAACAGCCTAGCTAGCTACATGGGGATCAACTAACAGCCTAGCTAGCTAGGTGGGGATCAACTAACATCCTAGCTACATGGGGATCAACTAACAGCCTAGCTACATGGGGATCAACTAACAGCCTAACTACGTGGGGATCAACTAACAGCCTAGCTAGCTAGGTGGGGATCAGCTAACAGCCTAGCTAGCTACATGGGGATCAACTAACAGCCTAGCTAGCTACATGGGGATCAACTAACAGCCTAACCACGTGGGCATCAACTAACAGCCTAGCTAGCTAGGTGGGGATCAGCTAACAGCCTAGTTAGCTACATGGGGATCAACTAACAGCCTAGCCACGTGGGGACCAACTAACAGCCTAACTACCTTTGTATCAACTAACAGCCTAGCTAGCTACATGGTGATCAACTAACAGCCTAGCTAGCTACATGGGGAGCAACTAACAGCCTAGCTAGCTACATGGGGATCAACTAACAGCCTAGCTAGATACATGGGGATCAACTAACAGCCTAGCTAGGTACATGGGGATCAACTAACAGCCTAGCTAGCTACATGGGGATCAACTAACAGCTTCGCTAGCTAGGTGGGGATCAATTAACAGCCTAACTACGTGGGGATCAACTAACAGCCTAGCTAGCTAGGTGGGGATCAGCTAACAGCCTAGCTAGCTACATGGGGATCAACTAACAGCCTAGCTAGCTACATGGGGATCAACTAACAGCCTAGCTAGCTACATGGGGATCAACTAACAGCCTAGCTAGCTACATGGGGATCAACTAACAGCCTAGCTAGCTACATGGGGATCAACTAACAGCCTAGCTAGCTACATGGGGATCAACTAACAGCCTAGCTAGCTACATGGGGATCAACTAACAGCCTAGCTAGCTAGGTGGGGATCAGCTAACAGCCTAGCTAGCTACATCGGGATCAACTAACAGCCTAGCTAGCTAGGTGGGGATCAGCTAACAGCCTAGCTAGCTACATGGGGATCAACTAACAGCCTAGCTAGCTGCATGGGGATCAACTAACAGCTTCGCTAGCTACATGGGGATCAACTAACAGCCTAGCTAGCTACATGGGGATCAACTGACAGCCTAGCTAGCTACATGGGGATCAACTAACAGCCTAGCTAGCTACATGGGGATCAACTAACAGCTTCGCTAGCTACATGGGGATCAACTAGCAGCCTGGCTAGCTACATGGGGATCAACTAACAGCCTAGCTACATGGAGATCAACTAACAGTTTAGCTAGCTAGGTGGGGATCAGCTAACAGCCTGGCTAGCTACATGGGGATCAACTAACAGCTTCGCTAGCTACATGGGGATCAACTAACAGCCTAGCTAGCTACATGGGGATCAACTAACAGTCTAGCTACATGGAGATCAACTAACAGCCTAGCTAGCTACATGGAGATCAACTAACAGCCTAGCTAGCTACATGGGGATCAACTAACAGCCTAGCTACATGGGGATCAACTAACAGCCCAGCTAGCTACATGGGGATCAACTAACAGCCTAGCTAGCTAGTTGGAGATCACCTATAAGCCTAACTACATGGGGATCAACTAACAGACTAGCTAGCTACATGGGGATCAACTAACAGCCTAGCTACATGGGGATCAACTAACAGCCCAGCTAGCTACATGGGGATCAACTAACAGCCTAGCTAGCTATGTGGGGATCAACTATAAGCCTAACTACATGGGGATCAACTAACAGCCTAACTAGCTACATGGGGATCAACTAACAGCCCAGCTAGCTACATGGGGATCAACTAACAGCCTAGCTAGCTACATGGGGATCAACTAACAGCCTAGCTAGCTACATGGGGATCAACTAGCAGCTTCGCTAGCTACATGGGGATCAACTAACAGCCTAGCTACATGGGGATCAACTAACAGCCCAGCTAGCTACATGGGGATCAACTAACAGCCTAGCTAGCTAGGTCGGGATCAACTATAAGCCTAGCTACATTGGGATCAACTAACAGCTTCGCTAGCTACATGGGGATCAACTAACAGCCTAGCTACATGGGGATCAACTAACAGACTAGCTAGCTAGGTGGGGATCAACTAACAGCCTAGATAGCTAGGTGGGGATCAACTATAAGCCTAACTACATGGGGATCAACTAACAGCCTAGCTACATGGGGATCAACTAACAGCCCAGCTAGCTACATGGGGATCAACTAACAGCCTAGCTAGCTAGGTGGGGATCAACTATAAGCCTAACTACATGGGGATCAACTAACAGCCTAGCTAGCTACATGGGGATCAACTAACAGCCTAGCTAGCTAGGTGGGGATCAACTAACATCCTAGCTACATGGGGATCAACTAACAGCCTAGCTACATAGGGATCAACTAACAGCCTAACTACGTGGGGATCAACTAACAGCCTAGCTAGCTAGGTGGGGATCAGCTAACAGCCTAGCTAGCTACATGGGGATCAACTAACAGCCTAGCTAGCTACATGGGGATCAACTAACAGCCTAACCACGTGGGCATCAACTAACAGCCTAGCTAGCTAGGTGGGGATCAGCTAACAGCCTAGTTAGCTACATGGGGATCAACTAACAGCCTAGCCACGTGGGGATCAACTATCAGCCTAACTACCTTTGGATCAACTAACAGCCTAGCTAGCTACATGGGGATCAACTAACAGCCTAGCTAGCTACATGGGGATCAACTAACAGCCTAGCTAGCTACATGGGGATCAACTAACAGCCTAGCTAGATACATGGGGATCAACTAACAGCCTAGCTAGCTACATGGGGATCAACTAACAGCCTAGCTAGCTACATGGGAATCAACTAACAGCTTCGCTAGCTAGGTGGGGATCAATTAACAGCCTAACTAAGTGGGGATCAACTAACAGCCTAGCTAGCTAGGTGGGGATCAGCTAACAGCCTAGCTAGCTACATGGGGATCAACTAACAGCCTAGTTAGCTACATGGGGATCAACTAACAGCCTAGCCACGTGGGGACCAACTAACAGCCTAACTACCTTTGGATCAACTAACAGCCTAGCTAGCTACATGGGGATCAACTAACAGCCTAGCTAGCTACATGGGGATCAACTAACAGCCTAGCTAGCTACATGGGGATTAACTAACAGCCTAGCTAGATACATGGGGATCAACTAACAGCCTAGCTAGCTACATGGGGATCAACTAACAGCCTAGCTAGCTACATGGGGATCAACTAACAGCTTCGCTAGCTAGGTGGGGATCAATTAACAGCCTAACTACGTGGGGATCAACTAACAGCCTAGCTAGCTAGGTGGGGATCAGCTAACAGCCTAGCTAGCTACATGGGGATCAACTAACAGCCTAGCTAGCTACATGGGGATCAACTAACAGCCTAGCTAGCTACATGGGGATCAACTAACAGCCTAGCTAGCTACATGGGAATCAACTAACAGCCTAGCTAGCTACATGGGGATCAACTAACAGCCTAGCTAGCTACATGGGGATCAACTAACAGCCTAGCTAGCTAGGTGGGGATCAGCTAACAGCCTAGCTAGCTACATCGGGATCAACTAACAGCCTAGCTAGCTAGGTGGGGATCAGCTAACAGCCTAGCTAGCTACATGGGGATCAACTAACAGCCTAGCTAGCTGCATAGGGATCAACTAACAGCTTCGCTAGCTACATGGGGATCAACTAACAGCCTAGCTAGCTACATGGGGATCAACTGACAGCCTAGCTAGCTACATGGGGATCAACTAACAGCCTAGCTAGCTACATGGGGATCAACTAACAGCTTCGCTAGCTACATGGGGATCAACTAGCAGCCTGGCTAGCTACATGGGGATCAACTAACAGCCTAGCTACATGGAGATCAACTAACAGTTTAGCTAGCTAGGTGGGGATCAGCTAACAGCCTGGCTAGCTACATGGGGATCAACTAACAGCTTCGCTAGCTACATGGGGATCAACTAACAGCCTAGTTAGCTACATGGGGATCAACTAACAGTCTAGCTACATGGAGATCAACTAACAGCCTAGCTAGCTACATGGAGATCAACTAACAGCCTAGCTAGCTACATGGGGATCAACTAACAGCCTAGCTACATGGGGATCAACTAACAGCCCAGCTAGCTACATGGGGATCAACTAACAGCCTAGCTAGCTAGGTGGGGATCACCTATAAGCCTAACTACATGGGGATCAACTAACAGACTAGCTAGCTACATGGGGATCAACTAACAGCCTAGCTACATGGGGATCAACTAACAGCCCAGCTAGCTACATGGGGATCAACTAACAGCCTAGCTAGTTATGTGGGGATCAACTATAAGCCTAACTACATGGGGATCAACTAACAGCCTAACTAGCTACATGGGGATCAACTAACAGCCCAGCTAGCTACATGGGGATCAACTAACAGCCTAGCAAGCTACATGGGGATCAACTAACAGCCTAGCTAGCTACATGGGGATCAACTAGCAGCTTCGCTAGCTACATGGGGATCAACTAACAGCCCAGCTAGCTACATGGGGATCTTCTTCTTCTTCTTCTTCTGCGTACACAGTCAGACAGTAACCATTATTTTCTCGAAAAAAGCGGCGGTCATCCTGAGACTCTCGCCACTACCATAGAGCTTGTCTTGCAGTTCCACTGGCAATGGCCACATCTGCTCTCTCTGATCCTCGTATGTCGGGCAGTTCTGCAGCAGATGTTCAGTGGTCATTTTACCAGTACCGCACGGGCATTCGTCGGTACACCCTATCTTCAATTTGTTGAAGAGGTGGTACCTCAGTCTGTTGTGGCCAGTGCGAAGTCTGAAGACAACGACCTGCTCTCTTCGGTTCAACTGGTAATAGGCATCGTTTTTGGTGTAACCAGTATGTTCGGTTTCCCATTTGGACATGTACCTGGCTTTGATAAGCCGTTTTGACTCTTCGTACGTCATACTGGTATCTATTTGTGGTAGCCTTGCACCTTCTTTTGCCAGTCTGTCTGCCTCCTCGTTGCCTTGGATGTTGCAGTGTGACGGAACCCACTGTACCACTACCCTTTTTGGTGCGGACTGTTGGCACAGTTTGCAGAGTGCTGCTCTTAAGTCATTAAGCTCAGTGTTTTTCTGGCTTTTTAGCGCTGTGACTACTTCGAGAGCATCTGTCAGCAGGACTATATGGCTCTCATTTTCACTGTGTGTTACCATTTCTTCCACTGCCGCCCTCAGTGCCTCTGCCTCTGCTCTGAAATTGCTCGTGTACTTACCAGTAGCGAATGACAGTGTTATTTTTCTGCCATTTGGTAGGTTCAGGAATGCTCCTGCCCCTCCGTTCTGTGTAGTGTTTGTTACAGAACCGTCGGTGTATGCATGGGTCCAGTCCATGCTTGGGTAGCTTTTCGTTATGAAGCTTAAGGTAGTGTCTCTCCTTTCTTTTTCGGTCTGGCAGTTTTTGTTTGCAATACCTGGTATATTTTCTACCACCTCTGGAAATATATCCTGCCTCCAAGTAGGTTTTCGTACAGTAGTGATGGGTTTTGGTGTTGTTAGTGCGTTTATGGGATCTTCGTGCATCTTTGCTTTGGCTATTTCTGCAAAGTTTCTCCGCTTTAGTTTCCCAGTTCCCAAATTGTTTAGCCTCTGGTACATTGGATGGTCCGTCAGTCTTCGCAGTTTCTCTGACTGCAGCTGGGCTCTGCAGTCTCTTCTGTCGGTCATGGATTGCAGTTTTGTAATCTTTTCAAGTTCTACAATTGGCGTTGACTTCATTCCACCAGTTATGATTCTCATAGCTTGGTTTTGAAGTTTGTTAACTTTATCGAAGTTCGCCTTCGCTGCTGTTGTCCATGCCGCGATGCCATACTCGAGAACTGGTCTCACTCTTCCAGTGTACAGTTTCTTTAGTATGCCTTCGTCTGCTCCCCAGCTTGTGCCAGCAAGTTTCCTCATGATCGCCATTCTTTCTCTGGCTTTCATTCGGTTTCTCTCAATCTGACTTTTCCATGTCATGCGCCGATCAAATGTGACTCCCAGATAGGTTGGGTTGTCGTTTGGCTGCAGGATTTTGCCATTTAGGCTTAATTTGGTACTTTGGGGTTTTAATGAGAGCGAGAATATTGTGCACGTGGTTTTCTCCTCGTTTATTTTGACCAGCCATGAGTTCGCCCACTCTTCCAGCGATGTTAGGGCCGTTTGCATCCGATTTCTTGCTATGGTGAGATTCTTTTCAGAGGTCCACATAGCCAGATCGTCTGCAAACATTGAGCTATGGACTCTTCTTGGTATATTCTCTGTAATATCGTTTATATATACCAGGAAGAGTGTGGGTGACAGTACTCCCCCTTGGGGTACTCCCTGCTCGAGTGTCACCTTTTTGCTCATCTGCCCTTGTACTTGGACTCTGGCCGTTCTTTGTTTGAGGTAGTGGTTGATCCACTTGTACATCTTCCCACAAACATCACTTCTTCTTAGCTTGACTCTAAGTCCATCCTTCCAGACTTTGTCAAATGCCTTTTCCAGGTCCACCCAAACAGCTACTGTGTGTTTCTGTGCCTGGTAGGCATCTTCTATCTCCTGGGCTATGAGGATGACCTGGTCCTCAGTGGATCTGTGCTGTCTAAAGCCGGCTTGCTGTGGAATTAGTATTCGTTTTTCTTCCAGATGCCACATCAGTCTGGTGTTTATCATCCGTTCCATCAGCTTGCCGACACAGCTCAGTAGGCTTATGGGCCTGTATCCATTCGGATCTGTTTTGTCCTTTCCTGTTTTTGGTACTGGTACCAGTATTGCATCTTTCCATGCCTGGGGTACAATACCCCTTTTCCAGCTTTGGTTCAGGACTGATAGTAGTTTTTCCTTCGCTGTTTGGCCCAGCCCCATCAGCATTTCGTTTGTTATCCCGTCTTTTCCGGGAGATTTCCTTCTCTTTAGTGTTCTCATAGCCTCTTCCATTTCGCGCATTGTTAGTTTGGCCATCATGTGCTCTTCAGGAGCCGTATTTATGTTTTCGTGCCCCTTTAGCTCTTCGCTAATGTCTGTATGCTTATCTGCAGGGACCTCGATGTGGTTTGCTCTGGCATAGTGATCGACAAAGGCGTTTGCGGCTTTCTTACCTGTGATCAAGTTCTCGCCTTGCTTGATAGTAATTTGTTTATTTGACGGGGTTTCGTCGTTCATGGCTCTGACTAGCTTCCATAGCTTGTTCCCTTCTTTGTCCAGGTTTAAACTTTCCGTTTTATTTTTCCAACTTTCTCTTGCTGTTTGCTTGAGAGTGTGTTTGTACTTCGCCGCGGCGGCTTTGAGGGCGATGTTTGCCTCCACGGATTTTTCTCGTTCTGCCATGTTCCTCGCATTAGTTACTGCATCTTCCACTTTCTGTAACTCATCATTCCAGTAGGGCTTATAGTTTTTCCTAGCTCCTCTTGGGATGGTTTCAGTGGCGGCTTGCATTATTGCCTTGCTTAGGCTCTCTACCATGGGCTTCATTTTGGTGTTTCGTGTGTTGATGGTTTCACACAGCCCATCTGTCAGGATTGCAAATCTGTCCCAGTCGGCTCGTTTGTAATTCCAACGTGGGAGCGGTTTTGTTTCCTGTGGGCCTACTTCCATGTCAATGGTTAGCCTGATCGGCCTGTGGTCGCTACCTGCCAGTTGGTTTAGCACCTGGCGGTCTATTTTATAGTGTATGTCCTGTGTGGAGAAGGCCAAATCTGGAGTCGAGGTGGTATGCCATGTTCTTGAATAGAAGCTAGGGCTATCCTCCGGCCTATTGATTAGGGAGAGATTTGCATCTATCTCCCAATCTTCCACTTCGTCACCTCTACTGTCTGTGTCAGAGTATCCCCATCTCTCCGAGTGGCTGTTGAAATCTCCAACTACTATGCAGTTGGAGTCTCTGACCTCCATACTCGAGAGCGATAGGTCTCTGTTTGGTGGTCCGTACAGATTGAAAATGCGGAGTTTCGTCTCTAGAGCCATTATGTCAACTCCTACAATTTCTGCTTGTCCGGTGTGATTGACAGGTACCGCGCTACTCGGTATGCTGTTTCTGGTCAGTATCAGGACCCCTCCTTTGTGACCTTCTCTATCTAGACGGAAGGTCTGGTATCCTCTGATTGAGAATTTATGGTTATTGTTGAGGTGCGTTTCCTGGATACATGCCACGTCAATCTTACCTTCATGCAGGTGGTGTGTTAGGGAAAGTTTTTTGTTAATGACTCCCTCCGCATTCCACTGTAGTATTCTGAGGGTCTTGAAGTTTTGGCCAATAGACGTTACCCCATAGCCATGTGCCTTGACTCCACGACACATGGGTGGGTGACCACCAGTAGTCAAGGGTGGGCCCCTTCGAGGCGTGAGGCCCGGCGCTATCGCTGCCTGGCGGGTCTCCTCAGGATGAGCGCCATACGTTTTTCGAATAGGTTGTGCTGCCATCATACTGTGATTTACGTTGCACTGTTTTGTTAGGCTTGCGGCCCCGTGCATCCGATTTCAACAGGCGTTTCTGTAGGGATGCCCTCCTTAGCCTTTGGCTGTCCCCAGCCTATCTGCAAGGCAGCAGTTGTTTACGATCAGAGTTTTCTCTCCTATGGAAGTTGTCTTTCCAGACTATCGAGTCTTCACTACTCGTGTCTATAGGGTGCAATGATGGTATGTGATATATGAGATGGGCTGGTTTACCCGGAAGAGAGGCAGTCCAGTGTGTCTGTATCCCAGGATCGTCACGTCCTGCCAGAAACGTAGCATTTGCATGTGAGTGGGGTATCTCTTTTTCCCTTTATTTTCTTGGCTTCTATGCAGGGATGGTACGCCTAGCATTCCCCGCCACCTGGGGTGTTGACACAGTGGGGCAGGTGTGCAATGTCCGCTGGTCTGCATCTCTTCTGCGTCCAGCATGATAGTTATGGCTGATAACGTACAGAGGTAGATATCGTAACCGGAGTGCATTTAGCCAGAGGACAAGCCTGGTAATGTCACAGAGATGTTGATCGCCTGGTGTGCGGACAACTCTCATGGTCAGTGGTTGAGTCTTGACAGTTCACAGTGTGGTGGCTGCTCTACTGTTTTCGACACCCCGACCAGGTTCTAAGTCTTTGGTTGGTGTTTTTCGCACCCCATCGCCGTATAGGGTGAGTATCAAGCAGTTTTCCGCCCGCTTTGATTTGCGGGCGGCAAGGACCTCTTACTGTGGCTCTACCTGATAGGGCTGGGGCGCAAGCCCCAGGTCCCGAGCATGTAGGAGCCTCCCATTGCAGTGGTGCTGAGATTTTGGGCGGGATTGCGGCTTTCAAGGGTTCGGCCGTAATCCCCCACATGGTAGCCTCGCGCCCTTGGCTTATCAGCCTGGTACGTGAACCAAAGTGTCTGCGGCTCCTCTCGATTTGAGCTGGTTTTCCGTAGCAACGCCCTGTCATTTGTAGGGTAAAACTGACCTGTCTTCAGATCTATTTCCAGCACCCGTTCACTATTTGGTCAGACGAATTTATTGAGGGCTTTTGTTTGTCAATGACCAGGTATTTGAAATCTGCGGAGTTAAACACGATTTCCGTAGCGTTCTTTCATTTGAGCTGACTTGTCGTCCGTGAGTCTAATACCAGCGTACGTTCATTATTAGACCCAAACGGCAGCGCTCTCAATTTGTCAGTTGTTCTACAGCATTGGCGTGTTCAGTCAAATTAAGCCGCAGGTTCCACACCTGGTGGTGCCCTTTCGTCAATTCCCTTAGCGAGATAGTCAAGTTTCTTAAAGGGTAGCCCCAAAGATTTTCGAGGGTCTAATTCCAGCACATGTTCTCTATTAGACCCCACTAAGGTGTACTTTTTGATAGTCATTCTGCAGTATTGGCGTGGTAAGTTAACTTAGGTCTCAGGCTCCACTCCTGATAGTGCTCTTCCGTCAATTCCTTTATCAAACACTGGATGCAGACAAAACCGAGCCACAGGGGACATAACCCCAGATTCTGGGGGTCTAAGTCCAGCACCAGTTCCATGTTAGACTCCAGAAGAGTGGTCTCGGCATGTCAATCATTTCAGTGTTGGCCGTGTTGAGTCAAATTAAGCCGCAGGCTCCACTCCTGGTGGTGCCCTTCCGTCAATTCCTTTAAGTTTCAGCTTTGCAACCATACTTCCCCCGGAACCCAAACACTTTGGTTTCCCGGAAGCTGCCCGCAGAGTCATCGAAGCAACTCCTGCGGATCGCTAGTCGGCATCGTTTATGGTCAGAACTACGACGGTATCTGATCGTCTTCGCGCCTCTGACTTTCGTTCTTGATTAATGAAAACATTCTTGACAAATGCTTTCGCAGTAGCTCGTCTTGCGGCGATCCAAGAATTTCACCTCTAACGCCGCAATACGAATGCCCCCGTTTGTCCCTGTTAATCATTACCTCCAGTTCCGAAAACCAACAAAATAGAACCGAGGTCCTATTCCATTATTCCATGCACCATTATTCAGGCAGCCGAGGCCTGCTTTGAACACTCTAATTTTTTCAAAGTAAACGCGCCGGCCACCCAGGACGCTCAGCGAAGAGCACCCGTGGGAGAGAGCCGGCAGACGGTAGGGCAGGAGACAACGGGCAGTGAACCGGCGCGAGCCGGACCGCCCGCCTGCGCCTGAGATCCAACTACGAGCTTTTTAACTGCAACAACTTTAATATACGCTATTGGAGCTGGAATTACCGCGGCTGCTGGCACCAGACTTGCCCTCCAATAGATCCTCGTTAAAGGGTTTAAAGTGTACTCATTCCAATTACGGGGCCTCGAAAGAGTCCCGTATTGTTATTTTTCGTCACTACCTCCCCGTGCCGGGAGTGGGTAAGTTGCGCGCCTGCTGCCTTCCTTGGATGTGGTAGCCGTTTCTCATGCTCCCTCTCCGGAATCGAACCCTGATTCCCCGTTACCCGTTACAAACATGGTAGGCATGTCACGTACCATCGACATTTGATAGGGCAGACATTTGAAAGATGCGTCGCCGGCACATGAGGCCATGCGATCAGCACAAAGTTATCCAGAGTCACCAGTGGGGACGCCGCAACCCCGCGAGGGGAAACGACGATTGGTTTTGAACTAATAAAAGCGCTCTTTCCGCGAGGGTCGGAGCTTGGTAAGCATGTATTAGCTCTAGAATTGCCACAGTTATCCAAGTAGGATCGTGTCATCTAAGGAACCTCGACTGATTTAATGAGCCATTCGCGGTTTCACCGTGAGACAGTGTGAACTTAGACATGCATGGCTTAATCTTTGAGACAAGCATATGACTACTGGCAGGATCAACCAGATATCTGTCGGAGACGTACGTACAGCACACACCGGTCGGCGGAGGAAGGGTGTGTAAAAAGCCTCGCTGGGACGACGGCCGCAGGGACCGACTGACGGGACGGACGGACGGTTTGTTCCACCCGTCCCTCACTCCGTCGACCTAGGACCGCCTGACAGGGGCCTCCCACACGCACCAGACGACCGACCGACCGGGCTCGCTCGAGGAGGGATGGCAGCGCTCTGTGCAGAACGGATCCCAACGACCTCGGCGATGAATTTCACTGGGACTAGAGACACAATTTGGCCTGCCCTTCTCCTCCGTAGGGAGAACGCAGGGCCTCGAGGCAACGATTCCTGCTTTCCATTTGCCGGTCACAAGCTCTTTGCGAGAGTCGGACCACCAGCGAGACGTACTGTCGAGCTCTGCTATAAGCCTTAGATAAATCACCACGGACTACATGGGCATCAACTAACAGCCTAGCTAGCTACATGGGGATCAACTAACAGCCTAGCTAGCTAGGTGGGGATCAACTATAAGCCTAACTACATTGGGATCAACTAACAGCTTCGCTAGCTACATGGGGATCAACTAACAGCCTAGCTACATGGGGATCAACTAACAGACTAGCTAGCTAGGTGGGGATCAACTAACAGCCTAGATAGCTAGGTGGGGATCAACTATAAGCCTAACTACATGGGGATCAACTAACAGCCTAGCTACATGATGATTAACTAACAGCCCAGCTAGCTACATGGGGATCAACTAACAGCCTAGCTAGCTAGGTGGGGATCAACTATAAGCCTAACTACATGGGGATCAACTAACAGCCTAGCTAGCTACATGGGGATCAACTAACAGCCTAGCTAGCTAGGTGGGGATCAACTAACATCCTAGCTACATGGGGATCAACTAACAGCCTAGCTACATGGGGATCAACTAACAGCCTAACTACGTGGGGATCAACTAACAGCCTAGCTAGCTAGGTGGGGATCAGCTAACAGCCTAGCTAGCTACATGGGGATCAACTAACAGCCTAGCTAGCTACATGGGGATCAACTAACAGCCTAACCACGTGGGCATCAACTAACAGCCTAGCTAGCTAGGTGGGGATCAGCTAACAGCCTAGTTAGCTACATGGGGATCAACTAACAGCCTAGCCACGTGGGGATCAACTATCAGCCTAACTACCTTTGGATCAACTAACAGCCTAGCTAGCTACATGGGGATCAACTAACAGCCTAGCTAGCTACATGGGGATCAACTAACAGCCTAGCTAGCTACATGGGGATCAACTAACAGCCTAGCTAGATACATGGGGATCAACTAACAGCCTAGCTAGCTACATGGGGATCAACTAACAGCCTAGCTAGCTACATGGGGATCAACTAACAGCTTCGCTAGCTAGGTGGGGATCAATTAACAGCCTAACTACGTGGGGATCAACTAACAGCCTAGCTAGCTAGGTGGGGATCAGCTAACAGCCTAGCTAGCTACATGGGGATCAACTAACAGCCTAGCTAGCTACATGGGCATCAACTAACAGCCTAGCTAGCTACATGGGGATCAACTAACAGCCTAGCTAGCTACATGGGGATCAACTAACAGCCTAGCTAGCTACATCGGGATCAACTAACAGCCTAGCTAGCTACATGGGGATCAACTAACAGCCTAGCTAGCTAGGTGGGGATCAGCTAACAGCCTAGCTAGCTACATCGGGATCAACTAACAGCCTAGCTAGCTAGGTGGGGATCAGCTAACAGCCTAGCTAGCTACATGGGGATCAACTAACAGCCTAGCTAGCTGCATGGGGATCAACTAACAGCTTCGCTAGCTACATGGGGATCAACTAACAGCCTAGCTAGCTACATGGGGATCAACTGACAGCCTAGCTAGCTACATGGGGATCAACTAACAGCCTAGCTAGCTACATGGGGATCAACTAACAGCTTCGCTAGCTACATGGGGATCAACTAGCAGCCTGGCTAGCTACATGGGGATCAACTAACAGCCTAGCTACATGGAGATCAAATAACAGTTTAGCTAGCTAGGTGGGGATCAGCTAACAGCCTGGCTAGCTACATGGGGATCAACTAACAGCTTCGCTAGCTACATGGGGATCAACTAACAGCCTAGCTAGCTACATGGGGATCAACTAACAGTCTAGCTACATGGAGATCAACTAACAGCCTAGCTAGCTACATGGAGATCAACTAACAGCCTAGCTAGCTACATGGGGATCAACTAACAGCCTAGCTACATGGGGATCAACTAACAGCCCAGCTAGCTACATGGGGATCAACTAACAGCCTAGCTAGCTAGGTGGGGATCAACTATAAGCCTAACTACATGGGGATCAACTAACAGACTAGCTAGCTACATGGGATCAACTAACAGCCTAGCTACATGGGGATCAACTAACAGCCCAGCTAGCTACATGGGGATCAACTAACAGCCTAGCTAGCTATGTGGGGATCAACTATAAGCCTAACTACATGGGGATCAACTAACAGCCTAACTAGATACATGGGGATCAACTAACAGCCGAGCTAGATACATGGGGATCAACTAACAGCCTAACTACATGGGGATCAACTAACAGCCTAGCTACATGGGGATCAACTAACAGCCTAGCTAGCTACATGGGGATCAACTAACAGCCTAGCTAGCTATGTGGGGATCAACTATAAGCCTAACTACATGCGGATCAACTAACAGCCTAACTAGATACATGGGGATCAACTAACAGCCTAGCTAGCTACATGGGGATCAACTAACAGCCTAACTACATGGGGATCAACTAACAGCCTAGCTACATAGGGATCAACTAACAGCCTAGCTAGCTACATGGGGATCAACTAACAGCCTAGCTACATGGGGATCAACTAACAGCCTAGCTACATGGGGATAAACTAACAGCCCAGCTAGCTACATGGGGATCAACTAACAGCCTAGCTAGCTACATGGGGATCAACTAACAGCCTAGCTAGCTACATGGGGATCAACTAACAGCTTCGCTAGCTACATGGGGATCAACTAACAGCCTAGCTACATGGGGATCAACTAACAGCCCAGCTAGCTACATGGGGATCAACTAACAGCCTAGCTAGCTAGGTGGGGATCAACTATACGCCTAACTACATGGGGATCAACTAACATCTTCGCTAGCTACATGGGGATCAACTAACAGCCTAGCTACATGGGGATCAACTAACAGCCTAGCTAGCTAGGTGGGGATCAACTATAAGCCTAACTACATGGGGATCAACTAACAGCCTAGCTAGCTACATGGGGATCAACTAACAGCCTAGCTAGCTAGGTGGGGATCAACTAACAGCCTAGCTACATGGGGATCAACTAACAGCCTAGCTACATGGGGATCAACTAACAGCCTAACTACGTGGGGATCAACTAACAGCCTAGCTAGCTAGGTGGGGATCAGCTAACAGCCTAGCTAGCTACATGGGGATCAACTAACAGCCTAGCTAGCTACATGGGGATCAACTAATAGCCTAACCACGTGGGCATAAACTAACAGCCTAGCTAGCTAGGTGGGGATCAGCTAACAGCCTAGTTAGCTACATGGGGATCAACTAACAGCCTAGCCACGTGGGGATCAACTAACAGCCTAACTACCTTTGGATCAACTAACAGCCTAGCTAGCTACATGGGGATCAACTAACAGCCTAGCTAGCTACATGGGGATCAACTAACAGCCTAGCTAGCTACATGGGGGTCAACTAACAGCCTAGCTAGATACATGGGGATCAACTAACAGCCTAGCTAGCTACATGGGGATCAACTAACAGCCTAGCTAGCTACATGGGGATCAACTAACAGCTTCGCTACCTAGGTGGGGACCAATTAACAGCCTAACTACGTGGGGATCAACTAACAGCCTAGCTAGCTAGGTGGGTATCAGCTAACAGCCTAGCTAGCTACATGGGGATCAACTAACAGCCAAGCTAGCTACATGGGGATCAACTAACAGCCTAGCTAGCTACATTGGGATCAACTAACAGCCTAGCTAGCTACATGGGGATCAACTAACAGCCTAGCTAGCTACATGGGGATCAACTAACAGCCTAGCTAGCTACATGGGGATCAACTAACAGCCTAGCTAGCTAGGTGGGGATCAGCTAACAGCCTAGCTAGCTACATCGGGATCAACTAACAGCCTAGCTAGCTAGGTGGGGATCAGCTAACAGCCTAGCTAGCTACATGGGGATCAACTAACAGCCTAGCTAGCTGCATGGGGATCAACTAACAGCTTCGCTAGCTACATGGGGATCAACTAACAGCCTAGCTAGCTACATGGGGATCAACTGACAGCCTAGCTAGCTATATGGGGATCAACTAACAGCCTAGCTAGCTACATGGGGATCAACTAGCAGCCTGGCTAGCTACATGGGGATCAACTAACAGCCTAGCTACATGGAGATCAACTAACAGTTTAGCTAGCTAGGTGGGGATCAGCTAACAGCCTGGCTAGCTACATGGGGATCAACTAACAGCTTCGCTAGCTACATGGGGATCAACTAACAGCCTAGCTAGCTACATGGGGATCAACTAACAGTCTAGCTACATGGAGATCAACTAACAGCCTAGCTACATGGAGATCAACTAACAGTTTAGCTAGCTAGGTGGGGATCAGCTAACAGCCTGGCTAGCTACATGGGGATCAACTAACAGCTTCGCTAGCTACATGGGGATCAACTAACAGCCTAGCTAGCTACATGGGGATCAACTAACAGTCTAGCTACATGGAGATCAACTAACAGCCTAGCTAGATACATGGAGATCAACTAACAGCCTAGCTAGCTACATGGGGATCAACTAACAGCCTAGCTACATGGGGATCAACTAACAGCCCAGCTAGCTACATGGGGATCAACTAACAGCCTAGCTAGCTAGGTGGGGATCAACTATAAGCCTAACTACATGGGGATCAACTAACAGACTAGCTAGCTACATGGGGATCACTAGCTAGCTACATGGGGATCAACTAACAGCCTAGCTACATGGGGATCAACTAACAGCCCAGCTAGCTACATGGGGATAAACTAACAGCCTAGCTAGCTATGTGGGGATCAACTATAAGCCTAACTACATGGGGATCAACTAACAGCCTAACTAGATACATGGGGATCAACTAACAGCCGAGCTAGATACATGGGGATCAACTAACAGCCTAACTACATGGGGATCAACTAACAGCCTAGCTACATGGGGATCAACTAACAGCCTAGCTAGCTACATGGGGATCAACTAACAGCCTAGCTAGCTATGTGGGGATCAACTATAAGCCTAACTACATGGGGATCAACTAACAGCCCAGCTAGATACATGGGGATCAACTAACAGCCTAGCTAGCTACATGGGGATCAACTAACAGCCTAACTACATGGGGATCAACTAACAGCCTAGCTACATGGGGATCAACTAACAGCCTAGCTAGCTACATGGGGATCAACTAACAGCCTAGCTACATGGGGATCAACTAACAGCCTAGCTACATGGCGATCAACTAACAGCCCAGCTAGCTACATGGGGATCAACTAACAGCCTAGCTAGCTACATGGGGATCAACTAACAGCCTAGCTACATGGGGATCAACTAACAGCCCAGCTAGCTACATGGGGATCAACTAACAGCCTAGCTAGCTAGGTGGGGATCAACTATAAGCCTAACTACATGGGGATCAACTAACAGCTTCGCTAGCTACATGGGGATCAACTAACAGCCTAGCTACATGGGGAACAACTAACAGACTAGCTAGCTAGGTGGGGATCAACTAACAGCCTAGATAGCTAGGTGGGGATAACTATAAGCCTAACTACATGGGGATCAACTAACAGCCTAGCTACATGGGGATCAACTAACAGCCCAGCTAGCTACATGGGGATCAACTAACAGCCTAGCTAGCTAGGTGGGGATCAACTATAAGCCTAACTACATGGGGATCAACTAACAGCCTAGCTAGCTACATGGGGATCAACTAACAGCCTAGCTAGCTAGGTGGGGATCAACTAACAGCCTAGCTACATGGGGATCAACTAACAGCCTAGCTACATGGGGATCAACTAACAGCCTAACTACGTGGGGATCAACTAACAGCCTAGCTAGCTAGATGGGGCTCAGCTAACAGCCTAGCTAGCTACATGGGGATCAACTAACAGCCTAGCTAGCTACATGGGGATCAACTAACAGCCTAACCACGTGCGCATCAACTAACAGCCTAGCTAGCTAGGTGGGGATCAGCTAACAGCCTAGTTAGCTACATGGAGATCAACTAACAGCCTAGCCACGGGGGGATCAACTAACAGCCTAACTACCTTTGGATCAACTAACAGCTTAGCTAGCTACATGGGGATCAACTAACAGCCTAGCTAGCTACATGGGGATCAACTAACAGCCTAGCTAGCTACATGGGGATCAACTAACAGCCTAGCTAGATACATGGGGATCAACTAACAGCCTAGCTAGCTACATGGGGATCAACTAACAGCCTAGCTAGCTACATGGGGATCAACTAACAGCTTCGCTAGCTAGGTGGGGATCAATTAACAGCCTAACTACGTGGGGATCAACTAACAGCCTAGCTAGCTAGGTGGGGATCAGCTAACAGCCTAGCTAGCTACATGGGGATCAACTAACAGCCTAGCTAGCTACATGGGGATCAACTAACAGCCTAGCTAGCTACATGGGGATCAACTAACAGCCTAGCTAGCTACATGGGGATCAACTAACAGCCTAGCTAGCTACATGGGGATCAACTAACAGCCTAGCTAGCTACATGGGGATCAACTAACAGCCTAGCTAGCTAAGTGGGGATCAGCTAACAGCCTAGCTAGCTACATCGGGATCAACTAACAGCCTAGCTAGCTAGGTGGGGATCAGCTAACAGCCTAGCTAGCTACATGGGGATCAACTGACAGCCTAGCTAGCTACATGGGGATCAACTAACAGCATAGCTAGCTACATGGGGATCAACTAACAGCTTCGCTAGCTACATGGGGATCAACTAGCAGCCTGGCTAGCTACATGGGGATCAACTAACAGCCTAGCTACATGGAGATCAACTAACAGTTTAGCTAGCTAGGTGGGGATCAGCTAACAGCCTGGCTAGCTACATGGGGATCAACTAACAGCTTCGCTAGCTACATGGGGATCAACTAACAGTCTAGCTACATGGAGATCAACTAACAGCCTAGCTAGCTACATGAAGATCAACTAACAGCCTAGCTAGCTACATGGGGATCAACTAACAGCCTAGCTACATGGGGATCAACTAACAGCCCAGCTAGCTACATGGGGATCAACTAACAGCCTAGCTAGCTAGGTGGGGATCAACTATAAGCATAACTACATAGGGATCAACTAACAGCCTAACTAGATACATGGGGATCAACTAACAGCCTAGCTAGCTACATGGGGATCAACTAACAGCCTAACTACATGGGGATCAACTAACAGCCTAGCTACATGGGGATCAACTAACAGCCTAGCTACATGGGGATCAACTAACAGCCTAGCTACATGGGGATCAACTAACAGCCCAGCTAGCTACATGGGGATCAACTAACAGCCTAGCTAGCTACATGGGGATCAACTAACAGCCTAGCTAGCTACATGGGGATCAACTAACAGCTTCGCTAGCTACATGGGGATCAACTAACAGCCTAGCTACATGGGGATCAACTAACAGCCCAGCTAGCTACATGGGGATCAACTAACAGCCTAGCTACATGGGGATCAACTAACAGACTAGCTAGCTAGGTGGGGATCAACTAACAGCCTAGATAGCTAGGTGGGGATCAACTATAAGCCTAACTACATGGGGATCAACTAACAGCCTAGCTACATGGGGATCAACTCACAGCCTAGATAGCTACATGGGGATCAACTAACAGCCTAGCTAGCTATGTGGGGATCAACTATAATCCTAACTACATGGGGATCAACTAACAACCTAGCTAGCTACATGGGGATCAACTAACAGCCTAGCTAGCTAGGTGGGGATCAACTAACAGCCTAGCTACATGGGGATCAACTAACAGCCTAGCTACATGGGGATCAACTAACAGCCTAACTACGTGGGGATCAACTAACAGCCTAGCTAGCTAGGTGGGGATCAGCTAACAGCCTAGCTAGCTACATGGGGATCAACTAACAGCCTAGCTAGCTACACGGGGATCAACTAACAGCCTAACCACGTGGGCCTCAACTAACAGCCTAGCTAGCTAGGTGGGGATCAGCTAACAGCTTAGTTAGCTACATGGAGATCAACTAACAGCCTAGCCACGTGGGGATCAACTAACAGCCTAACTACCTTTGGATCAACTAACAGCCTAGCTAGCTACATGGGGATCAACTAACAGCCTAGCTAGCTACATGGGGATCAACTAACAGCCTAGCTAGCTACATGGGGATCAACTAACAGCCTAGCTAGATACATGGGGATCAACTAACAGCCTAGCTAGCTACATGGGGATCAACTAACAGCCTAGCTAGCTACATGGGGATCAACTAACAGCTTCGCTAGCTAGGTGGGGATCAATTAACAGCCTAACTACGTGGGGATCAACTAACAGCCTAGCTAGCTAGGTGGGGATCAGCTAACAGCTTAGCTAGCTACATGGGGATCAACTAACAGCCTAGCTAGCTACATGGGGATCAACTAACAGCCTAGCTAGCTACATGGGGATCAACTAACAGCCTAGCTAGCTACATGGGGATCAACTAACAGCCTAGCTAGCTACATGGGGATCAACTAACAGCCTAGCTAGCTACATGGGGATCAACTAACAGCCTAGCTAGCTAGGCGGGGATCAGCTAACAGCCTAGCTAGCTACATCGGGATCAACTAACAGCCTAGCTAGCTAGGTGGGGATCAGCTAACAGCCTAGCTAGCTACATGGGGATCAACTAACAGCCTAGCTAGCTGCATGGGGATCAACTAACAGCTTCGCTAGCTACATGGAGATCAACTAACAGCCTAGCTAGCTACATGGGGATCAACTAACAGCCTAGCTAGCTACATGGGGATCAACTAACAGCCTAGCTAGCTACATGGGGATCAACTAACAGCCTAGCTAGCTACATGGGGATCAACTAACAGCCTAGCTAGCTAGGCGGGGATCAGCTAACAGCCTAGCTAGCTACATCGGGATCAACTAACAGCCTAGCTAGCTAGGTGGGGATCAGCTAACAGCCTAGCTAGCTACATGGGGATCAACTAACAGCCTAGCTAGCTGCATGGGGATCAACTAACAGCTTCGCTAGCTACATGGAGATCAACTAACAGCCTAGCTAGCTACATGGGGATCAAATGACAGCCTAGCTAGCTACATGGGGATCAACTAACAGCCTAGCTAGCTACATGGGGATAAACTAACAGCTTCGCTAGCTACATGGGGATCAACTAGCAGCCTGGCTAGCTACATGGGGATCAACTAACAGCCTAGCTACATGGAGATCAACTAACAGTTTAGCTAGCTAGGTGGGGATCAGCTAACAGCCTGGCTAGCTACATGGGGATCAACTAACAGCTTCGCTAGCTACATGGGGATCAACTAACAGCCTAGCTAGCTACATGGGGATCAACTAACAGTCTAGCTACATGGAGTTCAACTAACAGCCTAGCTAGCTACATGGAGATCAACTAACAGCCTAGCTAGCTACATGGGGATTAACTAACAGCCTAGCTACATGGGGATCAACTAACAGCCCAGCTAGCTACATGGGGATCAACTAACAGCCTAGCTAGCTAGGTGGGGATCAACTATAAGCCTAACTACATGGGGATCAACTAACAGACTAGCTAGCTACATGGGGATCAACTAACAGCCTAGCTAGCTAGGTGGGGATCAACTAACAGCCTAGCTAGCTACATGGGGATCAACTAACAGCCTAGCTAGCTACATGGAGATCAACTGACAGCCTAGCTAGCTACATGGGGATCAACTGACAGCCTAGCTAGCTAGATGGGGATCAACTGACAGCCTAGCTAGCTACATGGGGATCAACTAACAGCTTAGCTAGCTACATGGGGATCAACTAACAGCTTCGCTAGCTACATGGGGATCAACTAACAGCCTAACCACGTGGGGATCAACTAACAGCCTAACTACATGGGGATCAACTAACAGCCTAGCTAGCTACATGGGGATCAACTAACCGCCTAGCTAGCTACATGGGGATGAACTAACAGCCTAGCTACATGGAGATCAACTAACAGCCTAGCTAGCTAGGTGGGGATCAACTAACAGCCTAGCTAGCTACATGGGGATCAACTAACAGCCTAGCTACATGGGGATCAACTAACAGCTTCGCTAGCTACATGGGGATCAACTAACAGCCTAGCTAGCTACATGGGGATCAACTAACAGCCTAGCTAGATACATGGGGATCAACTAACAGCCTAGCTAGCTAGGTGGGGATGAACTAACAGCCTAGCTAGCTAGGTGGGGATCAACTAACAGCCTAGCTAGCTACATGGGGATCAACTAACAGCCTAGCTAGCTAGGTGGGGATGAACTAACAGCCTAGCTAGCTAGGTGGGGATCAACTAACAGCCTAACTACGTGGGGATCAACTAACAGCTTCGCTAGCTAGGTGGGGATCAACTAACAGCCAAGCTACATGGGAATCAACTAACAGCCTAGCTACATTGGGATCAACTAACAGCCTAACTACGTGGGGATCAACTAACAGCTTCGCTAGCTAGGTGGGGATCAATTAACAGCCTAACTACGTGGGGATCAACTAACAGCCTAGCTAGCTACATGGGGATGAACTAACAGCCTAGCTACATGGAGATCAACTAACAGCCTAGCTAGCTAGGTGGGGATCAACTAACAGCCTAGCTAGCTACATGGGGATCAACTAACAGCCTAGCTACATGGGGATCAACTAACAGCTTCGCCAGCTACATGGGGATCAACTAACAGCCTAGCTAGCTACATGGGGATCAACTAACAGCCTAGCTAGCTACATGGGGATCAACTAACAGCCTAGCTAGCTACATGGGGATCAACTAACAGCCTAGCTAGCTACATGGGGATCAACTAACAGCCTGGCTAGCTACATGGGGATCAACTAACAGCTTCGCTAGCTACATGGGGATCAACTAACAGCCTAGCTAGCTACATGGGGATCAACTAACAGCCTAGCTACATGGAGATCAACTAACAGTTTAGCTAGCTAGGTGGGGATCAGCTAACAGCCTGGCTAGCTATATGGGGATCAACAACTAACAGCTTCGCTAGCTACATGGGGATCAACTAACAGCCTAGCTAGCTACATGGGGATCAACTAACAGTCTAGCTACATGGAGATCAACTAACAGCCTAGCTAGCTACATGGAGATCAACTAACAGCCTAGCTAGCTACATGGGGATCAACTAACAGCCTAGCTACATGGGGATCAACTAACAGCCTAGCTAGCTAGGTGGGGATCAACTATAAGCCTAATTACATGGGGATCAACTAACAGACTAGCTAGCTACATGGGGATCAACTAACAGCCTAGCTAGCTAGGTGGGGATCAACTAACAGCCTAGCTAGCTACATGGGGATAAACTAACAGCCTAGCTAGCTACATGGAGATCAACTGACAGCCTAGCTAGCTACATGGGGATCAACTCACAGCCTAGCTAGCTAGATGGGGATCAACTGACAGCCTAGCTAGCTACATGGGGATCAACTAACAGCTTAGCTAGCTACATGGGGATCAACTAACAGCCTAACCACGTGGGGATCAACTAACAGCCTAACCACATGGGGATCAACTAACAGCCTAGCTAGCTACATCGGGATCAACTAACAGCTTCGCTAGCTACATGGGGATCAACTAACAGCCTAGCTAGCTACATGGTGATTAACTAACAGCCTAGCTAGCTACATGGGGATCAACTAACAGCCTAGCTACATGATGATCAACTAACAGCCTAACCACGTGGGGATTAACTAACAGCCTAACCACATGGGGATCAACTAACAGCCTAGCTAGCTATATGGGGATCAACTAACAGCCTAACCACGTGGGGATCAACTAACAGCCTAACCACGTGTGGATCAACTAACAGCCTAGCTAGCTACATGGGGATCAACTAACAGCCTAACCACGTGGGGATCAACTAACAGCCTCACCACGTGGGGATCAACTAACAGCCTAGCTAGCTACATGGGGATCAACTAACAGCCTAACCACGTGGGGATCAACTAACAGCCTAACTACATGGGTATCAACTAACAGCCTAACCACGTGGGGATCAACTAACAGCTTAGCTTACTACATGGGGATCGACACTATGATCACCACATTGGTGAGTCTCACAGTGTACTGTGCTCAGAAGAACCCGGTCCACTTTCCCAAACAACTTTGTGAATGTAATAAGAGCTACTGTAATCTACTATCCCAGTTACGTCATTAAGAGAACTCATCTAAGTACAAATAGTTTCTAGCACTAACAAATCTACTAGTTTGTAAAAGTGTCTACAGCAATAAATCTACTAGTCAGTAAACGTGTCTACAACATGTCTACTAGTCAGTAAACGTGTCTACAACATGTCTACTAGTTAGTAAACGTGTCTACAACAACAAATCTACTGCTCAGTAAAAGGGTCTCCAAGTAGCCTATTAGACAGGGTCAGGCACACATATACTGACCAGGACGTCACGTCAGGGTCAGCCACAAGTATAATGACCAGGACGTCGCGTCAGGATTAGGCACTAATATACTGACCAGGACGTCGCGTCAGGGTCAGTCACGGTATACTGACCAGGACGTCGCGTCAGGGTCAGTCACAGCACACTGACCAAGACCACAATCACTCTTCCAAGTATAATTGCCTAGAAACAGGCTATTTTCAAAGCAGTCTGACTGACGAGATGTGGATCGACGTGATCCCCGTAGTACTGAGAGTTACGCAAATTAAACCAAGCATTAGGAAACCGCGTTCCACCTTCATCAGCACGCTCGGGATGCGAGGAAAGCTACTTCAACCAGCCACTCAACATATTTTTCAGAGCGCACCAAAAAAGTGAACTCATTCATTGTGGGCCTTAACAAATAACAACCTTTTCCATCCATACCTCTTTCGTCGACTTACTTAAATAGTACTACATTTCGGTAATTAGATATTTCAGTTACACGACCACAAAACCAAAAAAAACACTTAAAACAAAGGCTTACTGTACCGAAGTCACAATGTGAAGTGTATTTGTCTCACGACAGAAGCCGGTGTAATGCCTGACCATCATGGCGCACAAATATATAGGCAGAGAGTAGGTCGGCATTTCCTAAGGAATAGATCATAATTAGAGATGATGAAACGTAAGAATGGGGAATTTCTGATTATTACAATTCAGCGAAATGGTTTTCTGTGAGCGATGCGTCTCTGGGAGATGGCCAGTGTGTTTTTTTAATCCATTCACGGGGATTCTATTTCCTGGCTATCTTCTCGCTACCTGTGGAGCATAGGGGATCGTTGATGCTAGGTATCTTACAAGATGTTCATTCGTGGGTGTTTTCAGTGGTAGGTATAGGGATTCGTTTTAGGTGATGCGTTTGCAGGCCCTATGCACAACCCTTATCAGTGGCATGCTACGATGTGTGTAGAAGGTATACGTGGTTATCATTGTGTCCTTTGATGTAATGTGTGCTCTTTGTCTGTCCCATGTCTCCAGTGCCCTTGTTGATGTTGGACGAGTCTCTAGATGACGTGTGTGTCTGTAAATACGTGTTTTATAACCTTGACATCCTTACGTGTTCTATAGTCGGGACATCTTACGTGTTTTATAACTGTGACATCTTCACGTGTATAATTGTGACATCATCACGTGTTTTATAACGTTGACATCCTTACATGTTTTATAACGTTGACATATTTACGTTTTTTATAGCCGTGACATCCTTACATGTTTTATAACTTTGACATCCTTACATGTTTTATAACTTTGACATCTTCACGTGTTTTATAACTTTAGCACACTGATATGTTGTGTAACCTAAGTGTGATCGAATGGTTTCCATGCCTGCCTGCCAAAAAGCAGAGCAGTGGTTCGAATCCCCGGTACGGCAAGAACGACGTGAGTTAACGAAAGATTTTCCCAAACCAGGTCAGGCGCATTTTGTTGCGTTCACTCACGTCCTTCTTTAAACATCGTTGTCCAGTTCTTCACTGTTGTCTTCGACACACTTTTGTCACCATACACTGCCTGCATTCTGCAATGAATGTCAACTGGTCGACATCCTTCAGCTGTTAGAAACCAAATCACCGCTCGCTGATCAACTCTGGACGGATTCTGTAGCACATGTTTTCAACAGTCTGCTGAGGAAACTATGAGTAGAAGGATAATGCAATTTTTGCAAACTTAACGGTTGGTATGTGCTGTTTACATCAGCAGTGGCGTCATCTTGCGTATCGATGGTATGTTCACTTGTTCGCAGTTTGGTCCGCTTTCATTCGAACACGCCTCGTACCATCTTTCTGTACTCTCATTGGCTTTCTGCATCAGACCCCCAAATATTAGCTAGACCTGCTCTAGCAACTAAAAGCCATTGGTAAATTAAAAAACAGTCTTCCACATCACGTGGTAGAAGAGAAGTGACTCATTCAGGCCACGTTTGAGGTGAAGAGCAATCTACTCAGCCACTCACCTAGTCAAATGCTAGAGAAATGCGCGATCGAAGAAGAAGAAAAAGACTACGACCATGAGAAATACAAAGAAAAGAAGAACAAAACAGAAGATTGAAAATGGGCAAGAAGGAAGACCAAGAAAAAAAGTAGAAGAAGAAGAAGAAGAAGAAGAAGAAGAAGAAGAAGAAGAAGAAAAAGAAGAAGAAGAAGAAGAAGAAGAGGAGGAGGAGGAGGAGGAAGAGTACATAAAAAGAAAATGTAAAAGAAATTCGAAGAAAAACGAAGAACAAAGAATAAAGAAGAAATGGATGATAAAGTTTAATAAACAGAAGAAGATGAAGGAGAAGAGACAATAAAAATCTAGAAGAAAACAGAGGATGAAGTCGTATACATGATGATGATGGAAGTGACGATTATAAACAGCGACGACAATGAAGAAAGAGAAGAAAAAGATGAAGTACAAGAAGAAAAAAGAACATATAACTGAAAATATATCATTAGAATAACTCAAGGAAGAAGAAGAAGAAGAAAAATAGGGAGAAAAAAGAGAAGAAAGCAGAAACAAAATAGATTGTAACATTGAAACAGAAGAACTAGAAAAAAGAACAAATTAGAAGATAATGAATAAATCTCAGATGAAGAAGGATGGATCGTCAGTGACACATGATGATGATAGTGGCCATCAGCAATTTACTTATCTAACAGACACACACGCATCCATATACTGGTCAATCCGACAACATTACAAACAGACACACACATCCATACACTGGCCAATACATCCACATTACAAACAGACACACACATCCATACACTGGCCAATACATCCACATTACTGTAACAGTTCCCGCCGGAGAAAGGGGAGTTTAGGACAGGGGTGATGTGGTTGCTGATACCTGAACATGTTAAAGCTCAAAGCTACCTGAATGCGTGTCAAGGTCACACAAAGGAGAACAGAGTTGGGGCAAAGAATGTGGACAGGTAGGAGTTGACCACTGGTCTTCCGATTTGGGTAGGGGGAGATTGATTGACAGACGGATTGGCAGCGGGGCTTGCTGTGAGAGAATGAGTGACAGGTGTGCAAAGTGTTTCGTTCCAATAAGACTGAATATAGCCATCCCCTGAGATCCATTGGTCAAGCTCTGACTTTGCTTGAGGGTATATAACTCGAGACGAAGTTTAGCTCAGAAGGCTGGATGGAGGGGAGGCTGGATAGAGGGATGGAGAGCGAGAGAGAGAGAGAGAGACTGAATTTAGATAGAATGTTTAACTCACCGACTTAGATAGAGGAGCGATTGATAGACTGTTGCACGAATGTTAGTGATAGAACAGGATCGCTCAAGTAGGTGTGTGAGTTTATGTATTAAGTGATATTCTGAACGTGTGTTGTAAGCAGGACACAATGTGAACGAGGTATGTCCAGATCGCCCGCCTGATGGGATTTGAGTGAGGAAGAGTATTTGATAAGGTGTGTTGAGGACGCAGTTAAGGCGAGGTGTGTGTGATGTAATTGCAAGGCAATAGAACTGGGTTTTAGTTAGTTGGGAATTCAATCAAGAGCTTTTCTTAAAATTTCCGGTTTATTTTATATTTATATTAACTTATATATAACATAGGAATAATTAGTTAAGATGATATGTATTGAATTGTGTTTGTAATTTCACTACTCATTTTTATGATATGAATATTATATAATAAATATGCCATCTGCTGCGTGCTATATTATTTGAAGTGTGTGGTCATGAATGATGTGGATGAGTGTGAGAATGTTCTAAGTTAGAATAACGGCCAGGGCAAACAGTGAGGTCTGTTACGTTATAAACAGATACACACACGTATCCATACACTGGCAAATACGTCAACATTACAAGCAGACACACACACACACATCCATACGCTGGCCAATACATTCACATTACAAACAGACACACACACATCCATACACTGGCCAATACATCCACATTACAAGCACACACACACACACACATCCATACACTGGCAAATACATCCACATTACAAACAGACACACACACACACACATCCATACACCGGCCAATACATCCACATTACAAGCAGACACACACACACACACACACATCTATACACTGGTCAGTCGATTAGATACCAGGAAATATTAGGTGAATACTTGGAATACATTGTCACATGAAATAGTGGGGGCGGGGTCAATTAATTAATTCCAGAATTCATTGGATGCGCATAGTTATTTCTAGATCAAGTACATGTAGAAGAAACTGGTTCAATACAGACTGAGTGGTTTTCTAAACCAGTATAAAGAAGTAAAGTTAAGTTAATGCGCCCTGATAAGTCATAAAGGACTGCAGTCTGTGGTGGAAAATGGCGTGCCTTCGTCTTCGCCAGTAGAATCCAAAAAGAACAACAACAATTTTCCACTCCACAAACTAGGCCATCTCCTAGGTGACGACCTGTGTGACCTTTTCTTTTCAACTGACAGCCAGCACAGCCATGCAGCAAACGATATATTTATCACAAAAGGTTGTACATTTTAGAACTCCACCCACCTGAGTAGTCTGTTATCAGAGCTAGGTTTCCCTGAAACTTACCAGTATTACTTGCGCAATTTCTTTTTTGTTCTGCCCTGGTGTGTATGTGTAGCACAGTCCAGGATTGCATTGGGGTTTTTCTATTTAGAATGTTCCCACATGCGTCAAATCATTCATGACCACACACAGCAAATACCATATTAAACGACAGGTAATAGATTTATTACGTGAATATCAACAAATCCAACATTTAGCAAACATAACAGCAAAATCAATTTTATTAATGAATATCAACAAAACCATTGACGTGAGAGCAATGAGATTATAAACAACACAAGAAATACATCTTAACTAAATAGATTCGAGCAGGTTATAATCATAAGCTATTGAATATTGCTCTGAACTACCCAAACCCAGTTCTAGCTGCTCACTCCCCTCCCCTTATCTGCACCCTCAACACACTCTCAAAAACTCGTCTTCACGATCGTATTCTGTGCATTCACTCACACTCAGATCCCCTCGGGCGGGGGATCTTGACATTATACATTCAATTTATTCAACGTATACTAACATGTGATCACACACTCAATCGATCTGCGTATACACCCACTCTGGAACATACATCGTTCCCTCGGTGTCCTTCACACACCACACATACATCCAGATCTCTCCTTAGGCGGTCCGTACACTCGTGTAACCATTCAGAACACACATCGTTCACAATGTGTTCTGCACGTACAAGACACATTCAGATCTCTTCTAGACACAGAACGCCCAACACATGCCTTATAGAGCGACTGGCCAAGACTCAAAGGCGTATGCTGGTTCCGTCACCCTGCACTTTATGATATCTCCCTAACATTCGTAAAACAGAGCATATCAATCGCTCTTCTTTAAGTCGGCGAGCTAAACAGATCCAACGCTAAATTACTTAAACTTTTTCTAGTTTATATAGTTTCAAGCAGTATCAGAGCTGTCCAATGGTCCTCTGGGGGATGTCTGCTCTAGCCATCACCTATATTGGATCTACCTCCATTTAGTTGTTATTGTAACGAATCACTCTGAATTCCTGTCACTCAAAATATCGCAGCACTCTCTACTGGCCTCTGTCTGTCACTAACCCCACACTACCCAAATCGGAACGCCAGAGTGGTCAGCTCCTAGCCCCTACCTGTACTAGACACATTCTTTCCCCACCCCCCCCCCCACCACCCCCACCACACCCCCGTTTTCCTTTGCTGACTTAGTATCGTGTCGAGCCGGAGAGTAACCTTGGAACACATTCAGGTACCTTTGTTATGAGAGTCGCCGACCACATCCCCCCTGCCCTAAACGCTCATGCTCCGGTTGGAGCTGTTACATAGGCGTTGATAGCAAAATAGTCCCTAACTGGAACTATGCGAACAAAACCAACAAATGCAATGGAGAACATCACACGAATCGAAAGTATGGAGACACGCAGAGACGAAAAAACACTCCAGCAGGGGGAGAAGTTCAAATGAATGCCTGATCATCCAATATATGACAGGATAAATCGCATGAGAAGAGGGAGATTAAAGAGAAACCACTTCATATCAAAAACAAAAGAACTTGCAAGAGCAGACCAAATCATAAGACAGGCAGTGGTTAGAGATCTAAAACAAACATCCCAAATCCCATCATGGAAAAAAGCCAAGTTCCCTGAGATGGTAGAAACCATAGAGGGAATAGGAAAAAAGGGACCTCAGACAGATACAGAAAGGTAATGTATCACAGAAGAATATCTTAGGAGAGTATACCCACCAGAAACATGGACACACGTATATACAGATGGCTCATCTAACAAAGCCACATCCAATGGAGGTGGAGGGGTTTATTACAGACAAATGAATGGATAAGAAAATACTCGATTATTAACAACGGGAACATATTCCAGTAATTTCCGAGCAGAGGCAGAGGCACTGAAGGCCGCAGCTGAGCTTGTAATCCAAGATAAAGATATCCACCAAGAAAACATAGTTTTCCTGACTAATGCCGCGTCAGTATTAACAGCGCTAAAACAAGACAAAGATGAAGATCTCGAGCAATGTATGTTCTCCCTGACACAGCTCTCAGCAGAACACCCAAGGTTGGTCATACAGTGGATCCCATCCCACTGCAATATTGAAGGCAATGAAGCTGCAGACAAACTAGCAAAGTGTGGAGGAGCATCCCCACAAACAGACCTGAGAATGAAATTTGCCCCTCAGTAGAATATGTTTGCCCCTCTGTAAAGTGTGTTTATCCCTCTATAAAGTGTGTTTGCCCCTCTGTAAAGTGTGTTTGCCCCTCTGTAAAGTGTGTTTACCCCTCTGTAAAGTGTGTTAGCCCCTCTGTAAAGTGTGTTTGCCCCTCTGTAAAGTGTGTTTGCCGCTCTGTAAAGTGTGTTTACCCCTCTATAAAGTGTGGTTACCCCTCTATAAAGTGTGTTTGCTGGTCTGTACCCTCCGCTCCTGGACTGGTGTTATGTAAAATATAGATCTGCCGTAAACGTGTGAAAACATAGGCTGTTTGTTTGAGAGGTCGGAGACAAGACCAGTGGTCTACATAACCGCCCGATATGGGCACGTATCTCGGACACACGTTATCTCGGACACACGTTATCTAGGACACACGTACATCGATTTAACCCCTGGACTTGTTTGACAGTAGCATGCGAGTCGTCCATGCCTGCTTATGTGGAATTGAGGGTAGCGGTGATAGTGGTGGTGATGAAAGTGGTGGTCGTGATAGTGGTAGTTGTGATAGTGGTAGTTGTGATAGTGGGGGTTGTGATAGTGGGGGTTGTGATAGTCGGGGTTGTGATAGTGGTGGTTGTGATAGTGGGGGTTGTGATAGTGGTGGTTGTGATAGTGGGGTTGTGATAGTGGGGCTTGTGATAGTGGTGGTGATGGAAGTGGTGGTCGTGATAGTGGTAGTTGTGATGTTAATAATACTGGCAAAGACAACGAAGATGTGATATCCAGTTTCCTGAAACCAGAAGATTAGCGTGAACGTATCCTACACCAGTCACTGCCGTAGGGGATGGCGTGTTAGATCTAAATGATTTACTTAAAAACCTTGTACGTAGAAATAAAAACAGACTACTTGAAATCATAAATGAAGGCCGGAAATCAGGTGAAGCCATGGACGCAATCAGCCATATTGGTTGTATTAAAACACGTTTAGGGAAATCCAAGACTTACAATTCCAGACCAAACTTCATCTTTTTCTTCGCGGTTCGTTCTCTCAGTCCCGCTACCAAGTGCTTATCAAGTAGGAGAATGTAGATCGGAATGCGTTGTGTCGTAGTTTACAGCTTGACTGCGATATTTGCACCTCTCACGGGGATATCTGATCGCTTAGCTGCAAGGGTGGAAAACTGATTGTAAGATTGGTAAATACCATAGCTGAAGAGAAAAAACTGCATTTTGCCAGAACAAGCAGGTTTCCTGGAGAACAAGCCAGCGGTCGATCAACCAACACGTATTTCGAAAGAGAAGTGATTTCGGGGAAAAGAAACACACCCGCGTTGCCATGCTAGATATGGAGAAACGTCTTGATAAAGCGATGGAGGGGGCATGCATGCAGAATAAACTATTCAAATTGGAGTCTTGTGTGTGCGTATTCAAAAGGCCAGTTTCCGTCGCCAAAAATAGATATGACAGTGACGGTAAAAAATCAGATTAGCCATAGAATGGAACGGCTTGTCAGGGTCAGCAAACCTAAGCTGATAAGTCTGTTCTACACCTCCACGCGGTGATCGGGGAATAGGGAATAGAGGTTAAAGAGAAGGGATCGAGGCTAACCCGGTACTCACAAATGTCTGCTGAAGTTGGATGTGTTGGACCGACAGTTACAGATATCTCAGTGAAGCTGTAAACTACGACACAAAGCATTGCGCTCTCTATACAACATCCTGCTAGTTGCAAAGCCCGTTTCAGGGCTTGGTAGAGGGAGATTGAGAACAAACGAAGAAGAAGAAGAAGAAGAAGAAGAAGAAGAAGAAGAAGAAGAAGAAGAAGAAGAAGAAGAAGAAGATACTGCAACATTCTACAGAACGGTGTGCTACCAACTAGAGCGTGGTTAATCTTCATTAACCTAAGGTGTCGAATACGTCAGTTACTAGAGGGCAGATCAATACGTCAGTTACTAGAGGGCAGATCAATACGTCAGTTACTAGAGGGCAGATCAATTAGTCAGTTACTAGAGGGCAGATCAATTAGTCAGTTACTGGAGGGCAGATCAATACGTCAGTTACTAGAGGGCAGATCAATTAGTCAGTTACTGGAGGGCAGATCAATACGTCAGTTACTAGAGGGCAGATCAATTAGTCAGTTACTGGAGGGCAGATCAATACGTCAGTTACTAGAGGGCAGATCAATACGTCAGTTACTAGAGTTGGGATCAATACGTCAGTTACTAGAGGGCAGATCAATACGTCAGTTACTAGAGGGCAGATCAATACGTCAGTTACTAGAGTTGGGATCAATACGTCAGTTACTAGAGTTGGGATCAATACGTTAGTTACTAGAGTTGGGATCAATACGTCAGTTACTAGAGTTGGGATCAATACGTCAGTTACTAGAGGGCAGATCAATAAGTCAGTTACTAGAGGGCAGATCAATACGTCAGTTACTAGAGGGAAGATCAATACGTCAGTTACTAGAGGGCAGATCAATACGTCAGTTACTAGAGTTGGGATCAATACGTCAGTTACTAGAGGGCAGATCAATATGTCAGTTACTAGAGTTGGGATCAATACGTCAGTTGCTAGAGGGCAAATCAATCTGTCAGTTACTAGATGGCAGATCAATACGTCAGTTACTAGAGGGCAGATCAATACGTCAGTTACTAGAGGGCAGATCAATACGTCAGTTACTAGAGGGCAGATCAATACGTCAGTTGCTATAGGGCAGATCGATATGTCAGTTAATTGAGGGCAGATCAATACGTCAGTTACTAGAGTTGGGATCAATATTTCAGTTACTAGAGTTGGGATCAATACGTCAGTTACTAGAGGACAGATCAATATGTCAGTTACTAGAGTTGGGATCAATACGTCAGTTACTAGAGGGCAGATCAACACGTCAGTTACTAGAGTTGGGATCAATGCATCAGTTACTAGAGGGCAGATCAATACGTCAGTTACTAGAGGGCAGATCAATATGTCAGTTACTAGAGGGCAGATCAATACGTCAGTTACTAGAGGGCAGATCAATATGTCAGTTACTAGAGGGCAGATCAATACGTCAGTTACTAGAGTTGGAATCAATACGTCAGTTACTAGAGGGCAGATCAATATGTCAGTTACTAGAGGGCAGATCAATACGTCAGTTACTAGAGTTGGGATCAATACGTCAGTTACTAGAGTTGGGATTAATACGTCAGTTACTAGAGTTGGAATCAATACGTCAGTTACTAGAGGGCAGATCAATACGTCAGTTACTAGAGGGCAGATCAATACGTCAGTTACTAGAGGGCAGATCAATATGTGCCTTGTGATCGTCGTCCCGAACAAACACTCTTTGCGCTTTATCAACAACATTAGAACGCCTGATTAGCACAGCTGTAGAGCTCTCGCTGTTCATGGCAAAGATTTGGGGTTCAACTCACCTACCGACAGCTCCAGTCGACCCATCTTGAAATGGACCCCTGGCTGACGGCTAGAGAAGGAAAATGACAGAGGAAGGAAACTGGACATACCAGATGTAGCGTAGTACAATGAAAGCTCTAACACTTCCTCCCTGACGGCTATGTCTGCTATGAGACTTCAGAAGAATTGGATAAAGTTCCCGTTATGGAAGCGGTTGTGTGCATCATTACGTTGATGAGTACAGCTCTGTTCTGGTGGTGGCGGCGTGGCCTAGTGGTTAACTGACACGGCTCGCAACCAGAAGGTGCTGGGCTCGATCCCTATCACAGCACCGGCCGTTACCCCGGAGAAGCAAACCCTTAGAAAATGCAGGAGGAAGCAGGCCTTTACATAAAAATGCATGCTGAAGTCGGATGCAATGGGCCGACAGGCGCAAAATATAAACCAAAGTGCAACGCACAACGCCTATGTGGATTAGAGAAATAAGGCGAACGCAAAACAACAAAATTAGTGAATGAAAAATTACAAATAAAACGCAGAAAACCAGTATTTCCCCAAACAGCGCCGGCTAGTCATAAAGCGAAGGTGTGTAGTCTAGATAGCAGGGTCAAAGGTTCATAAATAATACAGCCCATGCACCAGTTTCCCGGTAACTGATAACCTTGCTTGGCGACGGTTGCTAGAATTCCGGGTTGGACGTGATAGCCTGCACATACTTAGAAGGCTAACAAAGTAGCAAAACATGACTCAATGGTAGCGGAGAAAGACGTTTAGTCAGATTCGTCATAAAGGTGGGGGAGGGTGGGAGGGAGAGACAACCAGTCCAAATTTCACAGGGATCCTCAACCTGCGACGGACTGCCCTAGGTGGGTTAGAGATTAGGGTTTCTGGAGGCGCCAATGTGATTTTAGGGAGCCGCGTAGCGCAGTGGTTAGTGCGCTGGCTTCGCATCTGAGTGGTCTTGGTTTTTTTTTCAGACCGCAATGGCTCCCAGCCTTAAATGGGTACCGGTTCAGTCCGGGAAGTAAAAGCGGCGAGGGAGAGGAGATGGCTACCGCCCTCATATAGCCGAGCCTTTGAAATGTGAGATCGCTAACACCTCACATTCCTACGGCAGTAATGCTATGGGTTACTTACAATATGAAATTAAGAGGAATTATTGTTTGGTTCATTGTGTTAAGTACTTTGTGATCTGTCTGTCTGTCTGGCTGTATGCCTGTCTGGCTGCTTGTTTAGCTGTCTGTCTGGCTGTCTGTATGTCTGGCTGTCTGTATGTCTGGCTGGCTGTCTGTCTGTCTGTCTGTCTGGCTGGCTGTCTGACGTTCCTACTGTCGGCCCGTCCAGTCGTCCGCCCATCCATCTATCTATAGGTCCGTCAAGACTATCCGTCCGTTCATCCACTCATCCATCCACCCACCCATCCCCCCACCCATCCATTCACCCACCCATCCATCCATTCATCCGCCCACCCACCCATCCATCCACCCACCCACCCATATATCCACCCACCCATCCACCCATTCTATCTCCATCCTTAAACATGGGAAAGACAACATGAAGCCAGGCAGTTACAGACCTATTAGTCTACTCAACTGTGCGGGAAAACCCCCCCCCCCCCCCCCCAGCAAGCAGGTTTTCGTAGAAACAGATCGACCGAAGATCAGGTGACATATCAGGTGACATATATCTAGCAGGAGATGGAAGATGCATGTCAAGAAAAAAAGACAACACTAGCAGTCTGGATAGACCTAGAAAAAGGATTTGATAAAATATGGAACATCGGGTTAAAACTGAAACTACTGCAAATGGGTGTAACCAACAACATGTACAAGTGGAACAGTGATTACCTAGATAACAGGACAGCAAGAGTGCAACTCCAAGGACACCTCAGCAAAAAGATGAAAATGGAACAAGGATTCCAGCAAGGTGGAATACTCTCACCCATGCTATTCCTCATATATATCAATGATATAATCCCAGAAATCCCTAAAAGAGTACACAGTGCACTATATGCAGATGACCTGGCACTATGGACATCCGAAGAGTCTACACCTGTAGCAAGAAACCAAATGCAGGAGGCTCTAAATAAAATAGAAAATTGGACAAAAGAATTGCATATCGCTATAAAAGAATCCAAAACCACGTACACAATCTTCTCCCTATCCCCCAAGCCCCAAGAAGTAATCCTAAAAGTAAATGGCCAGACTCTCGCCATTGACATAAGTCCAACTTATCTGGGAATAACAATGGACCCAAGGTTGACATGGAAAAACCAGATAAAAAAAAGCCACCAACAAAGCTAAGACCAGAATGGGGATAATGAGGAAGATATCAGGCTCAACATGGGGAGCTGACACGGGCACACTAAAGAAACTGTACACAGGTTATGTGAGACCAGTGCTAGAATACGGGACAGCAGGCTCAACATGGTGAGCAGACACGGGCACACTAAAGAAACTGTACACAGGTTATGTGAGACCAGTGCTAGAATACGGGACAGCAGGCTCAACATGGGGAGCTGACACGGGCACACTAAAGAAACTGTACACAGGTTATGTGAGACCAGGGCTAGAATACGGGATAGCAGGCTCAACATGGGGAGCTGACACGGGCACACTAAAGAAACTGTACACAGGTTATGTGAGACCAGTGCTAGAATACGGGATACCAGCATGGTCCACAGTAAACAAAGAATAACTTTCACAAAATAAATACAACCCAAAACCAAGGTACACGTATCATCACTGGAGCTATGAGAACAACACCAATAAATGCAATGGAGAACATCACACGAATCGAAAGTATGGAGACGCACAGAGACCAAAGAAACACTCCAGCAGGGGGAGAAGTTCAAACGAATGCCTGATCACCAAATATATGACAGGATAAATCGCATGAGAAGACGGAGATTAAAGAGAAACCACTTCATATCAAAAACAAAAGAACTTGCAAGAGCAGACCAAATCATAAGCCAGGCAGTGGTTAGAGATCTAAAACAAACAACACAAATCCCACCATGGGAAAAAGCCAAGTCCCCTGAGATGGTAGAAACCATAGAGGGAATAGGGAAAAGGGAACTCGGACAGATTCAGAAAGGACATTTATCACAGACGAATATCTTAGGAGAGTATACCTACCAGAAACATTGACACACGTATATACAGATGGCTCATCTAACAAAGCCACATCCAATGGAGGTGGAGGGGTCTATTACAAAGGAATGGAGAAGAAAAAACTCGATTATTAACAACGGAAACATATTCCAATAATTTCCGTGCAGAGGCACTGAAGGCCGCAGCTGAGCTTGTAATCCAAGATAAAGATATCCACCAAGAAAACATAGTATTCCTGACTGATGCCTCGTCAGTATTAGCAGCGCTAAAACAACACAAAGATGAAGATCTCGAGCAATGTATGTTCTCCCTGACACATCTCTTAGCAGAACATTCAAGGTTGGTCATACAGTGGATCCCATCCCTGCCATATTGAAAGCAATGAAGCTGCAGACACACTAGCAAAGAGTGGAGTAGCATCCCCACAAACAGACCTGAGTATCACATATAATGAGGCCAAGACCATAATTAAAGCCAACTTCAGGGTAAAATGGGCTGATCGACACCCTGACTTCCGAAAAGAAGACAGCTACTATAACTTAACCAGAGAAGAGCAGGTCATCATCTTCAGACTGAGAACTGGGCATAACAGACGCAAGGGTCATCTTTACAACAAAATGAGGATTGGGATAGATGACAGGTGCCCATGTGGGGAGCATATCATGACCGTGGAACACATCCTACAAAGCTGCACGCTCACGCAGGAAAAGAGAACAATACTGACCTCGTGAGACAGATATGAGGCAAAAGCTGTATGGAGATGAAACAGCCTTACAAACAACGGTGTCCTATGTAAGAGAAACCGGAACCTTGATCTGAGGATGTAAGAGAAACCGGGATCTTGATCTGAGGATGTAAGAGAAACCGGGACCTTGATCTGAGGATGTCAGAGAAACCGGGACCTTGATCTGTGGATGTAAGATAAACCGGGACCTTGATCTGAGGATGTAAGAGAAACCAGAACATTAATCTGAGGATGTAAGAGAAACCGGGACCTTGATCTGAGGATGTAAGAGAAACCGGGACCTTGATCTGAGGATGTAAAAGAAACCGGGACCTTGATCTGAGGATGTAAGAGAAACCGGAACATTAATCTGAGGATGTAAGAGAAACCGGGACCTTGATCCGAGGATGTAAGAGAAACCGGGACCTTGATCTGAGGATGTAAGAGAGACCGGGACCTTGATCTGAGGATGTAAGAGAAACCGGGACCTTGATCTGAGGATGTAAGAGAAACCGGGACTTTGATCTGAGGATGAACGAAGAAGAAGAAGAAGAAGAAGAAGAAGAAGAAGAAGAAGAAGAAGAAGAAGAAGAATATGGTTACCGGAAACACATGTTTGTGTCTTCCAAATGTTTTAGAACATTCTTATTCCAAAATTACCTGCATTATTAGAATCAGAGCTTATTTTTCACGAGTTTATCCCGGAAATAAAGATGATTAATCAATGATTGTCAGGATAATTAATCAGATTCTGATTATAATTGTGTGTGAAGATTCTCTGAATTGTGTATATACAAGCAACATGCCATTACTATTTAAACAATATGGTACCACATATCACGCCATTTTCACTTAAACCAACAATCAAATGAGGTCAAACGTGGTTTTTGGCTTACGTCAGATACCAGTTAAACTGCGGGAATTCCCAGTTGACATCCTTGGTAACTTGCAGTTTCCCTATAATTAGCACATGTAAAACAATGCGGACACTGATAAAAAACTGGGGTAAGTTTGGCTATAGCTGACTGTTAGCGTCAGGGTCAGCTACCCAAAGCTGACTGTTAGCGTCAGGGTCATGGACCAATAGCTGACTTTTAGCGCCATCGATCCATAGCTGACTGTCAGGGTCAGCGACCCATAGCTGACCGTTAGCGTCAGGGTCAGAGACCCACAGCTGACTGTTAGCGTCAGAGTTAGCGACCCATAGCTGACTGTTAGCGTCAGAGTTAGCGACCCATAGCTGACTGTTAGCGCCAGCGACCCATATCTGACTGTTAGCGTCAGGGTCAGCTACCCAGCTGACTGTTAGCGCCAGCGACCCATAGCTGACTGTTAGCGTTAGGGTCAGCTACCCACCTGACTATTAGCGACCCACAGCTGACTGTTAGCGCGATGACCAGCGACCCATATCCGACTGTTAACGTCAGGGTCAGCGACCCATAGACAACGTGGGTTTGAGAGCATCTCGTCAAATATGTTGACACCTCGATCCTGCCAGTTTAGAGACCTGACAACTTCTTCAAGCGAAGCTGTGAATAGTTTTGGGGAGATGGTAGCCCCTTGACGGAACTGTTGGTGTACAGGTAGTGGTAGATGGCTTGTGGAAAAGAGTGGTCGTAGATGTGTATTTCCAACAAGCGATGGAAGCAGGGAAGTGATAGTCAAACCGTATAAAGCATTAGTTAGACCTAGATTGGAGGACTGTGTACAAGTGTAAAATCTTTATCTTAGAGGGGATATAAACATGCTGGAAAAGATACAAAAAAGAGCGACAAAGCTGACAGTAGGATTCCAGAATTACAGTTATGAGGAAAGAACGGACCTGCGGGTTGTAGAAAAGGGAAGAATTCGAGGTGATTTAATATAGGTTTATAAAATCATTAACGAAAAGGATAAATTAGACTATAACACGTTGTTATGTGCATGTTGGCCCGGGGTTGGGGGGTGAGTGTGTGCGTGCGTGCGTGTGTGCGCGTGTGTGTAAAAAAAACAGCCGCCATCAAGAACCAGAGAGCGCAGCCACAAATTAATTTTTAATAGTTCCAGATTAGATATTAGGAAGTATTTTTTTTTAAGTCAGAGAGTGGTGAATGCTTGGAATGCATTGTCACAGCACATAGTAGGGGCGGGTTTATGTAACGAATTCAAGAATGCGCATAGCTTTTTAGATCAAGTCAATGTAATAGAAATTGGCTGTTTAGAGTCTTCAAAACCAGCATAAAGAAGTTAAGAAGTTAAGTTTAAGTTAAGATACGAGAAATGTTTGACCTGTCCGACTGTTAGCTCGTGCATTTGTATCTATAGAGCAGAGTTCGTCTACTTTTCTATGTATCGCAGTGTTGGTCTACTTTTCTATGTATCGCAGTGTTGGTCTACTTTTCTATGTATCACAGTGTTCGTCTACTTTTCTATGTATCGCAGTGTTGGTCTACTTTTCTATGTATCACAGTGTTCGCCTACTTTTCTATGTATCACAGTGTTCGTCTACTTTTCTATGTATCGCAGTGTTCGCCTACTTTTCTATGTATCACAGTGTTGGTCTACTTTTCTATGTATCGCAGTGTTCATTTACTTTTCTATGTATCGCAGTGTTCATTTACTTTTCTATGTATCGCAGTGTTCGTCTAAGTCCTACTGTCGCATTTATACACCTGTATTTTGTTTTTGTTTTATCTCCAGGTAAGGTGTCCGCCTCGGGTGGGGGACCCAGTGGTCTCCAGGTAAGTTGTCCGTCTGGGTGGGGGACCCAGTAGTCTCGAGGTAAGGTGTCTGCCTCGGGTGGGGGACCCAGAGGTCTCCAGGTAAGGTGTCCGCGTCGGGTGCCGGAAGTCGCGGGTTCGAAACCAGGTGGCGACCGGAAATTTTATTACGTGTATCTTCTGGTAAATATTCTCCTGTTCTCTGGGTGAGATCGGATTCCCGTGTCTCTACGAAGCACGTTAAAAATCCTTTGGTAGTTGGAAATCGAAAAGAGTAGGCTTAACGGCCGCTGCCCGGACAAATTTCAAGTAAAAAAATCTACCCAATTTATTTGTACCTTTCCCCAGGTAGTTTGCTAAGAGCAGCTATAGATGCGCCTAACTGGGTGGGGGTCTACTTAGCTATAGTGTTTGAGTCTATTAAGATCAGTAAAAACCGCAGCTCGGTAAAAACCACCGTCCAAGAAACTGGTTGTATACAGATTCTGTAGAGTCTTCTAAACCAGTATAAAGATGTTAAGTTCACTTGAACCATCAAAACCAACTGACGTCTGATATGTTGGACCGAAAGATGCAAATATCGCAGTAAAGCTGTAAACGCTTTCCGTTCTTCGGACTACACCTTGTTACTTGCAACGTACTTTTCATGTCTTGGTAGCGGGAATTTGAAAACGAAGAAGAAGATGAAGAGGAAGAGGTGAAGAAGAAGAAGAAGAAAATGAAGAAGAAGAAGAGAAAGAAGAAGAGAAAGAACAAGAACAAGAAAACGATGAGGAAGAAGAAGAGAAGGAAGAAGAAGAAGAGGAGAACAAAGAGGAAGAAGAAGAAGAGAAAGAAGAAGAACAAGAACAAGAAAACGATGAGGAAGAAGAAGAGAAGGGAGAAGAAGAAGAGGAGAACAAAGAGGAAGAAGAAGAAGAGAAAGAAGAAGAGAAAGAAGAAGAACAAGAACAAGAAAACGATGAGGAAGAAGAAGAGAAGGAAGAAGAAGAAGAGGAGAACAAAGAGGAAGAAGAAGAAGAGAAAGAAGAAGAGAAAGAAGAAGAACAAGAAAACGATGAGGAAGAAGAAGAGAAGGAAGAAGAAGAAGAGCTGAAGTGACAGAATCCTCAACAATGATTGTTATACATGACAGAGCAATCTTGCGTCTCCTCGAAACTTGATCGTTGACAAATCATCTCAAAACAGGCAACCACATAATCAGCTTCTCATAACTTGAAGCTGATCAATCTATCTGCTCAATTCTGACACATATTTATGAATCTAAGTCAGTTGCTGTGTTCGTCTGCGTGTCTTCAGAACAACACAATTGAAAGTATTTTCAAATGGAGTTGAAGATTTGTATTTTTGGCTTCGACTTAATTTCTTTTCATTTCAATAAACTTCCGAAATGCAGTGAACAATCTTTTCGCCTTTGTGTTATTATTTTGTTATATGTATAATACCTACTGGATTGTCTAATGTGAATACAAAGTCAGATAGAAAATGATGGCTTGGTCATTCTATGAGAATGCCACCGGATCAACTACCAATGCAGGCTTATTACTTAATGAAATAGGGTTACAAGGCACATGGTAGATCATGTGTTCGATTACATAACGGAAATACTTTACATCGAACTGATGCAACACACTTGGCCTTAGAGAGGATACGCCAGCTCGCCTTTCTCTCTCTCTCACTCTCTCTAAAGGAAACTTAGGAAAGTAAGAATGGAACGTATCACGACTGGGTCCCTAACGTGGTGTCATGTTCTACAACAGATAAAGGACATAATATTGAATTATGTGATCAGCTTTATTGCGGAGATAACTAGTGTTTCCTTAACACAAACTGTATTTTCTGCAGTTGATTCCCTTGTATCACTTACAACGCGTCTGGCCAAGTTGGTTAGACTATTTGACCTTTTGAAGCAACAAACGCAGGTCAATTCCTGGTATCAACAGCTATAGTCTACCCAGTTGTAAATTGGCACATGACTTTAGTAAAGGATGGCATTGCACACAAATATGGAGCTCGTAGTCAAGCTGCAGTACTGACTGACTGACTATCTGATTTACTAACCAAGGGAATTAATGACTGACCAAGAAAATTACTGACTGACTGATAAAGGGAATTACTGACTGACTGATCAAGGGAGTTACTGACTGACTGACTGACCAAAGCAATTACTGACTGACTAACCATGGGATTTACTAACTGACGTCTGAATGGTTGACTGACCAACGGTTTTTCTGTCTATCTGTCTGTCTGTCTATCTGTCTGTCTATTTGTCTGCCTGTCTATCTGTCTGTCTATCCGTGTGTATATCTGTCTGTCTATCGATCTGTCTATATGTATGTCTATCTGACTACCTGTCTATCTGTATGTCTATCTGACTGTCTGTCTATCTGTATGTCTATCTATATGTCTATCTGTTTATCTATCTGTCTATCTGTCCATCTATCTGTCTGTCTGTCTATCTGTTTCTATATCTGTCTATATATCAGTATGGATGTCTATCTGTATATCTATCTATTTGTCTGTCTGTCAATATGTACGCCTACCTACCTATACATCGAATGTCTACCTACCTATCTATCTAAATGTTTTACATCGACAGGCTATCCCTAAATAAACTACACCCAAAGTAATCTAGACAGAATCCGAGGGTTCTTGTGCCAGCCATGTCTGAAATCATTTTCCGGCTCACAGTATTCTGTAGTGTCAACTTTGTTTGAAGTGTGTCCATATAACGGCAATACATTGACGGTTAACGATAAGGTTTATCTAGTGGCAGGATATGCGTGCGGTTTATCCTCGAACCACCCAGCATTTATAGTCTACACACACCTGCGATGATTAAAAACTATCGGAGAATTAAAGATACGGAAAGCCATCAGTTTAATAGACAGTTATTATTTTGCTGGTGTACAAAAACTAAAACATGTATAGATTTCGTTCAGACACCTCACACAGGCGAAAACAAGAACGAAGCCAACATGTCGACCAAATGACCTTCTTCTAGTACAACGGACAATACAAGTATAAGCTAGCACCTTATGGGAGGAAATATGAATACAACAAAAGGTAGCGGGAACACGTGGAAGGGATAGGAAATGATCCTCATCAAGTCGCCAGGGCTAGTTCTTACGGGGGCGAACTGAAAACAATATTTGTTTGTCTTGTCTCTAGAGAAGACTTTTTGGTCGGGAGGTAGGTCTCGTTAATGTGTTCGTCTCATTACGTTGTCTAGACCAACCTTCGTACACTCGCGGACCGCTGAAAAATATGGAAAACTTGTTCACGGACCGAGCGTGCTGATGAAGGTTGACCGGAGTCCTCCAGGCGGTTGTGCTATGATTGGATTCATCTGCGTGTCGCTCACTACTACAAGGATAACGTCGATCCCCAACCTCGTTAGCCAGGCTGCCAAAAACAACAGCCCGTTCCTGGTTGGGGCTACTAGTAAGCCGAGGTGAGGGCCTGACCCGAGTAACATGTCTGATCAGTATATTGTACCTGACCCTGACTTACATGTCTGATCAGTATTTTCTACCTGACCCTGACTAACATGTCTGACCAGTATGTTGTACCTGACCCTGACTAACATATCACACCCGTATGTTCTACCTGACCCTGACTAACATGTCTGACCAGTATGTTCTACCTGACCCTGACTTACATGTCTGACCAGTATGTTCTACCTGACCCTGACTAACATGTCTGACCAGTATGTTCTACCTGACCCTGACTAACATGTCTGATAAGTATGTTCTACCTGACCCTGACTAACATGTCTGACCAGTATGTCCTACCTGACCCTGACTAACATGTCTGACCAGTATGTTCTACCTGACCCTGACTAACATGTCTGACCAGTATGTCCTACCTGACCCTGACTAACATGTCTGACCAGTATGTTCTGCCTGACCCTAACTAACATGTCTGACCAGTATGTTCTGCCTGACCCTAACTAACATGTCTGACCAGTATGTTCTGCCTGACCCTAACTAACATGTCTGACCAGTATGTTCTGCCTGACCCTAACTAACATGTCTGACCAGTATGTTCTGCCTGACCCTAACTAACATGTCTGACCAGTATGTCCTACCTGACCCTGACTAACATGTCTGACCAGTATGTTCTGCCTGACCCTAACTAACATGTCTGACCAGTATGTTCTGCCTGACCCTAACTAACATGTCTGACCAGTATGTTCTGCCTGACCCTAACTAACATGTCTGACCAGTATGTTTTTCCTGACCGGACGTTAGTCTTCCTCCCCTCACTGAGATAGACCGAGAACCTATGGGAATTCACGGAGTGCAGTGAAGTCGATTCTTTGGAACAGAGCAAAACCTCTGAAACTGTCCTCGCACTTTTTAGTTTTTGAAGCACTGTTTTCAATGGGTGTCATCCATTGGTTGTTGTTGGTGTAGTTGTTGTTGTTGTTGTTGTTGTAGTTCAATCCCAACAATGAATAGATTTACTCTTTTGTTGGTTAAACACGACTGGGCGCAACATGGACCTTTCAAGAGGTTGCTTTAACCACACTGGACCGACGAGGAGGGTTGAGGTTTAAATCCCCGTAGAGGTGATATAACAGAAGTATCGCTTGGCACTACATCCAGGAAGGGGGTGGTCGGTTTGCTGAAGTGGGCGTCGGGATGAAATGGGTGGAACTGTTACCCTCCACTGGAAAATCATCCTCAAGAGCTTCGTTAGCAAGGTACGGGACAACACTGGGGACGGGGAGGGACAACACTGGGGACGGAGAGGGACAACACTGGGGACGGAGAGGGACAACACTGGGGACGGAGAGGGACAACACTGGGGACGGGGAGGGACAACACTGGGGACGGAGAGGGACAACACTGGGGACGGGGAGGGACAACACTGGGGACGGAGAGGGACAACACTGGGGACGGGGAGGGACAACACTGGGGACGGGGAGGGACAACACTGGGGACGGAGAGGGACAACACAGGGGACGGAGAGGGACAACACAGGGGAGGGGGAGGAACTACATGGGGACGGGGAGGGACAACACTGGGGACGGAGAGGGACAACACTGGAGAGGGGGAGGGACAACACTGGGGACGGGGAGGGACAACACTGGGGACGGAGAGGGACAACACAGGAGAGGGGGAGGAACTACATGGGGGACAGGAGGAACTACACAGTGAACTAAGTTAAACTACACAGAGAACTAAGAGAGACTACACAATGAACTAAGAGGAACTACATAGAAGAGGAGGAGAAACTACACAGTGAACTAAAAGGAACTACACAGGGAAGGGGGAAGAACTACACAGGGGAGGGGAAGGAACTACACAGGGGAAGGGAGGAACTACACTGGGGAGGGGAAGGAACTATACAGGGGACGGGGAGGAACTACACGTGGGAAGGGGAACTACACAGGGGAGGGGGAGGAACTACACAGTGAACTAATAGAAACATCATAGGGGATGGGGAGAAACTACACATGGTAGGGGGGTCAACACAGTGAACTAATATGAACTTCACAGGGGAGGAGGAGGAACCACATTGGGGAGGGAGATGACTTACACAGTGAACTAAGAGGAACTACCCAAGGGAGAGGGAGGAACTACACAGGGGAGGGGGAGGAACTACATAGGGAAGGGGGAGGAACTACATAGGGAAGGGGGAGGAACTACATAGGGGAGGGGGAGGATCCACACAGTTAACTAAGATGAACTACACATTGGACGGGGAACTACACAGAGAACGGTGAGAAATTGGAAACATGCTATGTCACAGCATCCTGGTCTACGAGGTGGGGATCGACACTGCCACTACCAAAGTGTTAAGCTGACTGAAGAGTCTGGCACAAGCTACATCCAAGCGGATGATCGGCGTCCACCGTCTCATGAGAAGCGTCCACCTTGGCATGTAAGAAGAGCAACTGTCACCTGCCACGAAAAGATTCGCCGTCAGTACAAGCGACTTCCAAAAACAACACTATCAAGGACAACAACCGAACAGATAAGTAGGCGCAGGTGAGAACATGACTGGCAAGCAAAGTTACATACTCGCCCCGCTGTCCCCCACTCGTTCAGCCAAATCTCCTAACACCTGGCTATCTCACTTCCTTCTCACCTGGGTAATCTGAACTGCCGAGAGAGGTGTTTGCATGGCTGACTTCCTTCGAGGAGACAAGATATAACATTCACTCAAATGTTTCACCCCGCCTGCGCATTCCTTCTTCCGACGTAAACAAAAAGTTATCCGAATTGTGTCAGGTTTCTGGTGATACGTTTGGGTAAGTAGGTGCATACATGATACTGCTGTGGGAGATGAAGAGTTTCCATGTATTAGACGTAAATCGCATTTCACAATGTGGGTTGGCCAGTTCTCTGTTTGTCTATCCCTACATCAAGCTAGGTACCCATTTACAGCTGTATCGACTGGAGTGTGTTGACAACAAGGACTATTTTCTTCTCTGTCTTTGACATTCGTCGTGAAAATGAGGATGCGTCGTAGTTTACAGCGAGGCTGTGATATCTGCGCCTTTCGGCACGACACATCCCGTTTGAAAAGGCTTGTTTTGGGAACCGCCGTGCCTTCCAACCGCGACCCCAAGACCCTTGGCCTGACAACGCGTGTGCAGACTGTTTCCAGGACCGCCGCTTGGAGACGTAATAGGGTCTTGATCAGCTGTGGTTTGCTGACCTTGACACAAGCATGAGCCTCTGACTGCTGTCGGCTCATTTACTGTAGCTTCGGTTACTTTTTTTGCTTACATCGACCGCACACCCTCCAGTTCTGAACTACCGTGGTCGAGTGGCAAGACGTGTCAAGTCAGACGTCTGAACATCGGCTGCTGATTTGTATTTTTGTCTCTCTCAATTTTTCTCCCGGCCAAGTCGATTGGAAAAGAATTTAATTAATTTTCTAATTTTCTTTATCCTGATAGCGGTGAACAGCCCGCTCTTTTGATTTTTAACTGCCATGGGTTCTTTTACGCACACAGCGTGCACGCGAGACCCTGACCACTTAATCCTTACGCTTGAGCGTCTTAGCACCTACTCCTGACGCGAGCTGTAGCACCTGATTCTGACGCAAGCCTTTGCACCTGACCTGACGCGAGTCTTTGCACTTGCCCCTGACGCGAGCTGTAGCACCTAACTGACGCAAGCCTTTGCATCTGACTTTGGCTCTATATCAAAGTGGTAATATTCTTTGCTTCCAGTGTTACAGTGGCCTGGAAGGGGACTCAAGAATAGTAACACTGTAACCTGTCCAGCATGCCACAAGAAGATACTAAGGAGGGTTTATTATGGATCTCGCTATCCCCATTTTGGAGAGGAGAGACTATACGCAACCTTCAGTAGATACGTAGACATATTATTATTGGGGTGTAATTCTTGAAGAACTATGCTTCATATGGAGCTTGACAAGTTCTGTCTTGTTGATTATATATCTGCTGCTAACATGGACCGACTCATGACATTATTTGGCTTGGTTTGGTTTGGCTTGGTTTGGCTTGGTTTGGCTTGGCTTGGTTTGGCTTGGCTTGGCTTGGCTTGGTTTGGCTTGGCTTAGCTTGGCTTGGTTTGGTTTCGTTCGTTCTCAATCTCCAGCTACCAAACGCTGAACGGGTTTAAGTAGCAGAATGTAGTCCAGAGAACGGACTGTGTTGTGTCGTAGTTTACAGCTTGACTTCGATATTTGCACCTTTCGGTTCAACATCCGACTTCAGCAAGCATTTTTTAGTACCGGGTTAGCATTCCCTCTTCGATCCCTTCTCTTTAGCCACTCTGCCCTGTTGCAGCCTGTTATCCAGGATCACCTCGTGGAGGTGTAGAAGGGTCTTGGCAGCTCTGGTTCGCTGGCCCTGACGCTAGCAGTCAGCTATGGGTCGCTGACCACTGCAGCTCGTTCTAATACCGCCCACCAGTTGCATAGTGTTACCCTTGTTACTAGCCAGACTGGGTGTCTCTCTAGCATAGTGGTAGAGTGCTTGCCTTTCTTGGTAAATGAACCGAGTTCACGCCTTTCGTTATTGGCACACACCCCTCGACCCAGCTGTAAATGGTATACCTGCAAAACTTAGCATTACGGAACAAAACGCACCGAGGATCCTGAGTGGTTTGTCGGGGTCTTTGTGTAGGACAAGGACAATAATAGCACCACTGCCTCACTGAGAGCATGTCGTAAGAGGCGACTAACTGTGTGACATGGCACAACACCGGAGATCGTTAGGTTAAGATGGTTAAGAGCCGCGTAGATGGCGCCTAACAGGCTGCGGGTCTACTTTGCTCTAGTACTTGAGTCTATTAAAATGGACTCGCACATCAATTAACCCCCCTGCATAGTGGAATTATAAGCTGCTCGAGCCTAGCCCACTAAGCAGGAAATCCTTTTCTTGGCTACACCCAGCTCAGACAAGAGATCATGCATTATACTGTGAGGTAAATCATCTTGATCCTGATGACCCATTCCTCAGCGTACCTGCGGGTTCCCAACTTCTCCTCCAGCCGACCCTGTCTGGGCCACTGAATTCCAGGGCGTGGTAAGTGCTCCTCTAGAGGCATCTCGGATGTTGCAGCGTACAGCAAGGAAGTCTGGCCAACGCATTGGATGTCTTCCCCACGGTCTATTCCCACCTCGGGGGTACCAGGCTGCTGTCGCCGTGCTCCATCGACCGTCGTTTCGTCGTAACATGTGACCTGCCCATCTATGTTTGCCTTGTCTGCATGGATTACCTCATCCTTGACCAGGGACAACCGTCTTAGGTCAGAATTGTGGAGACCTTGCATACATTTGTTCCGGAGAGTGATTCCGACCAAGCGTCTCTCGAGGGAGGCCTGGGTCACTCTTAATTTGTCCTCTAGTGATTTTGCATAAATTTACAGTGGGTGGTGAGGAAATAGATCAGGTCACACATTTTGAATATCTGGGCTCCAGAATCGACAAAAATGGCGACTGCTCGAAAGAAATCAGAAGAAGACTAGCTATGGCAATGCAGAGACTGAACAGCCTGAAGAAATTATGCCAGTGTACCAACAAAACGATAAAAGTAAAAGTCTTGAGAGCCTGTGTTTTTCCTGTGGCAGCTTATGGCTGTGAATCATGGACGATTACCAAAACGTCTAGACAAAGAATCGAATCCTTCGAGTCAAAATCTTACAGAAAGATCCTCAAAATACCATGGACAGAAAAAAAAAATGCACACATTCGGCAAGAGTTAAGCATAGAGGAGAACTGGTTTATCAATTCCATTTTGGCTAGAAAATTTAAATACTTTGGTCACATCAAGAGACACAACTGTCTTGTGAGACCAGTGATGGAAAGTATGGTGCCAGGTAAAAGAGGAAGGGGTAGACCCAGAAGACGATGGCACCAAGATATCCAGGAATGCCTGGGTATGACTGTGGCGGAGGCTGGTGTTTTGGCAAGAGAACGAGTTTCTTTCAGACAGACTGTGATGGAAGCGACGTTCCACAGAAGACATGCTACATGATGATGATGAGTGATTGTGTCAGTGTCCACGTCTCGGCCCGGTAGCACATTGCAGGAAGTATAGTTATATTAAAGAGGGAGGCCCGTAGGTCCTGGAATGGCAACCGTCCAGGACCGTGTTATTAGACGATAAGGCTGCCCAGCCCACGCAGCGACGTCATGTCAGTTCGGGTTTCAAGGACTCCATATTGAAAATGCGGCCAAGGTAAAAAGTACTCGTTCGCATCCTAGCAGAGGAAGACTAGATCACATGGCTAAACCACGCGAACATTATATTACAGATTCAACACTGTCTCTCGTTACTCGCCTGTTGGATCGGATCATCTCCCTTATCCTTCTGCTGAAATCTTAATAGGACGACCAGGACAGGCTTCATCGGCAAATTTTGAGCAAATTTATAAAAATTTATCGATCTAGTAATGCACGGCTTTATGCAGTAAATTATACTCCCTAAACAGGAAGCAATTACTAGGAATATATTCTCCAAAAGTATGTTTGCCCCACAAAACTCTCATATACACTCTGTTCTTTGATTGTTTACTCCGTGGGAAGGGACGTAATTTGGTACATGAGATGCGCACGTGCATGTGCCACCTAGTGTCTACTACCCACAGCACCCACACAACTGGACGTAGCTACCACCTAATGTCTACTACCCACAGCACCCACACAACTGGACGTAGGTACCACCTAATGTCTACTACCCACAGCACCCACACAACTGGACGTAGCTACCACCTAATGTCTACTACCCACAGCACCCACACAGCTGGACATAGCTGTCACCTAATGTCTACCACCCACAGCACTCACACAACTGATAATGTCTACTACCCATATCACTCACACAACTGGTAATGTCTACTACCCATATCACTCACACAACTGGTAATGTCTACTACCCATATCACTCACACAACTGGACGTGGCTGCCACCTAATGTCTACCACCCACAGCACTCACACAACTGGTAATGTCTACTACCCATATCACTCACACAACTGGTAATGTCTACTACCCATATCACTCACACAACTGGTAATGTCTACTACCCATATCACTCACACAACTGGTAATGTCTACTACCCATATCACTCACATAACTGGTAATGTCTACTACCCATATCACTCACACAACTGGTAATGTGTACTACCCAAATCACTCACACAACTGGTAATGTGTACTACCCATATCACTCACACAACTGGTAATGTCTACTACCCATATCACTCACACAACTGGTAATGTGTACTACCCATATCACTCACACAACTGGACGTAGCTGCCACCCAATGACAACTTTAGAAACTACGATCTACATTTCTCAGCTATGTGACGTACTTAATGACTGACCTTCGAAGTCTCTAACTCGTCATCCCTGACAACAGTGTAAGCTAATGAACCATCTTTAACTTTTAATAGCACGTTTTCAGCAAATAAAGAGCAACTCCGCCAAGATGACATTGCCATGGCTGGGGTATTGTGGATATACAAGGGGAAATAGCCACGTTTTTAGCATCGACCGTAACAGCCTTTCACATTATTTGGACATGCCCTCCAGACGATTTCTGGGAAAGACAGTCTTGATTAAATTGAAAGAAATGGCCGTCAGCTGGTGACGGTAGAACAACACGGCCTGGTTTCAGTGTGTGTCTGGTTGTGACCGCTGCGTCAGTGCGTGTTGATTTAGCGAGCTTGTTCGAGAATGGCTTTGTCAACATTCCTGGCTCCTCGCAGGAGAACTAATCTACTTGATTCTTGATTCCTCACTGCCGCGGTGTTGGACTCTGCTGGAAAATGCAGGCTAAAATGGAAACAAGAATTGACCTTGATCGTGTGTGTGCAGGGAAACTGATATGAGATAAAGGAGAAGATGGGACGAGGTTAGAGCATAGGGTCACACCTACTGAAGTTGGCTTTACAGAAAGCCTGGACCCCAATATTTGCAGTGGATAAGTCAAACGAAATTGTTTTTAATTTGAGGATTGCTAGCTCCATATACAACCTTATATACTCGTCTGTTGTGACTTGCTTGGACGGTTACAGCGCTCATATAGACACTACTCTTTTAACACGATTTCTACTAAAGGTTTCATCTTCTTCGTCTTTCTCCTTCCTCTTCTTCGTGTCTTTCTCCGTCCTCTTCTTCGTGTCTTTCTCCGTCCTCTTCTTCGTGTCTTTCTCCTTCCTCTTCCTCGTGTCTTTCTCCTTCTTCTTCGTGTCTTTCTTCTTCCTCTTCGTCGTTTCTTTCTCCGTCCTCTTCTTCGTGTCTTTCTCCTTCCTCTTCCTCGTGTCTTTCTCCTTCTTCTTCGTGTCTTTCTTCTTCCTCTTCGTCGTTTCTTTCTCCGGCCTCTTCTTCGTGTCTTTCTTCTTCTTCTTCGTGTCTTTCTCCGTCCTCTTCTTCGTGTCTTTCTCCGTCCTCTTCTTCGTGTCTTTCATCTTCTTCTTCGTTTCTATCTCCGTCCTCTTCTTCGTGTCTTTCTCTTTCTTCTTCGTGTCTTTCTTCTTCCTCTTCGTCGTTTCTTTCTCCGTCCTCTTCTTTGTGTCTTTCTCCGTCCTCTTCTTCGTGTCTTTCTTCTTCTTCTTCGTGTCTTTCTTCTTCTTCTTCGTTTCTTTCTTCTCCCTCTTTCTCTTCTTCTTCTTGTTTTCTTCTTCTTGTTCGTCTTTTCTTCTTCGTCTTCTTCTTCTTCTTGCTCTTCTTCTTCCCTCTTGTTCGTGTCTTCCTCTTCTTCTTCTTCTTCATCTTATCTCTCTTTTTCGTGTTTTCTTCGACTTTAAAAAAAATTCTTCTTCATCTTTTCCTTCTTCTTCTTCCTATTTCTTATTTTACTTTCTTCATCTTCTTCGTCTTCGTTAGTCATGAAAAAAAAAGTGTTTTGCAACATTGCGCCGTTGCTGACATCGAGGCCACGATATATGCGCATTTTAGTCTGACACATCCAATTTTAGCACGCCACATTTTGGGGACCTGATTTGCCGCCCGTCCACTGTGTCTACTCTTTAATTCAGGCTGGAAGGATGCAGCCTGTTTTCAGGGACGCACTTTTAAACGCAATACGCTCTTGGTCAGCTCTGGTTCGCTAGCCTTGAGGCAAGCAGGCGGACGGGCGGGGATTCGGGCGGGCGGGGATTCGGGCGGGCGATCAGACGGACGGACGGACAGACAGACAGACAGACACAGAGACAGACAGACACACAGACAGACATTGGGTGGTCGGGCGGACAGACAGACAAACAGACAGAAAGACAGACAGTTAGATAGATAGATAGATATATAGATATAAAGACAGACAGACAGACAGACAGACAGACAGACAGACAGACAGACAGACAGACAGACAGACAGACAGATAGATAGATAGATAGATAGATAGATAGATAGATAGATAGATAGATAGATAGATAGATAGATAGATAGATAGATAGATAGATAGATAGATAGATAGATAGATAGATAGATAGATAGATAGATAGATAGATAGACAGACATAACTGCTGAAGAGACTCTGAGGCTGTCGTCCAGACCTAGTCAGAGGGAACAGAGCTGAGACAGACACTATGGAACTGCTATCCAGGCCTGAGAAAGGATGTTAACTTCGTCCGGACGACGAGACTGCAGATCTAGAATGACGAGATACCTGAACACAGAAGGAGAAGAAATCATCTCGGCTACATCCAGCTCCCGCCAGAGCTGATGGCTGCACAGTGGCACCCGCACCTGAAGAAGTACAGGTCGACTAAGAACTAAGACCAAGATACTGGAACAAGGGGGAAGCATAATATCTAGGTCAACAATCAAATAGCGCGTGTTACCAGATCAGCAACCTCTACACCTGGCAGTAGAAGAAGAGTGCCCAAGTTAAGTACCAGCTCAACAACTGCTTCACCTGGCAGTAGAAGAAAAGTGCCCAAGTTAAGTACCAGCTCAACAACTGCTACACCTGGCAGTAGAAGAAAAGTGCCCAAGTTAAGTAACAGCTCAACAACTGCTATACCTGGCAGTAGAAGAGGAGTGCTCAAGTTAAGTACCAGCTCAACAACTGCTACACCTGACAGTAGAAGAGGAGTGCCCAAGTTAAGTACCAGCTCAACAACTGCTTCACCTGGCAGTAGAAGAGGAGTGCCCAAGTTAAGTACCAGATCAGCAGAGATGAGCAGGTGGTAATCTTCATATTCTTTAGAATCTACAACAGATTGAGACAAAAAATGCTAAACAAACTTAGCATCACCATCATCCAGTTCTGTCTCCTGTATTTCGACCCTGTCTGCTATGCCTGTAAAGGTTGATCAGCGAGAGACAGTCCCTGCCACAGATCGTACAAGCATGCTGGTGAGGCTGGCTTGTCTGTGTGTAACAGTCCCGCTGGTGAGGCTGGTTTGTCTTTGTGTAACAGTCCCGCTGGTGAGGCTGGCTTGTCTTTGTGTGACAGTCCCTGCCACAGATCGTAGAACTATGCTGATGAGGCTGGCTTGCCTGTGTGTCCCCTGATTTCTTTCTCGTGTCTCCACAGCCAGAAGACTTCCTCGAGCATCTGTAGCCGCTATGCCCCTTCCAACCGACAATCTCCGAACAACTCGATACTGAGGAATCGTCTGGCAGTCCTGGGATGTCGTAGGACTTCATCTTCCTCTTGTATACATCCTTGAATCGCAAGACGGCCGATTATTCTAACTCCAATAGCCAGCTGTCCATATAGGACATCCTTTATTAGCCTCCCATCGTCCACGCGATAAACATGCCCCAACGATCGAAAACATCGCTGGCTTAACAGCGAATACATCCTGTTGGTGTTTGCACACTGCAAAACCCCATTATGTGGCACTCGCTCTTGAATCTACAACAGATTAACACAACTTGTACTCAACAAACTAAAGATTGGAAATACTAGTGAACATATATGCAGCAAAGAAAACTTGACTGCGGAATTTCCCTCACAAAAGCATCCAACCTACGAGGAACATATAACATACATATGCCCTTCCCCAGCGCCTCTCCTAGACAAGCACTACGGAAACACCGATAAAAATCAGACACGCCATTGATTTTTGTAAATATATTCTGTAAAAAAACGGACTAAGAGGAAGAGTCTATATTAACCTTAGACGTACTCTTGCTTTCTTTAAAAATATGTAAATTAAAGTCTGAAAACGCACAATGAAACACACGACCACTGAATACGTTAAATATATTCCAGTTATTTCTGAAAGTTTACAAAGGAGTCCACATCCCATGCAGATGCCAGTAACCTCAGGCTGATCAGTGCTTTCATATCAAATATTCAAGGACGTCTGAAAGCGTACAATCAAAACTAAGGTTCGTGCAGATACAAATGATCTCATGATGTCAATGCTTTCATTTGAAATATTCAAAAAGGCGTCCGAAATGTAAACTGAAAGCCTTATTCGTTTGAGGAGCATTTAAGTCAAACCGAGACTTTTTTTTTTTTTAAGTAGTCAAAATGCCATTAATTTGTTGGTAAAATCTCCTGCAAGGTTTATCCACTTATCCCAGCGATTAAGTAATGCTTGAAAAGCTTCAATGTAGAAAGATGTGTCAGTATGTCTGATCCAATCCAGGACAGCCTGTTTCACTTCGTCATCTGTGCTCAAATGCTGACCTATAAGAAATTATTTTAAGGGTCCGAACAGGTGGAAATCGCTTGGAGCGATGTCTGGGCTGTAATGTGGATATGGCAATGCCTCCCAGCCGAGTTGCTGCAGATGACACATAGTGTAGTGAGCCGTTTGAAGCCAGCGTTATCTTGCAGCAGCAGGACGCCCTCCGTGATCAAACCAGGCCATTGTTTCCTCAGCCGCCTTTGCACACCACTCAAAATGCGTATGTACTGCGCAATGTTGGTTGTGGAACCAGAGGGTAGAAACCCGATATGAATTATACCAAGTTTGTTCCACAAAACACTGGCCATCACTTTTTTGGATTGAGAGCCACCACGGCGTGGATCATCACTCACGGATGTACGGCCTTCTCTAAAACGTTTATACCATTCACGTGTCTTACTGTGACAAGTGTCTAGTCATCGTATTGTGGTTGCAGTCTTCTGTAAATCTACTCAGGTTTCACACCTTTTTTCACAAGAAACTTCATCACAACACGCTGTTCCATGGATGCACTAACAGTATTGTCCGACATTGTTATTTATCTGTCACGTGCTAATGTCTTCCACGATCATTTTTCATTTCAACAGTTCAGCACATCCGATGCTTGTCTTTGTCTGGATATTCCATTTCGTTATTCTATCGTCCTCTGTCTCTCTTACCTTCAATCTGTCTGTCAGAGACGAACGACAACCACACAGAAAATGCGTCCTGTTCAGACCCCCCCCCCCCCCCTCCCCCCCGCCCCCCGCCTCTCCTGACCAAGAATTGATAATATTGTTATCTCAGGTCTCCATGATGTGTACGTCTATAATGATTGACATACCGCTGATCGCCCTGGACATACTCTCCTGCCCCGTGTCTTACCCAGCTTCTACCCTCGTCCAGGGCAACTGACTCCAGAAAACAAACCTCGGACAGCCGCGTAACTACGCAGAGTTGTTCATGTCCGTTTGCAAACTCTCCCGTCAACCGCTACCCTGTTTACGCAGCGTTCCGGTTCTCCTTAGACACACATCCTCTCCCACAACATCCATAAGTATCAGTGCCCAGGTCCAGGGCCCCAGACCTGCCTCTCTCGGCGATTTCTGATCTTATAAATGATTCGTCCTGCTCTCTCTATTTGTGGTCTGCCCTCGTTCTGCAAGAATTGATTTCCATTTGTTTCCTTTTATTAGTTCCTTCTCTTCTGTTACAACCTCTTCTTCCGTTTATTCTTTAACATCTTCACCTTTTTCTCCTACTCTTCTTCTTCTTTCTCTTCTTTGTTATCATTACAATCATACTCTCCTTATTCTTCTCTCTTTTCCTTCTTTTTCTTCAACATAATCATCATATTCTCCATCTTTTTCTTCTTCTTATTCGTTTTCCTTCTTTATCTCTTTCGTCTCTATTTTTGTTTCTTCATTTTTGTATTTTCCTTCTCATTCTTCTCTTCTCCTTCTCCTGCTCCTCTTCTTCTTTCTCTTTTTTCATCATCATCATCATCTTCATCTCCTCCTTTTTATCCTTGTTTTTATTTCTGCTCCTCCTTCCTCTCCTTCGTCTTCTCCCTTCCTTCCTTCTTCTGTTTTTTTATTGCCTTCTGCTTCTTCTTCTGCTTCTTCTTTTTCTCCATCTTTTCCTTTTTTTTTCTCCTCATCATCATCATCATCTTTTTCTTCTCCCTCTTTTCCTCCTCCTTCTCCTTCTAATCCTTCTTATTTGTCCTCCTCCTTCTTCTCCTCCTCCTTCTTCTTCTTCTTCTTCTTCTTCGTCTTCTTCTTCTCCTATG